>ONZH01013158.1:0-140000 GCA_900303285.1 Rhinella marina | reverse complement strand
TCCGGACCTGACGATGTCCCCCGACCTGCTGCTGGTGACAGCCCACCCTCCTGCTATTCCTGCCCGGGCCCATTTTGAATTAGCAGACTTTCCGGACCACTGGGGGACGGATGTCATCTGATTGGCCATTCTGTGTCTTATTTTGCAGGTCTGTAAGCTCTTGGGATCTAACGTATATTTAATACACAAGGAACTGGTCGCCTTACTACAAGATGACTCGCTAGAGGTGACTACTGCTCCGGGGTCCCCATGATAACACTTCCTGCCCTGAGCATGGTCACTTCAGCCTTGTCATGGAGAGCTTTTTCCACAAATGTCAACTCTCCGTGGGCATCAAAGGCTTGAATCCCAGTCGTGTCCCTATGACAACACTGACATGGCCGCGCTCAGGCAGGTAGTGCAGTAGGGGCAGAATTGACCTTTGCCCCGCTGCTTAGCACCGGTATAATGCCCGATAATTGGTCATTAATTATCTCCTTTGGTTTCAGGTGGTGGATGCTTTGTTAGATCACCTCCCGGAAACGCTGGAGCTCATGACGAGCGGCGGCGACAACTCAGGGCTGGACAACAAGGTCCGCATCATGTGACGTATTACCACCACTCTGTCCCCTCCATATACTGACCCTTCTTGGGGTACACCGCCATCTTGGTGCAAACATTGAACTAAATGGGGTCGAATTTCTTTGTGTTTCTGTGACCTGCGACCCCATTCAGTTCAATGGCTGCACTGCGATCACTGCGGAAATATTCTAGTTCAGGGATCAGCCACCTCCGGCACTCCAGCTGTTCAGAAACTACAACTCCCAGAAGGCTTCATTCACTTCTGTGGGAGTTAGAAGAACAGGCGAGCATGTTTGCATGCTGGGAGTTGTAGTTTTACAGCAGCTGGAGCGCCGAAGGTTGCTGATCCCTGTTCTAGGATTTGCCTCTAGCTCCCTCTTGTGGCGAGATCCAGTTGGTGCATCCTAGACTCATAGGCTGTTACTTCACATTGCAGCTTATGATTGTCCCCGACCTGGTCCCAGCTCTGACCTCAGCGGAGCAGAGGGTCGCCAACTCGCTGAAATGGAGAAGCCACGAAAAAATCCTGCAGAAGTTCTCCTGTCTGCCGCACATTATATCCAGCGACCAGATTTATTACCGCTTCCTGCACCGAATGTTTGCCATCATCCTAACCAATGTGAGTCCTATGTCTTACTTGCCTTCTGATATTGATCTTATATCGCTACCGGGGACAGCCCTGCGGTGCCCAGGGTGATGGTCTATTTTGCTGCCTCCGTACTGTACCTGTCTATACACCGCTACAGCCATGAAAGAAGACGTGGCGGCTCTTTATCGTCCGGCTGGTTAATCTGGAGGCCATCGTGTGCAGCCGTGATGATGACATGTAGGGTCAGCATATGATAACCAGTCTTGTTTTTTCCTCCTAGAATGTTTTGCCGGTCCAGAAGGCGGCGAGTCGGACCCTGTGCATATTTTTGCGCTATAACCGCAAGCAGGAGCAGAGGCATGAAATCATTCAGAAAATGGTGGAACGTAAGTAGGGCTGCAGCTATCGACTATTTTTGTAATTGAGTATTCTATTAATTAATCCAACGATTGGTCAAGTGCTCTAATAACAAAAAACTAATTAAAAGAATCTTTTTCTGTATAAAAACTCATCAGCGTCCCCGTGCCATCAGCTGTTCCCTTGCCATCAGGCTCCACCCCCCCAGTGCCATCAGGCTCCGCCCCAGTGCCATCAGGCTCCCCTCCCCCAGTGCCATCAGCTTCCCCTCCAGTGCCATAAGGTTCCACCCAGTGCCATCAGGCTCCCTCCCCAGTGCCATCAGCTTGCCCCCCAGTGCCACCAGCTTGCCCCCCAGTGCCATCAGCTTCCACCCAGTGCCATCAGGCTCCCACCCACCCCCCAGGGCCATCAGCTTCCACCCTGTGCCATCAGCTTCCACCCTGTGCCACCAGCTTCCCCCCAGTGCCACCAGCTGCCCCCTCAGTGCCACCAGCTGCCCCCTCAGTGCCACCAGCTGCCCCCCAGTGTCATCAACTGCCCCCCAGTGCCATCAACTGCCCCCTCCTAGCCATGTCCCCAGCGCCAGTGAAATAAAATTCTTACCTCTCCTGTAGGGGCGCCGCTCCACATCTCATCCTCTTCTTCTCCATGCGCTGCACTGTCCTCCTGACGTCACACAGAACCAGGTCATAGTGCGCGCTATGTCCTGACGATGTGTCAGGAGGAAAGTGCAGGGCGATGCGGGCTGGCGGGTGACCACGGAGCAGTGAGTAATAGGAAACGATTCACTCCCGCTCCATGGTCACATGACACAAACGAATCCGAAATGCAAAAAACTTGCATCGAGGATTTTTTTTGTCAAATTACTCGATTCAATCGAGTAATCGTTTCAGCCCTAAGCGTAAGCCCCCAGTTATGTTCAGTACTGACCTCATCATGTCTTCCCTGCCAAATGTAAGATCTGACATGTTATGTTCCAGAGCTGGGCCAAGGAAAGAGCTACTGGAACAGACAGCGGTTCCTGGACACGTGCGAGTACATCATGGAGTTCTTCTCCAAGTCTTTCTTCTGTAAATACTTTTACCTCTCCGTCCTGGAGCTGACGAGTGACCCGGTGGCCAATGTCAGGTAAGGTGGGCTCTGTGCCGTTTTAGGGATACCGGTCACCTGCGTGCCCTGGAAACATGATAAAGGTTTGTCTGGGGTTCTGGGTGGTAAGCAGTGGCCCGATGGGTGCATCCTATGTTAGGGTGTTGGTGCTTTCTCTTTGTAGCTTGTTAGTCTGACAGTTTGGGACCTGGGCAAGTAGTCAAGTTTATTGTCTGCATCCCTAAAGTTCCAGGGTAGTAAGAAGGGGTTAATGTTTGTATCTGTGGTGGTCTAGGACAGTAAATGGGGTTCATTTCAGCGTCACTGGAAGTGAAAGTGTTTAGTGTCCGCTTCCCTGGTGATCTAGGGTAGTGAAAGGGTTAATACCAGTATACCTGCTGGACCAGAGCACTAAAGAGGTTAATGTCAACATTCCTGGGGATCAAGGGAAGTGAAGGGGTTAATGTTATAAACCCTGGAGGTGTAGGGCAGTGGAAGGAGGTTAATGTAAAGAGCCCTGCTGGTCTAGAGTAGTGGGGGGTAATTCCACCGTCCCTTGTGGTCTAGGGTAGTGAAGGGTTATAACACTTTTCCGGGATTTTATTATTGATGACTTATCCTCAGGAAATGTCATCAGTATCTGGTCGGCGGGGATCCGACACCCGGCACCGCTGACGATCAGCTGTTTGAAGAGAAGGCCCGGTGAACAGATGTAATTATAAGAAGCTGTCCCATTCACTTCTATGGGATGGCTCCTTCCTATTCAAGTGTATAGGAAGGAGCTGTTCCATAGAAGTGAATGGGGTGGCTTCTTGTAATTACCGACGGCGAGCAGGTAAACAACGAAGGGAAGGCGGTGCCCACACAAGTGCAGCCTTCTCTTCATACAGCTGATCGGCAGGGGTGCTGGGTGTCAGACCCCTGCCGATCTGATATTAATGACTACTATTATCCTGAGGATAGGTTATCAATAATAAAGTCCTGGAAAAACCCCTTTAATGTCAGAATCCCTGGGGGTCTAGGACAGTGAAAGGATTAATATAAGAATCTCCAGAGGTCTAGGGCAGTGAAAGGATTAATATAAGAATCTCCGGGGGTCTAGGGCAGTGAAAGGATTAATATAAGAATCTCTGGAGGTCTAGGACAGTGAAAGGATTAATATAAGAATCTCTGGAGGTCTAGGACAGTGAAAGGATTAATAGAAGAATCTCCGGGGGTCTAGGGCAGTGAAAGGATTAATATAAGGATCTCTGGAGGTCTAGGGCAGTGAAAGGATTAATATAAGAATCTCCAGAGGTCTAGGACAGTGAAAGGATTAATAGAAGAATCTCCAGAGGTCTAGGGCAGTGAAAGGATTAATATAAGAATCTCCAGAGGTCTAGGGCAGTGAAAGGATTAATATAAGAATCTCCAGAGGTCTAGGACAGTGAAAGGATTAATATAAGGATCTCTGGAGGTCTAGGGCAGTGAAAGGATTAATATAAGAATCTCTGGAGGTCTAGGACAGTGAAAGGAGTAATATAAGAATCTCTGGAGGTCTAGGACAGTGAGAGGATTAATATAAGAATCTCTGGAGGTCTAGGGCAGTGAAAGGATTAATTGAAGGAACCCAGGTGGTCTAGGGCAGTTACTTGGGTTAATGTAAGGATCCTGGTGTTCTAGGGCAGTGAAAGGGCTAATTAAAGGATCTCTAGTGGTCTATAGCAGTGAAAGGGTTAATGTTAGGATCCCTGGAGCAACTGTAGCTGTATCTGCCCAAAGTTCTCTCTATGATTAGGCAGAGCCATTCAGGAGCGCTCTGCCTGATCTGTCTACATGAGAGTCGGCTTAGCAGTGTGAACATTGGAGACAGCGCAGCAGTGATTATAGCTCAGGTCGCTCATCGGACATGTTACCCTTATGCCCGTGGTCAGACTCGGCACATCTGGATAGGCTGTACTTACACCGTGCTCACATGTGGCATCGCATGTTTACCTGAACATACGTGTTCTCTTCTGCAGGATGAAGGTTTGTTACATGTTGCCAAAGCTGAAGTCGACGCTGAAGCTGCCGGCGGACAAACATTTGCTGCAGCAGTTGGAACTGTGCGTCAGGAAACTGCTGTGTCAGGAGAAGGACAAGGACGTGCTGGCTGTGGTAAAGAGGGTGAGTGACGAGCGGGTGTCACCCTCCAGCACAGGACACGCCACACAACCCTTAGAGGGCTACTCCAGCCTTATAGGCTTATAGTTTTGCAACTTTCAAGATCTCTGTGTGCTGTCAGTGAATAGACAGATCCATTGATTGAAAGCTTATCCCGACCAGAGGTGCAGGACACGTAACAGTGTATCAGTGTATCAGTGTGTATATTCACAGACAGCAAGACGAGGCCTTGTAAGTGGTCAGGCTACACCTCTGAGTCTGCCCCCTATGGAGAAGGATGTGCTGCCGCTGTTATATGGCTGATCTTCTTATTTGTTTGCAGACTGTGCTGGAACTGGATCGGATGGAGATGTCCATGGATTCAGTAAGTACTTGTGGTGCACCTACCACCATCACCTTATCATTCCCACACAATACTGACTGTTACACAGTTGTTAGATTGAGAGGTGCAGCAAGCAACTTAAACATCTACACTTACCATTATAGCAACCGTCTACTCTTATAACGCTCCAGTACTGATATAACCTCCAGAGACATTACATCATATGTGACTGATATCAGCCGCTCCTCTTATAACGCTCCAGTACTGATATAACCTCCAGAGACATTACATCATATGTGACTGATATCAGCTGCTCCTCTTATAACGCTCCAGTACTGATATAACCTCCAGAGACATTACATCATATGTGACTGATATCAGCTGCTCCTCTTATAACGCTCCAGTACTGATATAACCTCCAGAGACATTACATCATATGTGACTGATATCAGCCGCTCCTCTTATAACGCTCCAGTACTGATATAACCTCCAGACATTACATCATATGTGACTGATATCAGCCGCTCCTCTTATAACGCTCCAGCACTGATATAACCTACAGAGACATTACATCATATGTGACTGATATCAGCCGCTCCTCTTGTAACGCTGCAACACTAATATAACCTCCAGAGACATTACATCATGTGACTGATATCAGCGCTCCTCTTATAACGCTCCAGTACTGATATAACCTCCAGACATTACATCATGTGACTGATATCAGCCGCTCCTCTTATAACGCTCCAGTACTGATATAACCTCCAGACATTACATCATATGTGACTGATATCAGCCGCTCCTCTTATAACGCTCCAGTACTGATATAACCTCCAGAGACATTACATCATATGTGACTGATATCAGCCGCTCCTCTTATAACGCTCCAGTACTGATATAACCTCCAGAGACATTACATCATATGTGACTGATATCAGCTGCTCCTTATTATACTCTTGTGCTATTTTAAAAGCTGCTGACTTTAGGGTTACTGGCCCTAGATGCCATATAAATCCATATGATGTGATGATTGTACATCACTGATGTCACTTTCATCTCTTTCTCTTGTGTAGTTCCAGAAACGTTTCTTTGAAAAGGATTTATTGGATCAGGAGAAAGAGAGGGAGGAGCATTTACTTCTGGAAATGGTGAGATACTGGGACGTAAAACTATCTGATCAGTGGAGGTCCGACACCCGGGACCACCGTCGATCAGCTGTTTGAGAAGGCCCCAGCACTCCTGGGTCATCAGTCACGTGGCCTAGGTGCAGCTCAGCCTCATTCAGTACCAAGAAGGGCGACTGCACCCTCTGCGGAGCTGTACTGTCCCGGCTCTGTACACTGTTTACCTCTGGAGCCTGCGACTGCCACTGACAGCTAATTGATGGGAGTGCAGGTTAGTGGGGGTCGGACAACCTATGGATGGGTCACCACAATATGTTAGTCCCGAAAAATCCCTTTAAGTTTACCTTCATTCCATACATGTGATTAGCCAGAGCAGCATTCACAATTCTGCTGGTTTCTTGGTAACTTTCCATGCTGCTTAAGAATCTGTACATCACATGCTCTGCTGTTGTGCATTATGGGAAATGTAGTGTATATACCTTGCTTCTTCCTTCTTAATTGGGTCCTGGCCACAGACAAATACTGGCAGCAGGGACGCCTTCTTCTTCCTAATCATTAAAGGGGTTGTCTCATCATGGACAATGGGGACATATCGCTAGGATATGCCCTCATTGTCTTATAGGTGCGGGTCCCAACGGTGGTCTCCAGAACGGAGCCCCGCAAGGTGGTGGCTGGAGGACACCGGTCTGGTCACCACCAAGCCGACTCCCCATAGAAATGAATGGGAGCGTACCGCGCATGCGCTGCCCCTGCTCCCATTCATTTCTATGAAGCCGAAGGAAATAACCGAGCCAGCGCTATTTTCGCCGGCCCCATAGAAATGAATGGAGTCGGTCCTGGGTGTCAGGCCTTCATTGATCAGGTACTGATTACCTATACTGAGAATATAAAAATCTCAAAAAAACTATTTAAATCTTTTTATTAGTTAATTTTGAACTTTTTTACTTACAATGTTATGTTCTTTTAGGAACAAATTGAAAAGGAGAAGCAGCAGAGTGAAGCTCGGTCCAGCAACGAGAAGAGTTATGAAAGAAAGCGTAAGTGACTGATCCATCCACAGAGGTCGATACGAGATGCCCTGTTATTTAAAGGGCCGCTAACCCTAAATTTGACAGCCTGTAATAGTACAGCAGCCTTCTAAGAGCAGCAGCTGATGTCAGTCACACACATGATGTATGTATGTTCATGGGGGGCAGGGGGGTGTATGTACCTCGAATCACGCATCACATTCAGGTTACTGCAGTCAGGTTCTCCTGAGTTTGTAATGGCTGATAACAGGGAGCAATAGAAGAGGTTAACTAAACTTTAGGTATTGTGTCCCTTTATGCTACCCATATCGAACCAAACCAACGTCCAGTCCACCCACTAACAGAACCTAATCTCTGAGGAGCCGCGCTGCTAATAAATGGGGACAAGCTGCAGTACCAGACACTCTCTGTGCATAGGAGGGGCGCTGTTTCTAGTAGGAAGAGAATAGCAGAGCCCTAAGTCTGATGTCATACATCCCTTTAACAAATGTTATTGACTTGCCCCTTTGTTTTAGGCAGAGACAGTAAGACAGGATCAGCGTTGCCAAAAAGTCTCCCCACAGTGATTTCCGGTAGCTCGTCAGGCACTCAAACAGGTAAGTGATAACAGCAGAGGCTGTGAGATTGTACACTGCCGAGTCCCATTATTCTGACCACTTCATACTTTCGTCGGCGGCAGTGTGTAGCTCATGAAGGTGGCTCAGTGGGTATATAAGGTATTCTGAGCTGGCTCAGTGGGTATATAAGGTGTTCAGAGCTGGCTCGGTGGATATATAAGGTGTGGTGAGCAGGCTCGGTGGGTATATAAGGTGTACTGAGCGGCCTTGGTGGGTATATAAGGTGTGATGGGCTGGCTCGGTGGGTATATAAAGTGTGGTGAGCTGGCTCGGTGGGTATATAAGGTGTGCTGAGTGGGCTTGGTGGGTATATAAGGGGTGGTGAGCTGGCTCGGTTGGTATATAAGGTGTGCTGAGCTGGCTCGGTGGGTATATAAGGGGTGGTGAGCTGGCTCGGTGGGTATATATACGGTGTGTGATAGGCTGTCTGCAGACACATCCCTTGTTGCTGTCATGGGTGAGAGAGGTTTTCGAGTCAATGGTCGCGGTATTTCTCATCAGCTGTCCCCAGATAAGCTTTCCCCCACAAACTATGATATCATCAGCCTTTCCCAGATAACCATGCCCCCAAACTCTGACATCATCAGCCTTCTCCAGATAAGCTTTCCCCCACACTTAGTGACATCATCAGCTAACCAGACTCCTCCTCTCCACTCTGACATTATCAGTCCTCCTCAGAACCCCTGATGTGACATCACCAGTCTTGCCCAGTCATCCTTCACCCCTCATCATCAGTCATCTGTAACCCCCCTCAAATAAACCTCCCCCAAGGCCACAGACTGTGACATCACCACCATGTAAAAGGCAATGCAGGGATGAAAACCATCCTGTGATCCCATAACGGAGGAGCCAACTGCTTTATGTCCGCCGTGAATATGTGTCTTGTTTGAGTAATGATGGATGAGGCTCTTGACCCACAAAGCTTACAATCTGATGTTTGTTTCCAATAGTAAGCCGAGAAAGCAAGAAGAGCAAACTGATCCGGAGCCAGTCCTTCAGCAGCCAAGCCATCCACCCCAAACACAGCTCCCTGGAGAAGGGCACCAAGTAAGATAATATTCTAGTACATGGTGGGCCATACTGCAGAGCGCGACGACCCCTTCACTGCAGTACCTGAAACAGCCACACCCGCATGGAGGTCGCTGCATCAGGTACCGCAGTGATGGGGATCTGCTGATCGCTGGGCTCCTCGGGGGCGGGTCATAGATCAATGGTCTATCCTGAGAATGGATACAACCCCGGGCAACCCCTGCAATAGTCTGAAAAGTGATGGGTAAAATTGTAAATTAAAATTTTAATTTTTATTCTAGCAAAAGTAATTCCGTGATCGGAGTCGGGAAGAACGTTCTCCTGCCTTTTGTTGGTGAGTCATCATACGATGGGGATTAACCCTTTCATGACCGGGCCTATGTCCAGGCAATTTTTTGTAAATTTGTGCACGTGGTGGTTTTGTGACCCTAACTTTATTTCTTTGACTACCAAAATAATTTTTGCAATGTTTTTTACTTGCCACAATGGGTTCCCTATTTTGTAACAATTATTTTTATTCATTTATTTTTTTTAAATTTTATTTGTATTTATTTATTTTTACTTATATTTTAATTTATTTTTCTTACATAGTATGTTCCCCTGAAGGTCATTAAAAGACCTCTGGAGGATACTGACTTTTTTTTTTTTAACTTGCACTGTTTCCACTAACTGGGCCATTCACAGGAGCCCCATTTAAGGGGAAAACAGCGCCCTGCGGGGGCGTTACACACAGGCTGAATCTCCTTAGACCCTGCAGCTCTGTCCTGCCCCAGACACCCCTGGCAGTCTCGTGCCTGACCGTTTATATATGTGCTATCTGCACAGGGTATGTACAGATAGTACGTATATATCCAGTGGGCAGTCGGGAAGGGGTTACAATGGCGCTCCACCCCCGGGGTCATGTACAGAAATTCCACTATGTTGGAGGCATTGCCTTAGCTGCAGTGGGGACTCCCTATGTCAGCTGTCACTTCTAGCACCCTGTCGCCTGTCAGTGACAGCTCACCCATAATTCACACTCTGTTTCCTGTCTTTTAGAGGATTCCCTTAAAGCCAGGACCGGCAGTGCCAGCTCCTCCGTCAGCTTCTCCAGTGCCGGAACAACCTCCTCCCGAGGTCCGGGAAGCACGAGCGACCAGAAGACAAATGGCAGCAAAGAGGCGCAAGCCAGAAAGCTTAGTCTGTGAGTGTTATTACTAGCAGTCGAGGGGGCGGAGCATGACACAGTCCTTATCCCGCCCCTTAAAACCTTGCATTAGGGGTAATACAGCATGAGTTTTTTACCCAGCGTGTCCCTTTTAGATACTGTTAGTTTGCTGTTTAGTATCCGTTACAGTAGGGCGGGTACCGCGATGATACGCCTGGTGTCTGCGGTCGGATTAGTGTAATCACCAGGTCCTTGCCTTGTAATGACACCGATCCCTATTGTATCTGGGGAAATATCATTTTACCTACAACATTAGTTAACCATCATGTTGATCTTGGATTTCATGACGTTTTATACGACAGTCACATCCAGAGCTGCATTCACAGTTCTGTTGGGTCCTTCTTAGCTTACAAGATCTTACATCTCACTGCTGCCCCCTCTTGGTTCATTGCTGCATTGGGGGAATGTAGTCTTTACATCAAGTACAATACAGTAAAATGTTTGAAAAAAGAATTCTCCCACAATGCAATGTACAGAAGGTAAGACTGTAGAGAAAAATAAAGTTATTCAAGAGCTGACAAGCCAAATTACATCTGCGATGGCAGAATTCTAAATTCAGCTCTGGATGTAACTGGAGTATAATATACGGTCACGATAAGTAATGTTATGTACGTACACGTTGACTCCACCAACAGAATAGTGAGTTTAGCTCTGGAGTATAATACAGGATGTAACTCAGGATCAGTACAGGATACGTAATGTATGTACACAGTAACTGCACCAGCAGAATAGTGAGTGCAGCTCTGGAGTATAATACAGGATGTAACTCAGGATCAGTAATGTATGTACACAGTGACTGCACCAGCAGAATAGTGAGTGCAGCTCTGGAGTATAATACAGGATGTAACTCAGGATCAGTACAGGATAAGTAATGTATGTATACAGTGACTGCACCAGCAGAATAGTGAGTGCAGCTCTGGAGGATAATACAGGATGTAACTCTGGATAAGTCTGAGATAAGCAAAGCATAGTGTTACTCCATATTATATAGTGGCTGATACCCCTGACAGTGTGAAGATTACGGGGGGCCCTTGTGATCTGTAGGAGACTGTTGCTAATCATTCTTTTCTGGATAGCCCCTTTTTATAAAGCCCCCCCCACCTCCTTATGGGACAGTGTAAATTGTCCATCCCTTTAATTGGATTATTACAAATGTTGGTTTTTAATACAATTTTTTCTTTTTATCTTGTGAAGGAAAAACAGAAAACCGAAATCTTAGCTCCTGCGTCCGGTATGAAGTAAACCAAAGAGTCACTGGCGCTCACCTTGGAGGAGGAACCGGTGCCGCCCTGGTCTGGACCCCACGCTATATTATACAATCTATACTCCGGCCGAGCCATATCCAGGAGAAGAAATCTGCTGCGCAACATCATTACTGCACGATGGCCGCATTTATTAACCTACAGCCATCCGGGACCGCCGCTTATCTCCCCCGCACAAGCGTCCCCTGACCCTGTAATCTTAAAGGAGCAGAGCGCTGTTTATTGAAGAGACTTTCCTCTGGGCCGCCTCCCCTGCTGCAGGTGCTGGAACCGCACACCCAAGAACGCAAAGTCGGACCGTGACTTGGGCAACTTTTTCTACAGTTCTCTGTGTTCACCAGTTGTGTAAATACTTGAGTTGATATTTTAGAGTATTTTAAATAGTTTTATTCCCAGTGACAACCAGTTCTATCCGTTACCACAGCTACTGTACCAAGCTCCTCCCCTTGCGCCATACACTTCTGCTTTTATGAACTCTGCCCCCCTCCCAGGAGATGCCAATAACTTTACACGGTATGGAGCTATTGTCAGCTTCTTTTTTTTTTGTGTGCGATGAGAAAATGTAAATTATCAGAAAAAAAGTATTTTTATTCATTGTATGAATATTCTAAAAAAAAAAAAAAAAAAAAAGGGAAAGAAAAAAAAATGAAAAAGTCAATCGGGCCCCTGGATGTTTTTACGTGTGCGCTTTTTACAAGGTCGATATGATTTTAGTGAGTTCTGAGACAGCGCCGTGCATGCATGATTGCAAATAAACATGTTGCTAAGAACCTTCAAGTCTGGATAATTTATATAACAAAAAAAAAATTCCAATATCAAAATTATCATTGGCATTTCTAACCAAAATTTACAGAGTCATTTATTCATTTATTTTGAACATACCTGTATTTTTCGCTCTATAAGACGCACCTGACCGTAAGACGCATCTGGATTTTAGAAGAGGAAAATAAGAAGCTGCTGACACACTGTTATGGGGGATCTGCGGATGACACACTGTTATGTAAGGATCTGCAGATAACAGACTCATACCGCCCAACTGTCCCGGATCCGGCGGGACAGTCCTGGATTTCAGTGACTGTCTCGCGGTCCCGGTACAGGGGAGGTATGTCCCGCTTTCTGGTAGCTGTCCCATAGGAAGCAGAGACAGCTGCCTGTAATGATGAAGCAAGAACCGTCCATCGGCTCCCTGCTGGGGAACAAGGTTTTATTGTTTTTTTTACTGCCTAACTAAGTAACATAACTACTGTGAGGGGCACATATCTGGACATTACTGTGAAGGAGGCACATATCTGGGCATAACTACTGTGATGGGTACATATCTGGGCATAACTACTGTGAGGGGCACATATCTGGATATTGCTACTGTGAGGGGGCACATATCTGGGCATTACTGTGAAGGAGGCACATATCTGGGCATAACTACTGTGATGGGCACATATCTGGGTATAACTACTGTGAGAGGGCAGATATCTGGGCATTGCTACTGTGAGGGGCACATATCTGGGCATAATTACTGTGAGGGGCACATATCTGGACCCAACTACTGTGAGAGGGCACATATCTGGGCATATCTACTGTGAGGGGGCACATATCTGGGCATTGCTACTGTGAGGGGGCACATATCTGGGCATTACAGTGAAGGAAGCACATATCTGGGCATTACAGTGAGGGGCACATATCTGGATATTGCTACTGTGAGGGGGCACATATCTGGGCATAATTACTGTCAGGTGGCACATATCTGGACACAACTACTGTTAGGGGGCACATATCTGGACAACTACTGTGAGGGGGCACATATCTGGGCAACTACTGTGAGGGGGCACATAGCTGGACATAACTACTGTGAGAGGACACATATCTGGGCATATGTACTGTGAGGGGCACATATCTGGGTATAACTACGGTGAGTGGACACATATCTGGGTATAACTACGGTGAGGGGACACATCTGGGTATAACTACTGAAAGAAGGAGGCACATGTCTGGGCATAACTACTGTGAGGGGGCACATGTCTGGGCATAACTACTGTCAGGTGCCACATATCTGGGCATAATCTGTGAAGGGGGCACAATACTGGCATTACTACTTTGTGGTGGCATAAAGGGGGAATAATTACTATGTAGGGGCATTTAGGGAACTGGGTGGGATTAGTTATGTTTTGGGCGGAGTTAGAGGCGTGGTCTAGTGTCTCTCTTCTTTCTTTTCTAAAGTTGGGAGGTATGTACCGGTACATGGCCTGTGTGTACATCATAGGTCGCTATCCCTACGATGTGCCAGCCATGTTGCTGCTCAGAAGATTGCTCTGTTTGCTGTATACTGTGCACTACCATTTCCCCTTTTGGGGGAAAAAAGGCACATCTTATAAAGCAAAAAAAAAAAAGCCATATGTGGAAAAATACATAAAGGCGTTCTACGGTCAGGCTGGAGCATCCACATGACTGCACACATGCATCCTATGAACAACTCCTCCATTCATTCCACAGCCTGGGAGAAAACCACTATAAAACAGTATGGCGATATAATGTATTTATATTATTAGAATTAACTGTATCCTGATAAAAAAGCGATACAATATATAATTTCTCTAAAATGGCAGTGTATGTTACCTTCAGTCAGGCGTTAAGTCTACAAGGTGCCTCAATGTTATAGAGGCCTGTCTTCAATCCACAATGTTTTCTTTAAAGGGTGTGTATAATTTTGCAACCCAGTTTTCAATACAAATTTGACTATAATCTTGACTAAAAACTACTGTTTTGTGTATACAGCTCCTGTGCAGACCTATGTGTCTCCATGGTTATAGACTAAGGGCCCTTTCACACGGACCCGGATCGTGCTCCTTCTGAGGGCAGGAGCGCAAGGCGTCATTGGTTGCTATGATGCCGTCCGCTTCCTGAGGCCGCCCCTGTACAGTGATACAGTGTATACGAGCATGTACAGTGTATCATTGTACAGCGGCGGCCTCAGGAATCACATGGAGTCATAGCAACCAATGACGCCATGCGCTCCTGCCCTCAGAAGGAGCACGGTCCGGGTTTTCACGGACCGCCCAGGACCGTGCTCCACGGTCATGTGAAAGGGCCCTAAAAATGAACCCTGTGTAACCTGATCCTGCACTGGTGTTAGGAGTGAAGTAGCATGTGACTGCAGGATTAGACTACACACCGGGTTTGTTTGTAGTCTGTAACCATGGAGATAAGTATACATACAGAGGAGTCGTATGCAGAAAGAGCTACTTCACCAGCGGTGGTGTCGGGTTCCTGCTCCCAGCCGCCACCCTGCTGCTGTATCACACCGGGCACACATTGAGCATCGATCAAGTTTGTATAGTTGACCATGTCTTCTTGTCTGCTGCCTGCCGGGACCTGTGCCCTTACGACAGAACTCTGCCTGCCTTGACCCATGCATCGTCTGACTACGATCCTGCCCGCTGCCTTGGTACTGCAGCTGGGTCTCTTTGGTCCACCTACTCGCCAGCCATTGCTAACAGAGACTACTCCTGGGGTAATGACCTGGGGATTTTCTGTGGAAAACTCGGTATGCCCTTGGGGGTGGGGTGGTTAAGGTTGAGGAGCACATAATACTTTAGACTCCGCTCCCTGGTTTAGCCCCAGCCTAATATGTTAGCCTGGTTACATTGATTTTGTATTTTGTTTAGATATGTTGGGTCAATTAGGGCACAACCCCACAATACGGCTTGGCACACCCGGCGAAGCCACGTCCACCCAATGAAGCCAATTGGCGGACAATGGAACTTGGATGAAAAATTATGCACGCCCTTTAAGAGAGAGAGAGAGAAGGTTCTTTTATATGGATGGAAGTTTTCATGTGGGAAGAGTCCTTCCTTTCAACTTGTTGGGATCAACGAAATTATTAGGATTGGGTGGGATCAATAATTCTTCCGATGAACAGCAGAGATTTGTAGTTTTCACTGAAGATCATGAACACGAAGGGTTGATTCACGTGGATTGTATGTGGCAAGGAGTAGGCAATAATTTCACTTCCGGTGACGACTGTAGCTTCTGTCCCTATCTCATCTATATCGATTACTGCTCTTTGGGAGACCTAGTAGAAGAAGAAGCAAGTCCAAGAAATCAGTCTCAGGCTAGTTTCATCATGTCTGGAAGGAGACTATGGGAAAACATTGACCGTAACCATAATCTTGTAGGAAAGGGAAGCCTGCCATCTTTGTGAATGGAGATCCCATTGTGATAACCTGGACTTGGCAGTTCATTAGATATCCTTTATGGATACCTGACCACCTGGACCACTGTGGAGTCCTTTATAGACACCTGTCCTCCTGGATCATATATCATGCCAGGCTATGGAAAAAAGACATGTCTGTCCTTTCCCAAACCTCACCTTATTTGTGCTCATCAGACCCTTATTGAGATTGGAATTGAGGCCTTAGCAAAGAAAACATGCAATAGTAGAACTTTCTCCTTGTCACCTTCTTGGAGATACACATGCTTACTCATTGGGGTCTTAAGCAGCTGATAGATCAATATGAGGCCTCAACCGAAGAGGGAGAACATAGTAAAGGCAGTTAAAAAAAAAAAAAAAAAAAGAAAAAATATAGGACATATACCCAAGAACATGAGCCCCTTGTATGGTCCTTACCTCGGAAAGTTTTAAGTTCCTGTCCTCAGTCATGCCGGTAAAATTTGCCAGTCCAGTAAACACGTCCTTAATGCCCAACTCCTCCAGGTAAGATTTCAGCTTGTATTTCTTATCCAGTTGGAATTTTGGGAAGAAAATATCTGTTTTTCTGGTGGAGAATGATTAATAGATGAGACATTGCCTAACCTGATCAGATTTGGTGCCCTGTATGTCACATAACCCTCTGTTTTCCACCTTTAGTTATCTTCTAAAGTGACTTATTTCATTTTACAATGGGGAAAAAAGTATTTAGTCAGCCACCAATTGTGCAAGTTCTCCCACTTAAAAAGATGAGAGAGGCCTGTAATTGACATCATAGGTAGACCTCAACTATGAGAGACAAAATAAGAAAACAAATCCAGAAAATCACATTGTCTGATTTTTAAAGAATTTATTTGCAAATTATGGTGGAAAATAAGTATTCGGTCACCTACAAACAAGCAAGATTTCTGTCTCTCACAGACCTGTAACTACTTCTTTAAGAGGCTCCTCTGTCCTCCACTCATTGCCTGTAGGAATGGCACCTGTTTGAACTTGTTATTAGTATAAAAGACACCTGTCCACAACCTCACACAGTCACACTCCAAACTCCACTATGGTGAAGACCAAAGAGCTGTCGAAGGACACCAGATACAAAATTGTAGACCTGCACCAGGCTGGGAAGACTTTTGTTATTGACCAAATACTTATTTTCCACCATAATGTGCAAATAAATTCTTTAAAAATCAGACAATGTGATTTTCTGGATTTGTTTTCTTATTTTGTCTCTCATAGTTGAGGTCTACCTATGATGTCAATTACAGGCCTCTCTCATGATATGTTCACTAGATCATATGACTATCATAGATGGATCTTTGACCTTTGGGACCCCATTGTAACCAACAGGGAGAGGCCCCAAATCATTGTTCCTGGCTGGAAAGTTGGCCATGCGTTAGCCACTCTGGAAGATACCAAAACCCAGCTTGGATCAATGGCTTAGGAGGACCACGCCTTCTTAGTAATGGTGGCAGTCCCAAAGGTTACAGCTCCACCTATTAAGCATGTAATTTACAGGGACAGTCCCTTTAATCATACAGCATCCTAGATATCTGCTTCCTGAGCCCCTGAGAAGATATATTGTGCTCAGATCCTAGTCAAATAGTTCTAGTTGTTGGAGTAGTCCATACCTGGTCTTCATTCTCTCCAGCAAGGACATAACAAGCTTCATTGATAATTTGGGTTCTAAGGAGTCAAGGTCTCCTTCCTTCTTTGGCATGATGATCAACATGTGAGCGCCTCCTTTGTATGGGAGGTTTAACACAGTGCTGGACAACGACTTGTCGAACATTGAGTCGACTTTTTCCATCTTGTACATCATCGGGACTTTTACTGGTGTATAATTGTTGACAAAGAAGGAATTGAGCTTTGTCTGCTCTGGTTTAAAGGGAATTTGCCATTTACCTGCAGAAATAAAAATAACGGCATTATGAAAAGCCACTGTCTAGAACAAGGGGGTGTCCAGGATCAGCAAAACACGGCTGCCACACCTGTGTGCTTGTGTGTGATATTGTAGCTCGGGTTCATTCATTTCAAGGGAGCTGCAATACCAGATAAAACCCATGGAGAGAGGTGCCACTGTTTGTAGGAGAAAGTGGCCATGTTTTTGTAGTCCTCTAAATCTCGCAGGGCAAAGGCATCTTGCCCAGTTCCTGTGACTACCGGGTTCTGCCAAGCGGAGGCTTTCGCCCAGCAGTGAGCCTGGTGACATCACCGGCACTGATGGGCGGGCTTTAGCCAGTAAAATGACTAGGGCAGCGCTAAAGCCATCCCATCAGAGCCAGTGACGTCACTGAACACACTGGCAGGCAGAAGCCTGCACGTGGCAGTCTGTTATTGTAAACAAAAGAGCCCTTGCCCTGCGCGATCTAGCGCAGGGCAAGGGAGGGCATCGGAGCATGAGATGCTCTGATGCTAACATCAGGCGGGCTGCCTGGGTGAAATTAAGGCTATGTTCGGGTTCAGCTCTGAACCCGGACAACCCCTTTAACCCCTTCCCGCCCAGCGCCGTACATGTACGGCGCGCTGATCGGGCGGGTGCAGGAGCTGCGCCCGCCCGATCAGCGGCGGGGGTCCAGCAGTGCCCAGGTGCCGGACCCCTGGGGAATGCGCCAGCATCGGTGAAAACACCGATGCCGGCGCATTAACCCTTCATGTGCCGCATGTTCAGGATGCCGAGCGGGTGGCCATCGGGTCCCCGCGCTGCTGTGACGGGGACCCGATGGCTTGGATGGCAGCCCGATGCCTTCCTTAGGCATCGTGGCTGCCATCCCTGCGAGCTGTGAGTAATACACTTACAGCCAATGCATTACAATACAAAGTATTGTAATGCATTGTGAAGGGGATCAGAACCCCCAAAAGTTAAAAAAAAGAAGTGTAAAAAAGGTGAAAAAAATGTTAAAAAATAAAGTTAAAAAAATAATAATAAAAGTTTCAAGTAAAAAAAAAAGAAAAACGCCGTTTTCCCCCCAATAAAGTAAAAAAAATTGTTAAAAAAAGAAAAAAAAAAAGAAAAAGTAGACATATTAGGTATTGCCGCGTCCGTATCGACCGGCTCTATAAAAATATCACATAATCCATCCCGCCAGGTGAACACAGTAAAAAATAAAAAATAAAAACAGTGCCAAAACAGCCATTTTTTGGTCACATTCCCCCATAAAAAGTGTAATATCACGCAATCAAAAAGGCGTATTTACCCCAAAATGGTACCAAACCGTCATCTTGTCCCGCAAAAATGATACCCTACCTGAGACAATCGCCCGAAAACTGAAAAAAATATGGGTCTTGGCAACACAAAATAATGATTTTATTCTGTTCAAAAAATAAATCTAATGTGTAAAACTATCCAAAAATAAAAAAGTTAGACATATTGGGCATCGCCGCGTCCGTAACAACCTGCTCTATAAAAATATTGCATGAGATGGCCCCCCAGGCGAATGCTGTAAAAATTTAAAAAAAAAAACTAAGCCAAAACAGATATTTTTTTCCCTTTTGCCTCACAAAAAGTGTAATAGCAGGCGATCAAAAAGGCGTATTTACCCCAAAATGGTACCAATCAAACCGTCATCTTGTCCTGCAAAAACGATACCCTACCTGAGACAATCGCCTGAAAACTGAAAAAAATATGGCTCTCTGAAAATGGCAACACAAAAAAAGATTTTATTCTGTACAAAAGTAAATCTAATGTGTAAAACTTTCCAAAAATAAAAATGTTAGACATATTGGGTATCTCCTCATCCGTAACAACCTGCTATATAAAAATATCACATGATTTGCCCCCCTTGGTGAATGCTGTAAAAAAAATTTTTTAAAAACCATGCCAAAACAGCTATTTTTTTTCACCTTGACTCACAAAAAGTGTAATACCAAGCAATCAAAAAGTCTTATGTACCCCAAAATGGTACCAATGAAAACATCAGCTCATCCCGCAAAAAATGAGCCCCCACATAAGACAATAACTCAAAATAAAAAAAAAAAAAAGTGTGGCTCCCGCAAACCATTCCATCAAAATCTGGGTTGTAAAATCCATATGGCGCTCCTTCTGTTTTGAGTCCTGCCATGTGCCCCCACAGCAGTTTACCACCACATATGGGGTGTTGCCGCATTCAGGAGAAAATGGGTAACTAATTATGGGGTGCTTTTCTCCTGTTACCCCTTATGAAAATACAAAAAAATTGGGGCTAAAGCAACATTTTATTGGAATAAATAAAATTTTTCATTTTCACAGCCAAGTGTTTCCAAATTCCGTAAAACACTTAGGGGGTCAAAGTGGCCAGTACCCCCCTTAATATATTTGTTGAAGGGTGTAGTTTCCAAAATGGGGTCACTTTTTGAGGGTTTCCACTGTAGGGGTACGTCAGGGTCTCTCAATTACAAAATGGTGCCTATAAACTACTCTAGCAAAATCTGCCTCCAAAATCCATATGGCGCTTCTTTCCTTTTGACCACTGCCACAAACCCATACAGACGTTTACCACCAC
The DNA here is from genome assembly GCA_900303285.1 of Rhinella marina. Taxonomy (NCBI): domain Eukaryota; kingdom Metazoa; phylum Chordata; class Amphibia; order Anura; family Bufonidae; genus Rhinella; species Rhinella marina. Next base: position 119,994 of record ONZH01013158.1, on the reverse strand, counting down.
ATATGGGGTATTTCTGTAAACTGCAGGATCAGAGCAATGTATATTGAGGTTTAGTTTGCTGGTAACCCTTACTGTGTTGCAAGAAAAAAATTATTAACATGAATAATCTACCAAAAAAGTGAAATTTTGAAAATTCACCTCCATTTTCCACTAATTCTTGTGGAACACCTCAAGGGTTAACAAAGTAACAGTAGTTTTTTATAATTTGAGGGGTGTAGTTTCTAAAATGGAGTCATTTATGGGGGGGTTTCATTATGTAAGCCCCTCAAAATCACTTTATATCTGAATTGGTGCTTAAAAAAATGGTTTTGGAAAATTTGGTGAAAATTTGAAAAATGGCTTCTAAACTTCTAAGCCCTCTAACGTCCCAAAAAAGTAAAATGACATTTATAAAATGATGCCAACATAAAGTAGACATATGGGGAATGTAAAATAATAACTATTTTTGGAGGTATTACTATGTATTTTGAAAGTAGAGAAATTGAAATTTGGAAATTTTTCCAAATTTTTGGTAAATTTGGTATTTTTTTTATAAATAAAAGTGAGATATTTTGCCAAAAATTTACTACTGTCGTGAAGCACAATATGTGACGAGAAAACAATCTCAGAATGGCCTGGATAAGTAAAAGCGTTCCAAAGTTATTACCACATAAAGTGACACATGTCAGATTTGCAAAAAATGGCCTGGGCAGGAAGGTGAAAACAGGCCCGGGGCTGAAGGGGTTAAAGGAGTCTTGCAAAAGTGAGGACAGGAGTAAGGACGGCCATATTGATTGCTACCCGGTTTATAACAAAAAGTGGAGAAACAAAATATTGTCCATGTTAAGGCTGGGATGAGCTTTTTAAGCTATAGCCCTAAGACAAAACTTTCTGTCACTGCTTTGGTGACTCATAGACACTCATAGGAATCAATCAGATCTCTTATTTTCTTTTTTATCTTTGCGTGAATAATGGACAGTTCCTTAGGCCAAATGTCCTCCAAGACACATGGAGTAGAAGCTGAACCTATAGTTGGCCATTGTTTTCACCTATAATTACTCATATAAGAATAAAAAAGTATCAACAATGTAGAGCTGCCAGGTCTCCTTTAAGATGGTGGAACCCTGTCGTCATTACCTTTAAATTGGATGATGTCAAGGAGCATCATCTTGGTCTGTGGGTCGATCTCATCTTGGATCCCTGTCGCTTTACCCTTTGTCTTTTTGATAATAAATTCTTTGATGATGTTTTTGGCCTCCCGGTCATGGAAGTCAAGACTAACGTACTCCATGTCAAAGTACCTCCTGGTCTCGTTAATAAATTCCTCATGGAGGTGGAATAACTGGTGGACAAATGAGAGACTTCCCAGCTCCAGGTCATAACCATCGCTTTTTTGCACTCCATCTCGGAGTTCTTTTAGCAGATTGGGCAGAAGGTTGGCTTGTTTGCTCTTCTTCAGGGCCTCCCAGTTTAGACCAGTCAGGAGCTCGTCATAAGTATCTCCTCGGCACCCAAGCATTAAAGATGCAAGGGTGAAGGAGATGCTGAGTGGGGAGAAGAAGATGTTGTCATCGTGTTTTTTAGCCATTTTTTTGAACAGGTTGAATCCAAAATTGCTGTTCATCTCTGAGAGATCGAGGGCAGAGAGCTCCCTGGTGTCATTGGAGGGGCTGAGATGATGTTTCTCACGTCCTTGAGAAATGTCTTGGTTGTGTTTGTCCTTCTTTGACTTGTTGACCTGACTGGCCAAACAATCCCCAAAAAGGAGAACGAAGACAAGAGTCCATCTCATGGAGGACATTGCTTTGACCTGAGATGGGATAGAAGAAATGTAGCTTATTTTCATTATGTTCAGTGGTTAAGAGATGTGGGGAGGTGTAGTGTTCTATATATAGACTGTAATAAACTTGAATTATGGTCATGCCCGGTGGTCAGGTCATGATGGGAGTTGTAGTGTTCTATTTATAATGTATAATAGATGTATTATGGTCATGTAGGGAGTTGTAGTGTTCAATGTATAGAGCATAATAAACTTGAATTATGGTCATGTCCAGTGGTCAAGTCATGATGGGAGTTGTAGTGTTCTATGTATAGAAGATAACAGAACTGTATTATGGTCAGGTCATGTTGGGGGTTGTAGTGTTCTATTTATAAAGTATAATAGACATATTATAGTTATATAGGGAGTTGTAGTGTTCTATATATAGAGCATAATAAATTTGAATTATGGTAATGATCAGTGGTCAGATCATGATGGGAGTTGTAGTGTTCTATGTATAGAAGACAACAGAACTCTGTTATGGTCATCTAGTAGTCAGGTCATGGTGGGGGTTGTAGTGTTCTATTTATAAAGTATAATTGACATATTATGGTTATGTAAAGTTGTATTACTCTATGTATACAGAATAATAGAACTGTATTAATGGTCATGTCCAATGATCAGGTCACGTTCAGGGTTGTAGTGTTCTGTGTATATAGTATAAAATAGACTTGTTTTATGTTCATGTCTAGTAGTCATGTTGTGGGTTGTAGTGTTCAATTGATAGAGTATAATAGAATTATATTATGGTCACGTCCAGTGGTCAGGTTATGTTGATGGCAGTAAGGCTGTATGGATAGAGTATAAGACAATTGTATTAAGCTCATGCCTAGTGGTCTACATATAGAGTATAATGCAGTTGTATTATGATCATGTCCTGTGGTCAGGTCATTTTGGGAATTGTACTGTTCTATGCATACAGTATAACAGCACTGTAATATGGTCATCTAGTAGTCAGGTCATGTTGGAGGTTGTAGTGTTCTATGTATAGAGTATAATAGAATTGTATTATGGGCATGTCCAGTCAAGTTATCCTGGGCGTTGTAGTGTTATATCATGTATAAAGTATAACAACCGTATTATGGTCATGTCCAGTAGTTAGGTCATGTTGGAAGTTGTAGGTTTCTATGTATATTTACAACTATAGAATTGTATGATGGCCATATCCAGTCTTAATATTCTGGGAGTTTTAGAGTTCCATAAAGAGTATTAAATAATTGTATTACAGTCAGGTCCAGTCGGATTATGCTGGGAGTTGTAGCGTCTATCATGTACATTCCATTGGCCAGGTCATATTGCAGTAGAAGAAGATTTATACAAATTCATAGTCAATCATTAGTTAACAGTTTTAGTTCTATAAAGAGCAAATCATTATTAGAAAATGTCTGCAAAACTCACGCAAAAGAGAAAACTTACTATAAAAATGTAAAATCTCACCTGTTGTCTGAACCGTCAGTCACCAAATGTCCAGAACCTGAGAGTAGTGTCCAGCATCCTGCGGCCAGGTCAATATTTGACAATCCAAAGAGTAGTTTATCTCAGCTTCTCTCTGGTATTTATTAACTGATGTACACACATTTATGTCAGCGAACCCCCCCCCCCCCGCAGCAGTTTCCCGTAACCCAGGGTCCGACTGCCAGGCATGGGATGGATGGTACATCATTACACCTGTTACAGATCTGATACTATGTATCACCACCCGGAAGTAACCTATCGGAACATAGCACACTGTGTACCAGGATTTTACCAACAACTTTTACCACATTTGTGCTAAAACTCTGTCCCCTGTAACTTTTCAAATAAACCTTAGTCCAGTTCTTTACATTTGCTTCTCACTTCAGCAAATGGCACTTACTAATGTATTGTGATTCTCCATATTGCCTCCTTTGCTGGCTTTAATTTTCCATCACATTATACACTGCTCGTTTCCATGGTTATGACCACCCTGAAATCCATCAGTGGTGGTCGTGCTTGCACACTATAGGAAAAGGCGACTCTTTGATGGCTGAGAGTGCGTAGGCCAGAGCGTTTTCCTATAGTATGACCACCACTGCTGGATTGCAGTGGTGGTTGTAACCCCTGGATACAAGCAATGCATAATGTAATGGAAAAATTAATACAGCCAGCAGATATAGGCAATATGAACAATCACAATACATTAGTAAGTGCCTGGTATTAACTTTGTCTACATAATAAATGCCATTTGCTGAAGAGAGACAACCCCTTTAAATACACACCCCATATCAGACCTCCTTTAATACAGACCCCTAGCACAATAAGAAAGAGGATGCAGCTTCATTGCACCCTCCTCAAGGGTGATCTGCCCTGAAATATTGTGTTTGTGGAACATTCTGCTGGCCTGCAGCCACCACTAGGGGGAGCTCTCATTGACCTTTATAATATAATAAATCTACCTTAGAGAGTTTCTCTACTTTCTCGGAGCTGAATCCAGACATACCCCCATTTTCACCCAGGCAGCTGCCATAATATGAGCATCAAAGAATTTCATGCTCCGAAGCTCTACTTTGCCCTGTCCTGAATCGCACAAGGCAAAGGCCTCTTTAGGAGATCAGGGCTCTCCATGGGGAAAGCTAGGAGGAAGCTTCCACCTAGCAGTGAGCCCGGTGACATCACCAGCACTACTGGACGGGCTTTAGCGCTGCCCTAGCATGTAAAGCCCGCCCATTAGAGCCGATGACGTCACCAGTAACAGTGCTAGGCGGAAGCCTCTGCCTAGCAGTGTAAAAAAGCCCTGTATAGCAAAGGGTGAGCATCAGAGCATGAAATGCTCCGATGCTCATATCAGGGGGGCCATAGGGTTGAAAAATGGGGATATGTCCGGGTTCAGCTCTGAACCTGGACAACCCCCTTTAACTCCAAATATTAGTTATTGATGCTGAATTGAAATAGGGTAAATTACTCTTACCGGTAATTGGATTTTCCAATAGCCTCCACAACGGCACCCTCAGGAGGGTGTTCCCCGCCTCCCTGGACAGGAAACAACGTAGAAGCTTTTCTTTAAATAGCCCCCTCCTACTACCTGCTTCAGTTAATGACATAGGAACCGGTTAACATGCAATTCCCAATTTATTCAAAATCATAATTACATCAAGAGAGGAGGCAGGAAAAAAAAAAATTAATACAAGAAGGGTGGGAAATACCAGTGCCGTTGTGGAGGCTATTGGAAAATCCAATTACCGGTAAGAGTAATTTATCCTTTTCCCCGGCGCCTCCACAACGGCACCCTCAGGAGGATTAACATAGAAAAAAAGCCCCCCTAGGGTGGGACCACTGCAGATAAAACTCTTCTGCCAAAGGATAAATCATAATTTTTTAGCACATCTAGCTTGTAATGTCTAAAGAAAGTGTTTGGGTTCGCCCAAGTGGCAGCTCTGCAAATCTGCTCCACCGAGACCGATGCCCCTTCCGCCCAGGAGGTTGAGACTGCTCTAGTTGAGTGAGCCTTTAGATTTCCCGGGACCGGAAGATTCTTCTGTAAGTAACAGAGTTTAATTGTCCTACGTAACCATCTGGCAATAGTGCTCTTACTTGCTGCAGCTCCTTTATTAACTCCCTGGAACTGTAAAAAAAGGTGGTCCGATTTCCTGATAGAATCGGTCATCCTCAGATATTCTAGGATAGCGCGTCTTACGTCCAGGTTATGAAACTTATTCTCCATGTCCGAAGTAGGGTGAGGACAAAAGGATGGAAGTGAGACTTCTTGTTGTGAGTGGAACTTTGACACTACCTTGGGTAGAAAAGCTGGGGCGTGTCTCAGGATTATGCGATCCTCCAGAACCGTCAGATATGGAGGTTTACACGAGAAGGACTGGATCTCTCCGACCCTTCTGGCCGAGGTTATTGCCAGTAAGAAAACCGCCTTATAGGTTAGATATTTTAGGCTTATTTCTGCGATGGGCTCGAATGGTGATTCCATCAAGGCGTCCAGAACTACATTTAGGTCCCAGGGTGGGACGGTGGAGTGAGAGAAGGGAACTTTTCTGAAGGCTCCCTTAAGGAATCTCTTAACTAACGGTACATCTGCCAGCTTTTCTTCCAGGAAGTAGGAAAGTGCCGAGACCTGGACTTTCAGAGTGTTGGGTTTTAGCCCCTTATCCAATCCAGCCTGTAAGAAGTTTAGGATGAGAGGGATATTGTGTGTCTGACCTCCGGAGAAGAACAAGAAGGCCCTCCAGGACTTCATGTAAATCTTAGATGTAGTTGGCTTTTTACTAAAGCAGAATGGTACTTATTACCGAGTCCGAGAGACCTCGTCTTTTAAGGAGGACCTGTTCAGTCTCCAGGCGGCTAGGTGCAATTGATTCACCTGAGGGTGGTGGATCGGACCTTGGCATAGGAGGTCCTGACGATTCGGCAGAATCCAATACTCCCCCCCCGCCAGTTGGAGTAATAGAGGAAACCAAGTCCTCTTTGGCCAATAAGGCGCGATGAGGATTAGGTTGGCTCCCTCCTCCCAGGTTTTTATCAGTACTCTTGGGATGAGATTGAACGGTGGGAAGGCGTAAAGAAGCTCTGGAGGCCAGGGGCCTGAGAGCGCGTCTACCATAAATGGGTGATCCTGAACCTGTAGGGAGCAGAACTCTTCCACCTGTCTGTTTGCCCTTGTGGCAAATAAGTCCACTTTTGGGATCCCCCAGCGGGAGACAATATCTCTGAAGATCTCTGGGTTCAGGCACCACTCTCCGGATTTCAGAAGAGTTCGGCTGAGGAAGTCCGCCACCTCGTTTTCTGATCCTTTCAGGTGAACCGCCGTGAGGGATAGTACGCTTCTTTCGGCCCAGGAAAAAATGATATGGGATACTTCTTGTAGTTTCTTGCTCTTTGTTCCTCCCTGGCGGTTTAGGTAAGCGACAGCTGTTGAATTGTCTGTCAGAATTTTTACGTGACGGAGCTTTAATTTGGGCTCTAGGCTCTGAAGAACCTTGAGAACAGCTGTTAGTTCTCGGAGATTTGACGACTGTAGAGACATCTCTGCACTCCAGGAACCCTGAGTGACCTGATCTTCTGCAAAGCCTCCCCAGCCTTGGCTGCTGGCATCCGTGGTAATACAGATTTGACTTACTGGTCGCCCGAAGACTCCCCTTTGAACGTTTGTTTTTATACGCCACCACAGGAGGGAGCGTTTTACATTTTCTGGAATGGCTACTCTGCGGTCTAGAGTGGATTGATCTCCGTCCCAGACATTGAGGAGAAATCTCTGTAAGGGCCTGGAGTGGAACTGGGCCCACCTTACTGCCGGGATGGTTGAGGTCAGTTGGCCTAGTAGAGTCATTACTTCTCTTATGGAAGCTGACCGGAGCTGGCAAAAGAATGTGATCCTTTGAGACAAGAGTTCCTGTTTTTCTTCTGGTAAAAAAGACATGAGTCTTTGGGAGTCTAGAAGAACTCCGAGATATACTCTCTGCTGACTGGGAATTAGCTCGGATTTTTCCGTATTTATCAACCAGCCCAGATCCTCTATTAGGTTTCTTACTACGTTTAGATGATGGTGCAATGTTTGGGCTGGACTTGCGACTAGCAGGTCGTCTAGGTAGGGTATGACCTGAATTCTCTGCATGTGAAGAAAACCTGTCATGTCTGCCATTATTTTTGAGAAAACACGTGGGGCTGATGATATCCCGAAAGGGAGAGCCTGGAACTGGTAGTGTTTTTCTCCTTCTTGAGAGAGGAAGGCTATTCTCAGATATTTTTGATAACCTGTGTGAATCGGTACATGGTAATAAGCATCGGATAGATCTATAGTTACCATGGCGCAATCCTTGGTCAGAAGGAGAACTGTGGATCTGATAGTTTCCATTTTGAATTTTTTGTATTGCAGATATTCGTTTAGTTTTTTTAGGTTTATGATTAGTCTGAATGCTTTGTTTGGTTTTTGGATCAGAAAAACCGGAGAATAAAACCCTTCTCTTTCCTGGGACTTTGGGACTGGAATGATAACCTGTTTTTCTAACAGAGAGGATATCTCCCGTACTAGCACCTGTTGTTTTCCTAAAGAGTGCATAGGCTTGTTTACCATAAAGAAGTTTGGAGGGCGAGATCTGAACTCTATCTTGTAGCCCAGGGAGATGGTGTTTATTATCCAGGGGGAGGATGTTATCTTTTCCCAGGCTGATACAAATCTTTTTAATCTGCCTCCCACCTGACATTTGGCGTCATTGGGAGGTTTTCGGGGTGCTATCGGGGTTAAAGAGGAACCCCTTCCCCCTTCCTCTAGAAGACTGCCACCTGGAGGATGAGGAGGAGGTAGAAGGATAGTCCCTTTTTTTCTGGTCATATCTGGGTCTTTTAAAGTTACGAAAGGGCTTCCTCTGGTGGTAATATCTAGAGTCAGAAGGGAAGCCTTTCTTCTTGTCCGATGCCTTTTCCAGGATATCGTCCAGGCCCGTACCAAACAACCTATCCCCCTCACACGGAAGGGAGCATAACCGGCTCTTAGACCCTGCGTCACCAGACCAGGATCTGAGCCATATTGCTCTGCGTGTGGCGTTTGAGAGGGCGGAAGATTTGGCCAACAGCCTTACCAGATCTGCGGAGGCATCGGACAAAAAATTGGCAGCCTGCTTCAAGGTGGACATAGAGGCTAATATTTCCTCTCTCGGAGTGCCGGAGGCAATATGATCTTCAAGTTGATCCAGCCAGACCGAGAGGGATCTAGAGGTGCATGTGGCTGCAATGCTGGGCCTCAACATAGCGGAATTTGTCTCCCAAGATCTTTTGAGTAAGCCCTCACATTTCTTGTCTATTGGGTCTTTTAGGAGACCCATATCCTCGAACGGCAGGGAGGATCTTTTAGAAATGCGGGCTACAGGGGCGTCTATTCTGGGGGTTTTGTCCCACAGCTCACAGTCCTCTTCTGCAAAGGGGTATTTACGTTTGAAAACACCCGTTAAAATGTTCCGCTTATCTGGATCCTTCCACTCCTTGGAAATTATAGACTTAATATTATTGTGGACTGGAAAGACTCTCCTCTTCCTCTGGGCCAGACCCTGGAACATTTGGTCCTGACGGGACTGGGATTCCTTAATATCTCCAATATCCATGGTAGCACGGATGGTTTTTAGGAGCTTGTCAGTGTCCTCCGGGACGCAGAGGGGTCTTCCTGATTCATCCTCGGAGGAGGAATTTTTATCAGATAAAATTTCGCCCTCGTCTGATTCGGGGAAACGTGTGGGCTCTGACGCCTGGGATCTTATGGAGGAAGATGGCTGTGGAGAGCTTGGAGGCATCCTAGATTCCACGGCTGCTTTAACCTCTTCCTTAATTAGGGTTCTGATAGAATCCAACAGGGAAGGAGTTTCCTCCGTAACAACTTTATCCGCACACTTTTGGCACAGGAGCTTCTGGGACTTTGGTGGTAAGGGCTTCCTGCATACTGCACATTTGCTGCTGCTAGATTTTCCACCTCTAGCCTTAGCAGAAGTTCCCCTTTCCGGGCTGAGGGCTGGAGGATCCACAGGCTTGCGGGGTTCTGCCGATTCGGGGGCCGACATGCTGCCAGATGAAATCACTGCGGTGTCCTGGATTCCACGCTGACTTGGCCGCCATGAGGCACGCCGGCCCCCCCCCTTTTATGCGACCGCCCGGCTTCCGTCCCACCGGAAGTACGTCAGAAGCCGGGCGGAAGTTGAGAGCTGTGCCCAGGAGCTCTCGCCTGTCTGCGCATGCGCGCGTATGATCCCTCGCTGCCGGACTTAGTCTCACCGGCGAAGCGGACGCCCGGGGATGCCTTCACTGAAGGACTTATACCAAGGAGCAGGAAGGGGCGCCAGACCCCCGCGACCCTGTCCCCTGCAGAGGCCCTCCCAAGAAGGGGTAAGATACGTGCTAGGCCCTGCGTACTTTGGCTCCCTCAGGAGCGGCTTCCACGCTGTCCGGGACAGGAAACAACAACTGAAGCAGGTAGTAGGAGGGGGCTATTTAAAGAAAAGCTTCTACGTTGTTTCCTGTCCAGGGAGGCGGGGAACACCCTCCTGAGGGTGCCGTTGTGGAGGCGCCGGGGAAAAATGATTTCTAAAGATTGTAGTCCAGGTGACAGATGTGAAAACCCAATGATGATTCTGATTCACAGATCTCTAGAGAAGAATAAATAGACCCGCACACAAAATCCACAGTTGTTCAGGGAGAAACTTTATTTTACAGTAAGTCTCATCCTTCCCCCAGAATAAGGAGGAAAACCTAATCATCTGAAGGATCCATAACTCTCCCTAATAGCAAAATGCTGTTCAGAGGCTTGTTGTACACCAGGGCAAGAAATGGTCGATCAATTTTAAATTCAAAAGCGCTGGGAACAGTAAAAACTTCTATGATTGCACCTTCAACGGAATCTGTCTGGTTCTCAACAATATTAATCACAGTCTTGTGGTCAATCTAGAGATAGAAACAAGAGTCAAGTAACTAACATATATATGTACTGTATGATACTGCACCTATGTACAAGATTATAACTACTATAATACTGCTCCTCTGTACAAGATTATAACTACTATAATACTGCTCCTATGTACAAGAATATAACTACTATAATACTGCTCCTCTGTACAAGGATATAACTACTATAATACTGCTCCTATGTACAAGAATATAACTACTATAATACTGCCTCCTATATACAAGAATATAACTACTATAATACTGCTCCTCTGTACAAGGATATAACTACTATAATACTACCTCCTATGTACAAGGATATAACTACTATAATACTGCCTCCTATGTACAAGAATAAAACTACTATAATACTGCCTCCTATGTACAAGAATAAAACTACTATAATACTGCCTCCTATGTACAAGAATAAAACTACTATAATACTGCTCCTATGTACAAGAATATAACTACTATAATACTGCCTCCTATATACAAGAATATAACTACTATAATACTGCTCCTCTGTACAAGGATATAACTACTATAATACTGCCTCCTATGTACAAGGATATAACTACTATAATACTGCCTATGTACAAGAATATAACTACTATAATACTGCCTCCTATGTACAAGAATATAACTACTATAATACTGCCTCCTATATACAAGAATATAACTACTATAATACTGCTCCTCTGTACAAGGATATAACTACTATAATACTACCTCCTATGTACAAGGATATAACTACTATAATACTGCCTCCTATGTACAAGGATATAACTACTATAATACTGCCTATGTACAAGAATATAACTACTATAATACTGCCTCCTATGTACAAGAATATAACTACTATAATACTGCCTCCTATGTACAAGAATATAACTACTATAATACTGCTCCTATGTACAAGAATATAACTACTATAATACTGCTCCTATGTACAAGAATATAACTACTATAATACTGCTCCTATGTACAAGGATATAACTACTATAATACTGCTCCTTTGTTCAAGAATATAACTACTATAATACTGCTCCTATGTACAAGAATATAACTACTATAATACTGCTCCCATGTTCAAGAATGTAACTAATATAATACTGCCTCCTATGTACAAGAATGTAACTACTATAATACTGCTAAGATGTGCTATAAAATTACATTTTTCTGACCACTTCCTATTTATGACGTCGACAGCATATAGTTCATCAATGAGGCCTTGTGTGATGGGCTGGCTTGGTCGGTATATAAGGTGTGCGTTGCTGTCGGGTAAAAGGGGCGATTCATCAGACTTGCAATAAGGGATAACTATTGGTTTTCCAGCCTCGGGTGTCAGTTTTTCAGAACCTGCGCAGTTTGGGAACCTTTCTTCTGCTGTGAAAGTGTATGATGAATGGACATATGGCTCCATTGTAAATAAGCGACGTGGAAACTGCAGAGCACCACGTGTCAACTTTGAGTGTCAAGGTCCCCCAACAACCCATCCCTCCAGATCACGTACGCCCATACATGCTGATAGTCTCCCCCAGGGCAGATGGGATCTTCAAGTAAGACAATCTGACATGTCACACGGCTAGAAATGTTCGACATTGGTTGGAAGAGCATGACCAAGACTTCCAAGTACTACCCTGGCCCCCTAATTCTCTAGACTTGAACCCAACTGATCATCTGTGGGACCACCTCAATGGTCCTGTTCTCTATGGATCCCCCCCACCCCTCCCTCCAGCAGCGGTGGGATGCACTGCAGTCAGCATGGCTTCAGATACCTGTGACCACCTACCGGGACCTTATGGAGTCACTCCGGGCCCGTCTAGCTGCTGTCCGTGCTGCACACGGCGGTTACTCTGGATATTAGCTCCTGGTCATAACAATGGGACTCCGCTGTGTGATTACTATGCGTTTACTGCACTGCTTCTGTAAAACACTTCTTCGCTCCTGTAACTTACTTCGGCCACTTTCAGCTTTGGTCGCTTTGAGATTCCAGACAGATCTGCGGATTCATCAAACACTTGCAGAATCCCCATTTTCATCAGAGCGCTCTGCACATTCACTTCCTGTTGTACAAATACTATGGGGATGTAGAGATCCAGCAGACTACGATTGTAAAATAGAAATCAGTGGTTAAATTTTAACACAATTTAGTGTTTTATTCCATAAAAAAACAAAAACAAAACACACATTCAGCTTGTGCCCAAAAATCTGGTCACTCACCTGGTCTGAGCTTTGCTTAAATACAGTTCTATGAGCCGCACGGATAACTTGTTTTCTAATTCATCGAGATGTCCATTATTCGGCACAATAAGAAGCAGAACGAGCTGGTCGGTGTATGGGACCTGAACCACCACACAGTCACGTACACGGTCCTTGAGGGTCTTGAATTGGCCCACTTGATGCATCATTTTAACCTCGACTGTTTTTTTCTTGTTCACCTTGAAAAGTCCACGACTGGTCCCTTGGTAGGTGAAAGGTTTTTCCCATTTTGCTGGTGAAACAAGAGGGGAAATGGTGTAAAATAACATTGTCACCTATGATCCAGTGCCTGGAGGTTATGCTCCCGAGGCCAAGCCAATAGGTAAGCTTAACAATCCATTCAGCGAGAGAAAGAGGAGGGCATAGGAGGGGTGCACCACCAATTAGGCCTGGTGAGGCGATCACCTCAGGCTGCACCAGGTAGGGGCTAGAGGAGGGGGGAGGGCAGCCGAAGGGCCATGAGTTGAAGGGAAGGGGTTAGGTTAAGAAATTGGGATTTAGGAAGGCTGGGCACCATTTCAGTTTTCGCCTCAGGCAGCAGAAAGGCTAGGTGCACTCCTGGGCACAGGGACGGACTGGGAACATAAAGTGGCCCTGGAAAAAAAAAAATACTAAAAGTGGCCCCGTTTTGTAGTTGGGTCCAAATTGATGGAAGGCAGGGCCAGCAATACCCTATTGTGGCACATTATGTCACCTCAACTGCCAGCAGCACAAAATATATCCCCAAAAACTTCCACTGGTTGGCCATGAGGAAGGCCCAGGCAGCCCCCTGGGCAATTTCCCTGTAAGGTCTATGGCCAATCCGCCCCTGCCTGGGCATAGGTTAGAAGGGCGGAGTAAAAGATTTGTATTTGTCAGGAGACTATTATGACATCACAAGTGTGTATCTGTCAGGTGACTGCTGTGACTTCACCAGTGTGTCTCTCTCAGGTAGGCTACTGTGATCTGACCACTGCATCTGTCAAATGAACTGCTGTGACATCACAAGTGTCTACCTCTCAGGTAACTGCTGTGACATCACATACATGCATCTGTGAGGTAAGCTCTTATGACACCATCACAGTGTCTGATAAACTACTGTGACATCACAAATGTGCATGTGTCATGCAGGTGCTGTGACATTACAAGTGTGTATCTGTGAGGTAAGCACTTGTGACATCATAGGTTTGCATCTGTCTAGTGAGCTATTGTGATATCACCAATAGACATGTCATGTGAGCTGCAGTGACATCACAAGTGTGTATCTGTCAGGTACCTGCTGTGACATCACAACTAGTTTCTTTCAGGTGAGGTCAGGGGAGGATATACCATAGATAACATTAAATCCTCTGCTGGAATTCAAGGCGCTCATACACTGTTCTTGCACTGGGGCCCCTGGCACTGGTGTCCACCTGCATTACTGTCCATTTCCTATGAATATCTTTAGGTGTCTTATACTGAGCTCATGTAGGGGTTGTCCACAGCAACAGCCCCGAGGATAAGTGAAGGGTGTAGCTACAGAGTATGCAAAGGTAACAGCTGCACCTGGCCCTCATGTCTGAGGTTGTCCAATGGTCCCTTTTCCACAAAAGACACCAGTATTATAAATTGGGGGGGTGGGGGGGGGGGGTTGTATGTTTTGCATCGGGTGGGGGGAGCTTTATTGACTACTCTGTGACTCACCACTAAACTTTGCATAGTCCAGAAGAAACATCAGCGACCATGTCTTCACGTTGCTGACCAAGTCTTCTATTTTGCCATCCAAATGGCCACTGAGTTGCTCGTTGATACTTCTCTCTGCCTTCGATGGATCCTTGAAGTCAACTATGTAGATGTAGGTGTTGTAGTAGTTGACCAGTTCCTGCTCGTACTTGGTGTCAGGGGAAAAGGATTTATCTAGAAAGAGCCAGTTGGAAAATCTGAATTCCACCTCTCCTTGTTTCGCTCTAAGTTTTTCGAGGAAGTTCTTAAAGTCGTCCTTCAGGATTTTGTCGGCCTGGGTGGCGTTTAAACACATGGCATTCAGAATCTGCTGCTGAGTTGAGGATCTCGCCCCTAGACCCAACACGGCGAGCGTGGTGTAGATACTCAGTGGTGAGAGGAAGAAGTTGGGAGGGGGGATTTCTGTATTGGAAGACACCAATTTATACAGGGAGACAGCAAAGTGCATACAGGCCTTGGGTAAGTTGTTGCCGTCCCACTGACCGCCGCAGTAATCTTCCTTCTGTTTGTGATTTTTGGAGGTGACCGTCATGGAGACGGAGAACAAGAGCAGCAGTGGCAGTCTCATCTTCTGTCTGGAACATAGGAGGTTGGATTTAAGATTGTGCTTAAGGAACAGGTTCAGTCCTTTGTTGAATAAAGTGTAAAGGGAACCTGTCAGTGAACATGGTGTCTGAGCTGCAGGTGGCATGTTATAGAGCAGGAAGAGCTGAGCAGACCATCCTGGAGGAGGTCCTATCAGTGATTGACAGTCCTTCCTCTATGACTATTTATACAGAGATAGCTGTCAATCACTGATAGGACCACCTCCTGGACTTAAAAGCCCAGAATGAGCAGAAATTTTATGAATAAATTCCAAGTTTTACTGAATCTTTTCCTGGAAAACTATCAAATATCAATCTGCTCAGCTCCTCCTGTTCTATAACATGCCTTTTCATGGTGTGATGTTCCTCTTAATAAGGGCTTCCTAGAGCCCCCAAAAATTTAGATAAAGGCAGAACGTACCAGCTGTTCCAGTCTTTGTTTCTGGAGGTTCAGCATTGATGTCCCTGACTATGCCATGTGATTGCCGCAGCCTCAGCAGTCATGCATCACCGCAGAGAGGCTGGCGCTGCAGCAAGTACCTGACTGATGCAAGTGATTGGCTGCAGCAATCACATTGGAAGTCAGGGGTTTTCATCATTGCAGCACCAAAAACAAAAACCATCAGTGAGCCCTGAAATGCTGACTCCGGAATGGTGAGGGATTGGACAGAGTAAGGCTTCCTTTAGAGTGTTTTTTTTTTTTTTTTTTTTAAATACTAATGCCTAAAATCACACACAGTCATACATAGACAAGTAAGGGCCCCATAACAAGGCACACATAGTCTGCCTGAACCCCTTTCAGTGACCCTTGGACCATTTTTCCACTGCTTCATTTGCTAAAAGTTGTTCCTTCAGAGGGTAGAGTCCTGACCAGGTTTTCACCTCCAGTAGAAGAGGAGATGATCCCAACTAAGACCGGACCCCTTCTTGTCCTGAGCCCCATAGCAGTCACATGGTCTGCCGCTATGGTAGTTATGCCCCTGGCTGCAGGGCTTAGTTGACATGGGATATACTGCACTAAGCTTTGCAAGCAGAACTGGACCAACACAATAATGTTTCTATTCACTGATAGCCAGCAGAGTGTTTAAAAGTCATAGATGCATTGATTATGGTATCAGTGTGTTTCATCTTTTACATGAACAGATTACTTCATTTGAATGGCCAAAAATGGACCACAATTTGATTATGGTGTCATATGCTCAGGAAATTGATGTAATCCCCCCCCCCCCCCTTTTGATTTCTAAGGCTAGTTTCACACTAGCGGCAGCACAGATCCGGCGGGTGAAGGGTCCCGCCGGATCTGTGCTGGCGCCTAAGGCACATGTGGTATTTTCACATGTTGTAGTGAATGGGGCTGGAGCGCGGTTCCGGCCCCACACGTGCCTCAGCGGCAGCACGGATCCGGAGGGACCCTTCACCCGCCGAATCCACGCTGCTGCTAGTGTGAAAGTAGCCTTAGGCGTGCTGATGATAATTAATGTGTGATTAAGATTTAAAGGGCCCATGTAAACCCCCTTGTAACATTCTTAGGCCCCAATTCCATATAAAGTGAGGGCCCCTTTAATGAGCTTGAAGTTCTGTATATAAATGACAATTTTGTCTAAAATAGCTACAAATGAAATGTGACACAAAAGCCAACGAAACAAATTCCTCACCGTTCTCTTCGTATCGCCGTCCTCAGTAAAACAGGGAATCTTGATAAGTTTGTTATTTATATCAGAGGTCCTTTATCTGATCTATGAAGATGTCATGATGACCTGACCCCACAAATAAAGCAGCCAGGGGCTTAAGTAACACATTGAGTAATATTAACATAACTTGAAATAGATGGAAGATATGGAAGACAGTGGGATCTGCTGCAGCCTTCCACTGATGTCTGTGTCACTAAGGAATGGAAACATTTAACAATATGACACATTGGATGGATACATTGTAGCACATAATATTGATCAATACATCATCTTCCACAATTTATTATATTTATATCATATTCCCAGAGATCTTGTCTATAGACGGAGTTTTTTTACATGTTAGATCTATCTGAGCTCAGGTACAATGAAAAGCGCGGATGCTGTGATTTTGCGCAGTTGTTTGATGATGGTGCACAGAAGTATTTTGTTATAGCAA
Source organism: Rhinella marina (assembly GCA_900303285.1). Classification (NCBI taxonomy): domain Eukaryota; kingdom Metazoa; phylum Chordata; class Amphibia; order Anura; family Bufonidae; genus Rhinella; species Rhinella marina. The sequence goes on along the minus strand of ONZH01013158.1, from coordinate 103,134 downwards.
AAGATCTAATCTATATGAGTGATCAGAGGGACTGTCACATAGATAATAGATAATACATATATAGATAATTAGATAGATTGATAAATAGATATGAGATAATTAGAGATAGGTGAAAATTTGCTTACCGAAAATTCTTTCCTTGAGTCCAAAGGCAGCACAACACAATGGGTTAATGTTTCCCTCCTCCCATCTAGGACAGAAAAAAAAAAAATGAATAGTAAATCAGACTAATTAACCCCTTATAAAGGAGTGCACACCCACAGGATAGATGTGTTTTTTTTATCAAGCAATAACTTTTACAGGGAGGGATGTTTGTTCTGCCTTTGGACTCGGTAAGCAAAATTTTCACCTTTCCTTATCGTCCTTCAGGCAGCACAATGGGAATTGACAAGCAGTAATAAGCCAGGGGGGGGTCCAAAATGCAGCCTAATAATCACTTGTCTGTCAAAGGCTGAATTGCAAGTACCCGATACCTCAACTTAATTATTTTGTAAAAAGATGCATGGAGACGCCATGTAGAGGCTCTTCATATTAGATCCAATGCTCTTTTTTTTCCCTCTCTGCCCAAAATGACAACATGAAACAAGCCTAAGAGGAGTATTGTGGAAAAAACCCTCTGTAACATTAGAATGAATTTAACGAGGAAAAAAAAAAAATAAAAAAAAATATGGAGCTAACAGAGTGTCCAAGGGAACCACATGAGTAAGAGGTACAATAGTGCCCATTAGAGATGACTGAACGTGCTTGTAACGAGCACTATACCACTCATCTCCCCTGCGCTCGCATGGGCGCAGGCAGCCGCTTCCGTTGGGTGAGGAGGATGGAAGCGGATGCCTGCGCCCATGCGAGCGCAGGGGAGACGAGCGGTACAGTGCTCGTTACGTTCGCTCATCTCTAGTGCCCATACACATGAAAAAATTTTTTTACCAAACGTCACGTAATTGTAGATTAAAGCGGACACATTAATAAATGGAACCGAGAGACACAGGTGATGACCACCTCTGTACCTAATTCACGGAAGAATGTAGTCCCACCATTCCATATTGCAGACAAACTGGGCATTACCATATAGGGCAGGACTTAGGTACTTAACTAGACGCCACTGACCGGCGGCAGCATATGCTGTAGACAGTGCACTGTCCAGCAGCAGCATGCACACTAGAACGTGGATTGAAAGGCGGCAGCATGGACTGACCGGCGCCAGCAAATGCAGTTGTCGACCACGGAGTGGCCGGCGCCAGCACGCACACTAGGCCGCAGAGTGGCCCGGGCGCCAGCACGCACACTAGGCCGCAGAGTGGCCGGCGCAGCACGCACACTAGGCCGCAGAGTGGCCGGCGCCAGCACGCACACTAGGCCGCAGAGTGGCCGGCGCCAGCACGCACACTAGGCCGCCAGAGTGGCCGGCGCCAGCACGCACACTAGGCCGCAGAGTGGCCGGCGCCAGCACGCACACTAGGCCGCAGAGTGGCCGGCGCCAGCACGCACACTAGGCCGCAGAGTGGCCGGCGCCAGCACGCACACTAGGCCGCAGAGTGGCCGGCGCCAGCACGCACACTAGGCCGCAGAGTGGCCGGCGCCAGCACGCACACTAGGCCGCAGAGTGGCCGGCGCCAGCACGCACACTAGGCCGCAGAGTGGCCGGCGCCAGCACGCACACTAGGCCGCAGAGTGGCCGGCGCCAGCACGCACACTAGGCCGCAGAGTGGCCGGCGCCAGCACGCACACTAGGCCGCAGAGTGGCCGGCGCCAGCACGCACACTAGGCCGCAGAGTGGCCGGCGCCAGCACGCCACACTAGGCCGCAGAGTGGCCGGCGCCAGCACGCACACTAGGCCGCAGAGTGGGCCGGCGCCAGCACGCACACTAGCCGCAGAGTGGCCGGCGCCAGCACGCACACTAGGCCGCAGAGTGGCCGGCGCCAGCACGCACACTAGGCCGCAGAGTGGCCGGCGCCAGCACGCACACTAGGCCGCAGAGTGGCCGGCGCCAGCACGCACACTAGACTCCAATGACCAGCAGCAGCAAATGCAGTGGCAGACCACAGACTGGCCGGCGCCAGCAGGCACACTAGGCCGCGGACTGGCCAGCAGCACACTCCTGCCAAACATCCCCAAAAGAAGCTCCACCATGGAGGATCACAGAAACCTTATGGTCAAGAGACAGAGTCCATATCCAGATGAAATGAGAAGGAGCTGTAGAAAAGCGAGGATTTATAGATATGTGAGCAAAAGCTTCTGACCGCTGAGAAGTAAATCCTTCCACAAACTCTGCACCACACAATTGGTGCAGACATTACCTATATTGTCCACAGTTGGTGCAGACATCTTCAAGATTCATGGATTACTTTGCAGAGTTCTGTATTTGTAACATATTCTGCTCACATATACAGTCACAAAAGAGCCGCTCCAGGACACAGGATGCTGCAGTAAATCTCATACCATAGAGATCACAGATGTAGCAGAGCTAAAAATGACACTGATGGCACAGAAAAAAACCCAAACAAAACATAATTGAAACACATTGTGCCATATATTAAAACGTTTAAATATCAAGTTTAGCTCAGCTGCATTGTATACTTACTCAAAATGGCTCCAGAGATGGAGACACCACTGCAGGTATGAAGGTAACAACAGTGCTTACACTTATAACAGGGAACTCACCCTGCATACCTTAGTAGTTTAGGAACATCCGCTGCATATGAGAACTTACCAGGACACTCCAGGATAGATCTCAGCTCAACCATCCCATGGAACACCCGATGGGGAAATTAAATCTGGAAACCACTTCCAGAATGGTATGAATGCAGTTAATCCCTGGAGACCACCTCCAGCTCTATAACCTGCATATAACTGTGGATACACACTTACAGATCAGACATGTCAGCCGTTGGTCCAGGACAGGGGCGTAGCTAACGGCTCATGGACCCTGGTGCAAGAGTTCAGCTTGGGCCCCCCTTTCCTCAGTGCTTTGTGTGTCTTCTTATGTGGCAGACGGGTCTTTGGGCCCCCTCAAGCTACTGGGCCCGGTAGCGACTGCTACCTCTGCACCCCCTATAGCTACGCCCCTGGTCCAGGAGACACCACACCGGACATTCTTCTGGCACATCATGGTATAGTCAGGAGACACTTTCAGTTATATAATATCAGGCTTGACAACCATACTGGCCTTCACAGCAGCAGGAGCCTCTGTATGTGTGAGCTTCCTTGTCCTAGACAAAAGAAAAAACACATCTATCCTGTGGGTGTGCACTCCTTTATAGGGGGTTAATTAGTCTGATTTACTAATCATTTTCTTCTGTCCTAGAAGGGAGGAGGGAAACATTAACCCATTGTGTTGTGCTGCCTGAAGGACAATAAGGATAGACAGATACATATGATATGAGATAGATAGATAGATACATATGAGATATATATGAGATAGATAATACATAGATAGATAGATTGGATAGATATGAGATACATATCTATTACATAGATAATTACATAGATATAAGATCTATATATATATATAAAAGACCTCGTTGTTTTAAACCGCATTCGAGCCGCATATTTTGTGGCTTGGATGTGGACCCATTCACTTCAATGGGGCCGCAAAAAATGTGGACAGCTGTCCGTGTGTCGTCCGCATCCGTTGCTCCATTCCGTGGCCCTGCAAAATAAATAGAACATGTCCTATTCTAGTCTGTTTTGCTGACAAGCATAGGCATTTCTATTAAGGGCGCCCGTTCCGCAATCCACATCCGCGTTTTGCGTATTCGCAATTTGCAGACTGCAAAACGCAGCACGGTCGTGTGCATTAGGCCTTAGACAGATAGTCGTGTGAAGTCTGTCTTCATGATCTCAGTAGTAGATATGCGTGAATTGCATGCCAATGTTCACTTGCAAGTGCCCATAGAAGACTATAGTCATGTATAGACTATGAAAAGTCTATGGCACTCCAAAATTACTTTTCACCTCTTTTAAAAATCATAGCGAGTTGGAATATTGCGGATTAAGCGGTGAACCGTTAGACCGTCCTGTCCCTGCAAGTCCACAAGTTAGTTCCTTGCTACATAAGAATGGCTGAAATGCGAGGACAGTCACCGGGACATGGCCAGCACCTTGTGCAAGTCACGGTACTTTTTTAAAAACTGTTCCATGACTAGACTTATCACATAAGCCATGCAGGATACATATGTTTTTTCCCCCAACTACAATGTTCCAGCCATTATCACTGACTACCTTTCCTAGTTGGTGTTGGAGGGTGACAGCCCGTGGGATGTTTGCTGCTTGACGTACTTTAGCAACTGCTCGCCGGTGCGGATACTCTCGGCCAGGCCAATCAGGTCCAACAGTAGATGGCAATGCAACACATTAGACATGGGATAGGAAGCAGGTGGAGTGGGAGTGGGATGCAGTAATGCCTTCACTAATCCATATGTAAATGTGCAATGTTTGCTGTGAAATGTCTTTGAACTATGCGTTCAATGGCACAGGTATAAAAATGGCGCTTGTTTTCACTGCCTGGCCCTGCAGAGGAAGTAGGAGCAGGAGTAATGGCAATGCCCCCTTGCTCCTAGAGTCTCATATGCATATATTAAAACTTCATTTTTCTCAACATAGATGACATCATATGGTGTCAGGATCAGCATGTGTGACACAGGTTAACTCATTGAGACTGGCTTCTTCCCTTCATAAATGTATTCAACAGGTATAAGACACAAGGATAGGACTCCATCATTTACGTCTGCAGCTTTATTTTTGGAGAGGAGAAAATATTTTTTATTTTTAATTGGAAACATTGTATTTCGCTTCTAAACGGGACTAATTCCAAGCGTGTGATTGGCTGTCGGAGACTCATCAGCTCTCGTCTTTGTTTCCACACTTTATGGGAATGTCGCTGATATTCTTGCTGTGTACTGCGGGAGAGAAGACAATACAGAGTCAGCACTGACTAAAGAAAAGAACAAGGGTCACCGATCTCTTTCATAAATCTATTTAATCAATCCGATAATTATATTTCATATTATATACATTCTAGACACAATGTAACTAAGCAAGAAAATGCAAATGTCACCTTGCTGATCTTGGATTCAAAATCATCGTCGCTAACTGTCTCAGTCGTCAGCGCGGCACAGCCGTACAGAGTGGCTCGGGGCACCTCGAGGTTTATTGACCTAAGAAAATCAAAGAGCAACACAAAGGTTACATCTCCATTAACCACAATGAAACATAAACAGGAAGATGAAAAGAGAATCTGAAATCCATGAAGCAGTGGTGGGTGAGGTGTGTGCTATCTACTTTGTTGTCAGAAAAGGGGCAATATGACATCACTTATATTCTTGTATATAGGAGGCAGTATTATAGTAGTTATATTCTTGTACATAGGAGCAGTATTATAGTAGTTATATTCTTGTACATAGGAGGCAGTATTATAGTAGTTATATTCTTGTACATAGGAGCAGTATTATAGTAGTTATATTCTTGTACATAGGAGGCAGTATTATAGTAGTTATATTCTTGTACATAGGAGCAGTATTATAGTAGTATATTTTGTACATATAGGAGCAGTATTATAGTAGTTATATTCTTGTACATAGGAGGCAGTATTATAGTAGTTATATTCTTGTACATAGGAGCAGTATTATAGTAGTTATATTCTTGTACATAGGAGCAGTATTATAGTAGTTATATTCTTGTACATAGAGCAGTATTATAGTAGTAGTTATATTCTTGTACATAGGAGCAGTATTATAGTAGTTATATTCTTGTACATAGGAGGCAGTATTATAGTAGTTATATTCTTGTACATAGGAGCAGTATTATAGTAGTTATATTCTTGTACATAGGAGCAGTATTATAGTAGTTATATTCTTGTACATAGGAGGCAGTATTATAGTAGTTATATTCTTGTACATAGGAGCAGTATTATAGTAGTTATATTCTTGTATAGGAGCAGTATTATAGTAGTTTATTCTTGTACATAGGAGCAGTATTATAGTAGTTATATTCTTGTACATAGGGGCAGTATTATAGTAGTTATATTCTTGTAGCATAGTATAAGTAGTATTATAGTAGTTATATTCTTGTACATAGGAGCAGTATTATAGTAGTTATATTCTTGTACATAGGAGGCAGTATTATAGTAGTTATATTCTTGTACATAGGAGCAGTATTATAGTAGTTATATTCTTGTACATAGGAGAGCAGTATTATAGTAGTTATATTCTTGTACATAGGAGCAGTATTATAGTAGTTATATTCTTGTACATAGGAGCAGTATTATAGTAGTTATATATTCTTGTACATAGGAGAGCAGTATTATAGTAGTTATATTCTTGTACATAGGAGCAGTATTATAGTAGTTATATTCTTGTACATAGGAGCAGTATTATAGTAGTTAGTATTATATTCTTGTACATAGGAGCAGTATTATAGTAGTTTATATTCTTGTACATAGGAGCAGTATTTATAGTAGTTATATTCTTGTACATAGGAGCAGTATTATAGTAGTTATATTCTTGTACATAGGAGCAGTATTATAGTAGTTTATATTCTTGTACATAGGAGCAGTATTATAGTAGTTATATTCTTGTACATAGGAGGCAGTATTATAGTAGTAGTTATATTCTTGTACATAGGAGCAGTATTATAGTAGTTATATTCTTGTACATAGGAGCAGTATTATAGTAGTTATATTCCTTGTACATAGGAGCAGTATTATAGTAGTTATATTCTTGTACATAGGAGGCAGTATTATAGTAGTTATATTCTTGTACATAGGAGCAGTATTATAGTAGTTATATTCTTGTACATAGGAGCAGTATTATAGTAGTTATATTCTTGTACATAGAGCAGTATTATAAGTAGTTATATTCTTGTACAGGAGCAGTATTATAGTAGTTATATTCTTGTACATAGGAGGCAGTATTATAGTAGTTATATTTCTTGTACATAGGAGCAGTATTATAGTAGTTATATTCTTAGTAACATAGGAGCAGTAGTATTATAAGTAGTTATATATTCTTGTACATAGGAGGCAGTATTATAGTAGTTATATTCTTGTACATAGGAGCAGTATTATAGTAGTTATATTCTTGTACATAGGGAGCAGTATTTAGTAGTTATATTCTTGTACATAGGAGGCAGTATTATAGTAGTTATATTCTTGTACATAGGAGCAGTATTATAGTAGTTATATTCTTGTACATAGGAGCAGTATTATAGTAGTTATATTCTTGTACATAGGAGCAGTATTATAGTAGTTATATTCTTGTACATAGGAGCAGTATTATAGTAGTTATATTCTTGTACATAGGAGGCAGTATTTATAGTAGTTATATTCTTGTAGCATAGGAGGCAGTATTATATAGTAGTTATATTCTTGTACATAGGGCAGTATTATAGTAGTTATATTCTTGTACATAGGAGCAGTATTATAGTAGTTATATTCTTTGTACATAGGAGCAGTATTATAGTAGTTATATTCTTGTACATAGGAGCAGTATTATAGTAGTTATATTCTTGTACATAGGAGCAGTATTATAGTAGTTATATTCTTGTACATAGGAGGCAGTATTATAGTAGTATAGTAGTTATATTATATAGTAGTTGTACATAGGAGCAGTATTATAGTAGTTATATTCTTGTACATAGAGCAGTATATAGTAGTTTATTCTTGTACACAGTATTATAGTAGTTATATTCTTGTACATAGGAGCAGTATTATAGTAGTTATATTCTTGTACATAGGAGGCAGTATTATTAGTAGTTATATTCTTGTACATAGGAGCAGTATTATAGTAGTTATATTCTTGTTATACATAGAGTACATAGAGTAGTATTATAGTAGTTATATTCTTGTACATAGGAGGCAGTATTATAGTAGTTATATTCTTGTACATAGGTAGAGCAGTATTATAGTAGTTATATTCTTGTACATAGGAGCAGTATTATAGTAGTTTATATTCTTGTACATAGGAGCAGTATTATAGTAGTTATATTCTTGTACATAGGAGCAGTATTATAGTAGTTATATTCTTGTAGCTTGAGCAGTATTATAGTAGTTATATTCTTGTACATAGGAGCAGTATTATAGTAGTTATATTCTACATAGGTAGGAGCATTATATAGTATATTCTTTACATAGCAGCAGTATTATAGTAGTTATATTCTTGTACATAGGAGGCAGTATAGTTATATTCTTGTACATAGGAGCAGTATTATAGTAGTTAGTTATTCTTGTACATAGGAGCAGTATTATAGTAGTTTATATATAGTATTATATAGTAGTAGTTTAAGTTATCTTGTACAGTAGGAGGCAGTATTATAGTAGTCTATATCTTGTACATAGGGAGCTAGTATTATAGTAGTTATATTCTTGGTAGCATAGGAGAAGTATTATAGTAGTTATATTCCTTGTACACTAGGAGCAGATATTATACGCAATTCTACTATTCTTGTACTAGGCAGCAGTATTATAGCTAGTTATATTCTTGTACATAGGAGGCAGTATCTCATAGTAGTTATATTCTCTGTACATAGGAACTAGTATTATAGGTAGTTATATCTTGTACATAGGCAGCCAGTATTATAGCAATTAATATTCTTGTACATAGGCAGCCAGTATATCAGTAGTTATATTCTGCTACATAGGCAGCAAGTATTATACGTAGTTATCATTCTTGTTACACAGGAGCAGTATCATATCAGAGCTATATTCTTGTACATAGGAAGGCCAGTATTATAGTACGTTATATTCTCTGTACATAGGAGCAGTATTATAGTAGTTACTATTCTTGTATATAGGAGCAGTATTATAGCAGTTATATTCTTGTACATAGGAGGCAGTATTATAGTAGTTATATTCTTGTACATAGGAGCAGTATTATAGTAGTATATATTACTGGCAGTCAGTAAGAAAGAAGACTGAATGCAGAACAGAACCCTTACTGTCTGGTCATTGACTTTCTCCACAGCGCCATGTTGTCGTCAGTGATAGCTGCCCCCACTGCTTCCTCCTTCCCCACATCCGGTATGGTGTACAGTGCAGTTACATAATGGTTGTTTGGAATCTCTATCATAGTGAATCCCAGCTCTTTATTGACCATAACGTTGTATTCTCCGGTCAGCTGAAGAGTGAATTTACTACCTGCACTGACTGGAACTTTCCATTGGTCTAAGAAAAAGGAAAGGAAATAAGTAAATTAGTAACATCATTAGCTACAGCCTGTATACACGACCTGCGGCTTTTGTTTGTTACGACCAGACTTACCCACGTAACTGATGACAACAGCATCTGTATTATCTTTTAGGCTACGGAATACATTTTTGATTCTTCCATGTGTGCGGTCAGAAACAAATTTGTTGAGTTGGGCTTTGGCCTCAGTGGGATTTTGAAAATCTGTAGCCGTCACCTTAGCATTTTTATTATTGGGACTCTGATTAGCAGATAGGAAAATGGCGACTCCGTCAGCAGAATGAAACGTGCCTTCAGGATTCTCCAGCTCTTCATATGTGGAGTCAAGAGCCCCAAGATTAAATGCAAGGCTCAAGAACACATAATCATTGGAATTCTGTCGAGGTAAATGTTTGGGGGCTGTAAGTGTCAGATAGGTATAATCCTGGACCCCCAAGTGCACAAGAGATGCCCCGACACACAAGAACAGCAGGATCTTCATTTTTGTATGCCTTGTTTACCTATAACAAATAATATAAATCATGATAAAAATATAAACTAGAAGATGCCCAGGTTACACCAGCATGGTCCATATCACTGTATACAAGAAGATGTATAACTTATACCAGCTGTACATATATATTATATACAGGAGATACCCAGGTTATACCAGCATGGTCCATATCACTATATACAAGAAGATGTATAACTTATACCAGCTGTACATATATAATTATATACAGGAGATACCCAGGTTATACCAGCATGCTCCATATCACTATATACAAGAAGATGTATAACTTATACCAGCTGTACATATATATTATATACAGGAGATACCCAGGTTATACCAGCATGGTCCATATCACTATATACAGAAGATGTATAACTTAACCAGCTGTACCTAATATAATTATAGTACAGGAGATGCCCAGGTTATACCAGCATGCTCCATATCACTATATACAGAAGATGTATAACTTATACGCAGCTGTACATATATAATTATATACAGGAGATACCCAGGTTATACCAGCATGCTCCATATCACTATATACAAGAAGATGTATAACTTATACCAGCTGTACATATATAAATATATATAGGAGATACCCAGGTTATGACCAGCATGCTCCATATCACTATATACAAGATGATGTAATAACTTATACCAGCTGTACATATATAATTTATATACAGGAGATACCCAGGTTATACCAGCATGCTCCATATCACTATATACAAGAAGATGTATAACTTATACCAGCTGTACATATATAATTATATACAGGAGATACCCAGGTTATACCAGCATGCTCCAATATCACTATATACAAGAAGATGTATAACTTATACCAGCTGTACATATATATTATATACAGGAGATACCCAGGTTATACCAGCATGGTCCATATCACTAATATACTAGAAGATGTATAACTTATACCAGCTGTACAGATATAATTATATACAGGAGATACCCAGGTTATACCAGCATGGCTCCATATCACTATATACAAGAAGATGTATAACGTTATACCAGCTGTACATATAGTAATTATATACAGGAGATACCGCAGGTTATACCAGCATGTTCCATATCACTATATACAGAAGATGTATAACTTATACCAGCTGTACATATATAATTATATACAGGAGATACCCAGGTTATACCAGCATGCTCCACATCACTATATACAGAAGATGTATAACTTATACCAGCTGTACATATAAATTATATACAGGAGATACCCAGGTTATATACCAGCATGCTCCATATCACTATATCAAGAAGATGTATAACTTATACCAGCTGTACATATATAATTATATACAGGAGATACCCAGGTTATACCAGCATGCTCCATATCACTAATATACTGTATACAAGAAGATGTATAACTTTATACCAGCTGTACATATATAATTATATACAGGAGATACCCAGGTTATACCAGCATCCATATCACATATAAGTATAACTTATACCAGCTGTACATATATAATTATATACAGGAGATACCCAGGTTATACCAGCATGCTCCATATCACTATATACAAGAAGATGTATAACTTATACCAGCTGTACATATATAATTATATACAGGAGATACCCAGGTTATACCAGCATGCTCCATATCACTATATACAAGAAGATGTATAACTTATACCAGCTGTACATATATAATTATATACAGGAGATACCCAGGTTATACCAGCATGCTCCATATCACTATATACAAGAAGATGTATAACTTATACCAGCTGTAAATATATAATTATATACAGGAGATACCCAGGTTATATCATGAGTCGCTATAAATCAGGTATATCTAGGCCACTCTGCCTTAGGGTATGGCCAAAGAGAGCAGCCTTGCACTATGTGGGTTGTGGCCATGCTTCAGGGAAGACTTGAGCGGCCAATTTGCGTGCAACTGTCTTTAATTTAATAATGAATACTGCACTTTATCTTTAATGCGCCTTTAAATAGGGTCTGTTACTGGTATGGGGCTTCGCTAGTTAGGTGGGGGCACAATATGCTGACATACCCACTTCTCCAACCCCAGCGCTCTCCTTCCCTACTGGTGGGAGCCCCTCTTCTGCCATCTGCTTTTTCTCCATTTCCACATCATCTAATATTGATGAGAATATATAATCAGGAACACCCAGCTTGTCCTCTCTCTGCATCTTGCTGACTTTTCTAGGACATGGAGACTTTGAATGATGATTTGGAAGAAGTAAAGCCAGCAAAAGATGAGGATGGTCATCATTAAGACCTGGCCCCCCCTAAGGGGTGTAGACTGGATGGTGTTGTTTGGCACACTGGGCACTGGAATAATAAAGGCTTCCATCTAATAATATTGTTTCTCTATATGGAGAGCGCTTGCCACATCTCTCCCTATGATCAGCTCACAGGACAATGTCAGAAACCGCGTGGGATGAGGGTTTTATTGGGCCGTGATATCACAGGGGATGGCTATCTGTGAATTGGCTGGATGCACAGCATTATGGGTGATCTTGCGTTCCTGGGCTTGTCTCTTCTACACTCTACATGTAGTGCGAGGAAATTCGTATTCGTTGAGAACCATTTTTTCCTAAATCTGGGACCGAATTCCACTTTTAATGCTTCTCTTCACTCAACACTACTGGTCAGGCTGTGTTTCTCCTCTCCACATCTCCCACTAGAAGGTTCTGGTTCAGCTTGCAAATGTATATAAGAAGAGAGGTCAAAGCCCCTAGTTGTCCGCAGATAGGGACCAGTGTTTGGTAGGAGAGATTCTGCCAGACTGCGCGACTGACCAGAAGAAGATGCTGAGATGAGGATACTCTTCCATAGACCTTGGCCTACTAGCCTTTTTGACCAGACGGCCAGCCAGATGACTGAGCTGAAGACCCTGGTCTACCAGCTCTTTGGCCAGGGTACCAGCCTTCTGTGAGAGAGAGGGCCTTTCCTCAACACAGAACCTTCTTCTAGCAGGTCTGTCTCGTCTGTATTGTTTTGCTCCTGAATTTCTCCAGTAAAGAGTCCACTGGTTTATTACAGACCCTGACTCTGGACTCATTATCCATTGGGGTGCACCACACCATACCATCCTTTCTGGAGAGCAGCAGCACGTGGGGACACCTCAAAAGTGTCCAGGGGATCCAGCATAGCACTGGGACTACCTTGAACCCAACCACTATATATAGAGAGATGATACAATCTATATATATTACACAGTTCGCAGGAATTCAGCAGGTGTTGAGGGCGTGACGCCAAGTGACTGCGGAATTAATTGAGTTTTATGGGCGCGAGATATTTGATCAGCCCTGTGGTGAGGCTCATGGGTAAATAATACCAATTTCTCTGGTAATTAAACAGGATGTGGCCCTCTCTGTTTTCACCCCAGGAGCTTACATTAGATTACACGCTGTGCCCTGGCACCTGTAGTGTTTGCTGGGCTGTAATTCCATAAACACACAATGAAGAGAATGATGAAAGAGAAGATAAAATCCCTTAATCTCCATCTGGTTACCGGCTCATTTAAAGGATCGCTGTCAAATATTTTCTAAGCTGCGCTGTTTGTCTTACTGATTATGACACAGAATTATTTTTGTGTGACTTGTATTTTTGTGCTGTACCGTTTTGCTGTTGAAAGATTGTTGTATTTTAAAATTGAGAACCCACCAGTGGTGGCGCTGTTGCACTGACAGTATAATGAGGTAAGAAATGGTACTGCAAGTGATATTTGACAGAGCAAGGGACTACTATTCTGCTCTTCTATTGAGTCTCGTCAATGGACTTTAAAGGCCAAATGTTTTGTGCAATATTTTTTTAAATTTCTTCCAATTTAAAGGGCCAGTCCAGCGTTAGAAAGAAAAAATACTTTTGCTCTAGAAAAATTGTTACACTTGTCCATAGATTATTTTTGATATTTACTGGAGTTGCAATATCAAGTATAGCCACCTAGGGAAGAGGGGGACTGTCTCCCTTTTTTCATAGGTTGTGGACACCCCCTTTAATTGTTGATACTAGTATGATGGGTTGAGATTTGACAGCTCACTAATATTCAAGAAAAAAGGCCATGGTTCACATGACTTAAAGGGGTTTTCCTAGATTTTTGACCTATTTCTGTTGTTTGCTGGACCAAGAAAAGGGCAGAAAGCATCAAAGGACATGCTCGCTAGATCCATTAAAGCAATACTTATGGAAACCTATTCTTTAGAAAGTGAAACTCCTCCTTTCCCAGTTAAAGCCCATTCGACAAGATCTACAGCAGCATCTTGGTCAGAGTAAGCGCAAGTCTCAGTTATGCATATTTGTAATGCATCATCTTGGTCTACTCCTTCAACATTCGCATTATCGGCTGCTCAGCCTTTGGCGGAGGTGTTCTAAGTGCAGTTTTCCTTTACAGTACCCAGCCTTTACTATCTATTCAAATCCCTGCATGTGCTGCAGAGGAAGAAAAGGGAACGTGAACATTCAATTTACTTGGAATTTTGCTTTCTGAGTCACACACACAAGTCAGCACACATTATCCCCCCCATTAATTTTTTTTTTGTTGCATCAATTGCCTGGATCTATTTTTAAAACATAGAGTACGGTTGTTGCGGGTGTGATTATATACTAGATATGATGTCATTATACTAATTGTGTGTTTAATCTAGGTGGGTGGCAAAATTCTAGAAATCTAATTTTTCACTATATTTATATATATATATAAAGGTATATATATTACTGTGCTCTGTAGTATATATACAGTATACCGTCCTCTAGTATATATACAGTATACAGTCCTCTGTAGTATATATACAGTATACCGTCCTCTAGTATATATACAGTATACCGTCCTCTGTAGTATATATACAGTATACTGTCCTCTGTAGTATATATACAGTATACCGTCCTCTATAGTATATATATACAGAATACTGTCCTCTATAGTATATATACAGTATAATATCCTCTATAGTATATATACAGTATACTGTCCTCTATAGTATATATACAGTATACTGTCCTCTATAGTATATATACAGTATACTGTCCTCTATAGTATATATACAGTATACTGTTCTCTATAGTATATATATAGTATAATGTCCTTTATAGTATATATACAGAATACTGTCCTCTATAGTATATATACAGTATACTGTCCTCTATAGTATATATACAGTATAATGTCCTCTATAGTATATATACAGTATACTGTCCTCTATAGTGTATATATACAGTATACTGTCCTCTATAGTATATATACAGTATAATGTCCTCTATAGTATATATACAGTATACTGTCCTCTATAGTATATATACAGTATAATGTCCTCTATAGTATATATACCGCATAATGTCCTCTATAGTATATATAGAGTATACTGTCCTCTATAGTATATATATACAGTATAATGTCCTCTATAGTATATATACAGTATAATGTCCTCTATAGTATATATACAGTATACTGTCCTCTATAGTATATATACCGCATAATGTCCTCTATAGTATATATAGAGTATACTGTCCTCTATAGTATATATATACAGTATAATGTCCTCTATAGTATATATATACAGTATAATGTCCTCTATAGTATATATACAGTATAATGTCCTCTATAGTATATATACAGTATAATGTCCTCTATAGTATATATACAGTATACTGTCCTCTATCGTATATATACAGTATAATGTCCTCTATAGTATATATACCGCATAATGTCCTCTATAGTATATATACCGCATAATGTCCTCTATAGTATATATAGAGTATACTGTCCTCTATAGTATATATATACAGTATAATGTCCTCTATAGTATATATACCATATAATGTCCTCTATTGTATATATACAGTATACTGTCCTCTATAGTATATACACAGTATAGTGTCCTTAGTATAAATATTATATTATTACATATTATCATAGTTTATCATTTATTGTGGTTTTTCCAATTTGTAAAAAATATTGTCTGTCTGTTCCTCCAGTCTTATGACCACATAAAATGTACCTGGTAATTGATATATACTGATATTGTTCAGAGATAGTCCTCATTGACTATCATGAACTATCATGACTATCATGAGTACATGAAGAGGCCATTTGGTTATTGTGTCCCTTGTCAGGCTAGGTTCACATCTACCATATCCGGCATAGCCGGGCACCGCCATCGTCTATAATGGAATCTGACTGGGATACAGCGCATTTCCAGTATTCCATTATTGTTTGTTTTTATCTGTATTTTACCAGATTATTAAATAACTTGTGGCACAGAAATAATATATTGTTACAATTTATGGATAAAAATTCATTCTTTGCTACAAAAAATTGTGACAAAGAAGATTCACAAAGGACATCTCCTTGGATTCCTGAAGTCTGTCTCCCCTCCTGCCTTATTTTGTGACTTGCCCTTGTTTTGTCAGATCTGTACATAGAGCACAGCATTGATCACATATCTCCCTCCACATCTCATTATATTATATGAGCAACACATAGATACAGCAGACACACAGACAGTGGGTACTGGGTTGGGCAATGCTCACCTCTCACTTTCAGAGTAGCCACGGTGGAGTCTGATAGCGACGTCCTATAAAACCCTCTTTATATTGACTACTGAGGCGTGACGGGAAACATTTAGGCAAACAATATTTTTTTGCCAAGTCCAATTTTTCAAGCTTTCCTCCCTTGAAGTAAACAAAAAAAAAAGTGCAATAAGGAATCTACAGACCTTAAATGATGTGAGAAAGGAGGTGACGTTGGGGGAGGGGGTGCAAGAAGTGCCAAATTACTAAGGCAGGATTAATAGCAGATACATGAAACACAATCTGCAAGCATTGAGAAAACCTGTGGGAAACAGTCAGTGGCCGACGTGGACAAGGTGTGGCCCATGGCACAGTCAATGCAACCTCTGAGCCAGTCGTCTCCAACCGTTGTAAAACTCAACACTTGGGGAATTGCAAGTTGGAGATGTTCCCCCAAGATCAATGAAGCTGCACTGGATCTCAGCTGCATGTTTTGGACTTGGGGGGCAAAATGGAGGCCTTCTAAGAAAACGATCTCATCCAAGAACCATTTCCACTGCTGGATATTAGAGAAGAAGCGATGATGGGTGGCTCACAAATTTGTAATAACAGGGTTCCTGCTGGGGAAAGCCATATAGTCAGTAGCCAAAATCCCACATTATACAAGGTCTGGTCTCCCTTCCTCCTGATGAGCTAAAAATCAATGATGTCATAATGGGGGCTTCATATTGGGGAGGTTTTATGAAGCCAATATTGTTAAGGTCCATTCACTTGACTAGTGTCTATTTTGCAGATCTCAGATCCACAGAATACGAACACCTAGTGGCATACCTAGGGTGTTTCACACCTGGGGCGGGTCCTTTCTCTGGCACCCCCCAAAAATTGTACCCCCTCACAGTAGTATTGCCCTAATTGTACAACCTTCACAGTAATTTTGTACCCTCTCACAGTAGTTATGCCCACATTGTGCCCTGTAAGGCGCGTGCATCGACGTCATGCACACGGTCGCTTGCCCTCCCGGGCTGCGGGTGTTGTTGAGGGGGCACGGGCGAATCTCAGTGCGGTATCCTTGTGCCCAGAGTCTTACTGCAGTGAACAAGGTCCGGCACAGGAAGTGGTCATGCGCCAGCTCCTTGAGACCTCTGGTGATGTCACTTCCGCCAGGCGTTCACAGGAAGTATGTCAGGCACCACGCCCTGCCCTTGAGACCTCTGGGATGTCACTTCCGCCAGGCGTTCACAGGAAGTATGTCAGGCACCACGCCCTGCCCTTGAGACCTCTGGTGATGTCACTTCCGCCAGGCGTTCACAGGAAGTATGTCAGGCACCACGCCCTGCCCTTGAGACCTCTGGTGATGTCACTTCCGCCAAGCGTTCACAGGAAGTATTTCAGGCACCACGCCCTGCCCTTGAGACCTCTGGTGATGTCACTTCCGCCAGGCGTTCACAGGAAGTATGTCAGGCACCACGCCCTGCCCTTGAGACCTCTGGTGATGTCACTTCCGCCAGGTGTTCACAGGAAGTATGTCAGTAATCACGCCTCTGCCAATTAGCTTGCTGCTATTTAAACCCTGAGCTTCTGCTGGCTAGGGCTGGTGCCTTGTTGTTCATGTGTGACTGCTAGATGGTCTGGTCCATTTGCTATCTGACACTGAATGGTGTATTGTGTGTTTGAGTGCTTTTTTGCACTGGTGTGTGGTTCCATGTACCTGCTTCACTGTGTCTTTTTGTGTAGTGTGTATCACTCTGAGTGTTTGTAGGCCACGCTTGTGGCTGTGCCGTAGCGCCCTCCTGGAGCACGGGTTCACGGTGGGCGTCGCCCGTCTGGAGGTCTGTGTAGCCAAAGCTCTGGCTCCAGTCTCAAGCGCAGATGCACAGCACGTGTTGGTGTGAACTGTTATTATTTGTGTTTTGTCTTCTGTATTTTGCCCTTCGGAAGCGGTCGTCATTGTCCGGCTGCCCAGGGTTGGGTCCAGTGATCCCCAGTGACTCTGCCAAGCGGCAGAGTCACTTAACCCTTAGGGTACCAGCGGCGTACATGTACGGCGCAAAAATCACTGCCGCAATACCAGCGCCGTACCTGTACGGCGCTGTGATTGGGCGGGCGCAGGAGCTGTGCCCGCCCGATCAGAGGCGGGGGTCTGGCTGTGCCCAGGTGCCGGTCCCCTGGGGAATGCGCCAGCATCGGTGAAAATGCCGATGCCGGCGCATTAACCCTTCATGTGCCGCATGTTCAGGATGCCGAGCGAGGCCATCGGGTCCCCGCGCTGCTGTGACGGGGACCCGATGGCTTGGATGGCAGCCCGATGCCTTCCTTAGGCATCGTGGCTGCCATCCCTGCGAGCCTTTGAGATCCAGCCCCCTGGATCGCACAGGAAGCAGGCTGTAGGTGTATTACTGTGAGTAATACACTTACAGCCAATGCATTACAATACAAAAGTATTGTAATGCATTGTGAAGGGGAACAGACCCCAAAAAGTAAAAAAAAAGGTGAAAAAAAGTTAAAAAATAAAGTTTAAAAAAAAAAAAAAAAAAGTTTCAAGTAAAAAAATAAATGCCATTTTCCCCCAAAAAAATTAAAAAAAGAAAAAGTAGGCATATTAGGTATCGCCGCGTCCGTATCGACCGGCTCTATAAAAATATCACATGATCCATCCTGCCAGGTGAACACAATAAAAAATAAAAACAGTGCCAAAACAGCCATTTTTTGGTCACCTTCCCCCACAAAAAGTGTAATACTATGCGATCAAAAAGGCATATTTACCCCAAAATGGTATTAAAAAAATCGTCATCTCGTCCCGCAAAAAATGATACCCTACCTGAGACAATCGCCAAAAAAATAAAAAAAATATGGCTCTTAGAAAATGGCAACACAAAAAAGATTTTATTCTGTTCAAAAATAAATCTATTGTGTAAAACTTTCCAAAAATAAAAAAGTTAGACATATTGGGTATCGCCACATCCGTAACAACCTGCTCTATAAAAATATTACATGAGATGGCCGCCCAGGTGAATGCTGCAAAAAAAAAAAAAAAAAACTATGCCAAAACAAACATTTTTTTCCCTCTTGCCTCACAAAAAGTGTAATAGCAGGCGATCAAAGAGGCGTATTTACCCCAAAATGGTACCAATCAAACTGTCATCTTGTCCCGCAAAAATTATACCCTACCTGAGACAGTCGCCCGAAAAATAAAGAAAATATGGCTCTCTGAAAATGGCAACACAAAAAAAAAAGATTTTATTCTGTTCAAAAAATGCATCTTATGTGTAAAACGTTCCAAAAATAAAAAGGTTAGACGTATTGGGTATCGACACGTCCGTAATAACCTGCACTATAAAAATATCACATGAGATAGCCCCCCAGGTGAATGTTGTAAAAAAAATAAAAAAAAAACCATGCCAAAACAGCTATTTTTTTCACCTTGACTCACAAAAAGTGTAATACCAAGCGATCAAAAAGTCTTATGTACCCAAAATGGTACCAATCAAACCGTCATCTCGTCCCGCAAAAAATGAGCCCCCACATAAGACAATAACTCAAAAAAATAAAAATCAATGGCTCCCACAAACCGATCCATCAAAATGTGTGTTGTAAAATCCATATGGCGCTCCTTCTGTTCTGCCATGTGCCCCCACATCAGTTTACCACAACATATGGGGTGTTGCCGTATTCAGGAGAAAATGGGGAACAAATTATGGGGTGCTTTTCTCCTGTTACCCCTTGTGAAAATGAAAAATTTGGGGCTAAAGCAACATTTTATTGGAAGAAATGAAACTTTTCATTTTCACAGCCAAGTGTTTCCAAATTCCGTAAAACGCTTAGGGGGTCAAAGTGGCCAGTACCTACCTTAATATATTCGTTGAAGGTTGTAGCTTCCAAAATGGGGTCACTTTTTGAGCGTTTCCACGTCAGGGTCTTTCAATTACAAAATGGTGCCTAAAAACTATTCTAGCAAAATTTGCCTCCAAAATCAGTATGGCGCTCCTTTTCTTCTGACCACTGCCACAAACCCATACAGACGTTTACCACCACATATGGGGTATTTCTGTAAACTGCAGAATCGGAGCAATGTATATTGAGGTTTAGTTTGCTGTTAACCCTTGCTGTGTTGCAAGAAAAAAATTATTAACATGAATAATCTACCAAAAAAGTGAAATTTCGAAAATTTCACCTCCATTTTCCTTTAATTCTTGTGGAACACCTCAAGGGTTAACAAAGTTTGTAACATCAGTTTTTTTATAATTTGAGGGGTGTAGTTTCTAAAATGGGGTCATTTATGGGGGGTTTCATTATGTAAGCCCCTCAAAATCACTTTATATCTGAATTGGTGCTTAAAAAAAATGGTTTTGGAAAATTTGGTGAAAATTTGAATAATGGCTTCTAAACTTCTAAGCCCTCTAACGTCCCAAAAAAGTAAAATGACATTTATAAAATGATGCCAACATAAAGTATACATATGGGGAACGTAAAATAATAACTATTTTAACTATTACTATGTATTTTGAAAGTAGAGAAATTGAAATTTTGAAATTTGCTAATTTTTACAAATTTTTGCAAAATTTGGTATTTTTTTATAAATAAAAATGAAATATTTTGCCACAAATTTACTACTATCGCGAAGCACAATATGTGACGAGAAAACAATCTTAGAATGGCCTGGATAAGTAAGAGCGTTCCAAAGTTATTACCACATAAAGTGACACATTTCACCGGTACTGAAAGGGTTAATTATTTTATTTGTGCCTCAGTGGCCTAACATGCCCCCTCACAGTTTTAATGCCCTCTTTGTGCCCCCTTCACAGTAATAACCCCCATTGTGCCCTCTTTATGGTAATAATGCCCATTGTGCCCCCTTCATAGTAATAATGCCCACTGTGCCCCTTCACAGTAATAATGTCCTCTGTGCCCCCTTCATAGCAATAATGTCCATTGTGCTCCCTTCACAGTAATAATGCCCACTGTGCCCCTTTACAGTAATAATGCCCACTGTGCCCCTTCACAGTAATAATTCCCACTGTGTCCCCTTCACAGTAATAATGCCCTTTGTGCCGCTCCATAGTAATAAAGCCCTCTGTGCCCCCTCCATAGTAATAAAGTCCTTTGTGCCCCCTCCATAGCAAAAAACACAGCACCTACTCACCTTGTCCCGTTCCTGATGTCCTCTCTTCTCTGCAGACATAGATCGCTCTGCAGCAATGTATGGGTGGAGCTTATGCAGATTTCTGGGTTGCAAGCTCCGCCCACACATGCCAGCAGCGCAATCTCTGCCTGCAAGCTGAATGGTGGAGCAGGGAGAAGTCTCTCTGCTTCACCATTTAAAGCGCTGCGGGTCTGAGGGAGGGGAGGAGCCCGGGGAGGTAAGTGACAGGACCCAGCTCCCTGCGCTCCAGCAATGAACACTTCTATCTATAGTGAAGGAAGCGCTCATTGCTTCTACCACCCCCCTGAGAGCCGGCAACTGGGGCAGACCGCCCCCCCATTCCCCTCCCTCTGCGAACACCAGCCATGTGCATCACGTCATGAACTTCAATGGGTTTGTGATCTGCAAAATGTGCCAAAGAATAGGACATGTCTTATCTTTTGTGGTGTGGCCACATGGACCCAGAAGGGCTTCCAATTTCAGGTAATTTCTCAAGGTTTCTCTCTCTGTCAGAGTACACATCACAGGACCAAAAATATTAATATTCTAAGTAATATTTGTATTGGAAGAAGCAGATGATAAAGGTTTCTCTCTGGCAGAGAATGAAGAACATTAATGAGATGTTCCTTGTGTTCTGTTTGCCGTCATCTGTTGGTTCCATATGTCATGCGCGCCAGTCTCAGAAGACACATGCTCCACTATAATTGTCTGCCAAGGAATTAGAGTGGCAGTCTGTATCCTGCATATGAATGCTGGCAACGCATAATGGGAGTAGGAGTGGAGTCTCACCACCGCTGTACAGCCACAGTTTTAAGACCACTGACCTAGAAACATCTTATCAGTGACCAGAACTAGTATGGCCTCCATGGAAGGAGGTCCCAGCCCTCTCGGATCAACTCCTATCTCAAGAACCTCAAGGATCTTAAAGGGATTCTGTCAAAAGGATTTGGCCCATTAAGGTAATCCCACTATTGGATTCTGCTCAGTGTGGTGATTTCAAAAATGTTATTATTATTGTTCCTAGGGATGGATTTGATGGTAAAAAAACATTCTTTATATTATGCAAATGACTTGCATAAGGAGCCCAAGGGGATGTGCCCAGCTCTGTTGGAGCCCGGCCACGCCGCTACAGTTGGAGCCCAGGACCGCCCACCTCATTATTATTCACTTCACTGCTTCCATCAGACTCGCTGCGCACTTCGCTTGACCCGGAAAGGAAGAGCGGAGTGGCGGGAGAGTTACCAGAGCCGGCGCATGCGCAGTAACTTCGCTGAGGCCGATGCCAGGAGACCGCTTTAGGTACTGCGCCTGTGCGGGATTACGAAGGTGACAGAGCGAGTCTGCTGGAAGCAGTGAAGTGAATATTAATGAGGTGGGCGGTCCTGGGCTCCAACTGTAGCGGCGTGGCCGGGCTCCAACGGAGCTGGGCACATCCCCTTGGGCTCCTTATGCAAGTAATTTGCATAATATAAAGAACGTTTTTTTACCATCAAATCCATCCCTAGGAACAATAATAATAACGTTTTTGAAATCACCACACTGAGCAGAATCCAATAGTGGGATTACCTTAATAGGCCAGATCCTGGTGACAGAATCCCTTTAAAGTGAGCAGAGTGCACATGGCGCCTGCACAGCATCTTCTCCATTCACTGCTATAGGACTTAGCTAAGCCTGTGATTGGCAATTTTTGTCCCATAGTGGTAAACGGAGGGGTGGCTGCGCATGCGCTGCTTGCCCTCCATTCACTTTAGGACCTCGTTCTGGAGAACAGAGCAGGTCTCAGAGATGGGACCCGTTCCTATCAGACATTTATGACATATCCTATCGATATGCCATGAATGTCCTAGATGGGACAACTCCTTTAAGCTTTAGAATTGCATTTTTCTAGTGACTTCAGTGACTTCACTTATCTTGTCCTGATCTTGAGTCATATCATGTGTTCTACTCCAGTCACCTCCAGAGCTGCAAGGAATAATTTAAATGTGAAGTCAGAGGGGTACATAATTGCGCCTCTATTGGCTTTGAGACAACCATTGGGCAGGTGGCATCTAGCTCTGGAATAAGATGTTATCTTGGTGGAATCTTTATCACCACAAGTGTTTGAAGGCTGAAGATGACACCAAACTTGCAAACCTCTCAGCCTTGGCTTTGGGTTGGGTGCTCATGAGGGACAGTCTCTATCTTGCTGCTCAGGGGAACAGTTGACCAGATGAGGATGAGTTTTCAGCCATGTCTTAGGTTCACTTTATGGAAGGACATCATTGACTATACTGTGACTCCTGAAGGACACAGTGCTGCACCAGGGTGTCTGGTGGGAGGAGTAGTTCTATATCTCCTCATGCAGCCATGATCCATCAATCTGTAGGACTTGCTTGCCTCATGTGGCTCTACTAGTCACAATGAAATCTATAAGCATAAAACTATGGTTGGTGGGGGTCCTAGCAGTCAGACCTCAATGATCGGATGCTTATGCCTTCTCCTATGTATAGGGGTTAAGATTCTATGTTGGCACAAGCCTTATGGTCTTTGCAAGCGGAAGGACAGTAATATGGCCAATCCATAAAGGGACGTCTGAGGGCAGTGGCGTACATAGAGAAGTAAGGGCCCCATAGCAAGGATCAGACCAGGCCCCCCACACAGGACAGAAGGGTTTCTGCCTAAACCCGTTTCAATAAACCTTCGCCCATTTTCCCACTGCCTCATTTGCTAAAAGTTGTTCCTTTAGAGGGTAGAGTCCTGACCAAGTTTTCACCTCCAGTAGAAGAGGAGATGATCCAGCACATCTCTGGATTTACCACAAGGTGGAGCTGTGTCCTACATGTGATCAGAAATGACTATTATAATATATACTATAATATATACTATTACAGGGCGGCACCTAGAATGTTATAAAGACGTTGATACCAGAAGATACAAGGCTGCACCTTATTCTGGATGTGAGACTCATGGAAAGTTATCATTCTGGATTTGAGATTCTTCCTATAAAGAGAGAGCTATCTAATGGTTTATGTCTAATGGCCACGAGGAAAGGCTAGTACGCTATAACTTCTGGTGGATCACCTCCTTGTGTTTAGCCTGAAGAGAAACATCAACAAAGAAATATATCGTGACGGTTACAATGTATCACAGTCTAATGATATTATGTATCACAATGAAGTTAGAAGTACTGTCTAGCGCAGGGATCAGCAACCTTTTGCACTCAAGCTGTTGTGAAACTACAACTCCCAGCATGCTCCTTTCACTTTTGTAGGATTTCAGAGAACAGCCAAGCAAGTGTGCATGATGGGAAATGTAGTTTCACAACACCTGGACTGCCGGAGGTTGCTGACCTCTGGTCTAGCGAATCAAGTTTTCCCAAATGAGCTTTGCTACGTCTGTATAAGACAAGGCATCAAAAAACACCATTACAGTTGGGAATTTTAATATGTTACTTTTATGTTATTAATAAGACCAGGCAACCACCAACCTGTGGACTAGTTGCTGATGATGGATCCCTATAACCTGCATTGGATATTTCAGAGTTCAGGGGGTATAATAACATTCTCATGCGTTCTTCTGACCTCTGGGACCCCATTGTGCTCCCTGCCATTCAAATGGATGGGGCTGTTCTACAAACCCACATGCAGCAGTTAAAACTGTGGTCTTCAACCTTGAGCTCTCCAGCTGTTGCAAAATTACAAGATGGAAGTTGTAGCTTCACAGCAATTGGAGATGCCAGATCAGAGATCAATGGCTTCCGACAATGTATCCATATGACAGCACCAGTGGTCCCCAATCTTTATTGCACCAAGGACCAGTTTCAGGCAAGACAATTTTCCCAGTGACCAGGTGAGGTTGAGGTTGGGGTTTAGTGTTTAGGGGGGTGAGGGTCGGCGCTGACTGATTCATTAGCACTGGGCCCTGCTACAAGGGTCTCTGCTGCACGGAGCTCTGCGATCTCCTGCACTGGGCTCTGCTACACAGGGCTCTGCTGCACTGGGCTCTGCTGCAAGGGTCTCTGTGCACTGGGTTCTGCTACACAGGGCTCTGCTGCACTGGGCCTCTGCTGCAAGGGACTCTGCTGCACTGGGCTCTACTGCAAGGGTCTCTGCTGCACTGGGATCTGCTGCACTGAGCTCTGCTGCACTGGGCCTCTGCTGCAAGGGTCTCTGCTGCAATGGTCTCTGCTGCAATGGTCTCTGCTGCACTGGGATCTGCTGCACTGAGCTCTGCTGCACTGGGCTCCGCTGCAAGGGGCTCTGCTGCACTGGGCCTCTGCTACAAGGGTCTCTGCTGCACTTGGCACTGCTGCACTGGGCACTGCTAATGTCTGTCTCTGTGATATTTTCAAGGTGCACATGACATGGAGAGGAACTGCGCTCCAAGATCATTCTCCGGCTCCCTCCCTCCGATACTAGCTTAAACATCTCTGCTCCCAGATCCTGACCACTGCCCCCCCCCGGCCGTCATGTTTATTTCCATTGGTGGGGCAGTGACATCCTAACCAATCCCTCCCTCACAACCCCTTTGTCAGGCTTTTCATTGGTGGCAGTGGCTGGCCAGCTTCACAGTTGGAAGGAAGGAGCGCTCTCCTTCCTTCCTGCTCTGCCACCTGAAGTTGAGTGTGATCTGCGCGTCCCGCACCTAGCATCTCTCCTGGTCTGTATTGGCGTGGCCAGGCAAACAGTCCTCCAGGGCCTGGTCCAGTGGTTGGGGACCACTGTTGTAAGTGGTTTCTTGGAAACCATAGTAAAATACAGGGAGGTTCAGCACTTGGTGGGCAACATGACATTCAGCAAACTGAGAGTAGAACCCCGACATAACACAAGGTGAAGAACCACCATCATTGTTGCCTTGCATGTATTAAAATCAACAACGTGTATACATTTTGAAAGACATTAATCATTACCGCTCCCAACCGAAAAGGAGAAGAATTAGGCAAGAAATATAGAAGGAAAGGAAAAATCGGTAGCGATATTATTTTGCCCTGACACCAAACAGTGCAACTGTTTTTGAGTAATCACATAATGAACCCCCTTGTTGTTTTCTGGATCCATCTTCAGGTGTCTTACATCTGCGCCAAAATTTATTCCAGATTGTAGAATCAAGTGATTCATTATATACGATGAGGACGATTAATAGAAGGGGGGTCGTCTGTACAAGAGCCTCACCTATTAGCCAGTGCAGGAGAATGGAGGAATAGCGGGATGCCTCTGTCAGTGGAGCACCCAGCATCTCCATACATTACACAGACAGCCCACTGATTTGAGAATGAGAACGGTGTAATACTTCATATGCCCTGTAGAGGTGCTGCAGAGAAATTGAACACTTGCTCCTCAATTACAGCTAATTGCTGGGTCTTCCAATGGATGGTTCTCAGCCTATTATCTATGGGATGGTCCAAAGTGGGCAGTCCCCAAAAACATTTTTTGGCTATCCACAGGATAGGTGCTAAGAGGAGGATTGCTGTGGGCACCAACACTGGGACCCCCACTGATCAACAGAATGGGGGGAAGATTTTGAATGGGGTGGTGGTCACACATGCACATTGCCGCTCCATTCAGTCTCCTTATGGCTGACAGAGATAGTCGAGTGCTGTACCCGGGTATCCCCACTAGTTCCCTAGGACTACTGCTTCCTGAACGGAGGCATTCTAGTGATCAGTGGGGGTCCCAGATATCATACATTTATCACCTATCCTGTGGATGAAAGTGGTTCTTAAGATCAGGGGCACACCACCAATGAGGGCAGGTAAGGTGATCGCCTCAAGCACCAGGTAGGGGCCAATAGGGGGGCAGCAGAAGGACCATGGGGAATGAGCACTTTCATTGTGGTAAAGGCGTTAGGTTAAGAAATTGGCATTGGGGGGGAGCGTCGTTTTAGATTTCGCCTCAGGCAGCAGAAAGGCTAGGTGCACCCTTGCTTAAGATAACCCCTTTAAGGGCTGCTATATAGCACTGTGTAGCACTGTTATTTATGCAACGTATGGTGTAACGTGAAGAGCCTGGTCCCCTGTACTGTTTATACTACTGCTGTCTATATATGTGGCTGATGGACCTTTGGACCCCCTGAAGCACTGGAGCCTGAATTCCTTTTCACCCTCATAGCTTAACCCTTGTCTCATGTACCTTTGCACTGTCTGAAGATTTGAGGACTCTCCTATCCTGCAGATTTTGGGCTTGGTGGCTTTGCTTTGGGGGCTTAGAGTTATCAATGAAATCTGCCAATGAACTATTGGGAAACAAGGTTGAATCTTTTGAGGGGTTGGATATTTTTTTTTCCCAGTACCTGGGAAGAAATGTGTGTTAATTTCTGCAAGAATAGGGTCATGTGCAACACTGCTGCCAATGATTGGCCTCAGTGGTGATGCATCCTCGAGTGGCCCATCACGGCTTAGTCATGCACCACCTGGGGCCCGTCATCAGGGGTGGATTGGCCATAGACCTTACAGGGAAATTTCCCGGTGGGCCCAGGGCTGTGAGCCCTCCTCACAGCCGGTCAGTGGAAGTTTTTTGGGATGTATGTTGTGCTGCTGGCAGTATTAAGTGATAGACTGTGGTATTTGGCTCTGTTGGGGTGGTAAAATGTGCCACAATCTGGTATTGTTGGCCCTGCCTTCCATCAATTTGGATACGACTACAAAACGCGGCCACTTTTAGTATTTTTTCCAGGGCCACTTTATTAAGTCCCAGTCATTGACTACAGTGGCACACATGATCCCGTATGTGCAGAGGTTGGAGGTTGACATGTGGGGTCTGGAAGCTCAGTAAAGACAGCCTGGGATACAGGTAGGGAGAAGGTAAGTATACAGTTGGACAACCCCAACTGGACAAAAAATCCTGGACAACACCATTAAAGCGGTGCAGAGATGATAATATTAGATAATTATATATAATATGAGTGATATAAGAATCACAAGTCTTAGGTCAAATTATGTTCCTTGGACACCCCTGTAATATCAGTAATGTCTGAAGCATCAGGTCACCCTCCAGTAATGAAGACAATGATGTCAGGAGATACAATGCTGCTCTTTATTGTCTATACACAAGACATTGGGCCCATAGACATTTATTCTTGTGGATTTATGATTCTTCCGGTAAAGATCTGGGAACCACTTATTTTATCTCCGATGCACATAAAAAAACAACGATTCAGCTTAACCTCTTCTGGGAGGCTTGTTGGCCCTATCACAATAGCGGTGACAGCAGCGGCTTCTGTGCCCTCCTCATCCACGTTCAGCACAGCCCCGTGCGTGGCCTGTATAGAAAAAAATAGAATAAATTGTTACATTAGTTACATAGTTACTGTTTGGACAGGCAACATGTCACATGACCATAGCAGCCAATCACTCACTGCTTGTCATTCCTTGTGATGTCACTTTGGCAGGCAGTAGTGACATCATCATATAGGAAAAAGTGGCAGTGGAAAGTGCACACTGGAGGCAGTGGATCATTGCCAGTGCAGCCATGTACACACAACTTCCCTCTTAGCTGATAGTTTGAAAAGGATCAAATGATTAAAGGTATGTACACCTTTGGAGTCAATGATTGCATTTAACGTATTTTTGGCTAAAAATTATATTTTCAATTGGTCTTTATTAAAAGTATTGAGCTGTTCAGTCACAGAAGGTTAACTGTTTGTCCAGCTGGGTGACTGGTACTTTCACTTTCACTTTGTGCCGGTCATCTAATTACCCTTATCTGTAAACTACTGAGAGGTCATAAACACTTATTTAAGCCACATTCTTATAAGTGAAGTAAGGATTGAGCTTTAATGAGTGTTTATAAGGTCAGAGAGAAGAGATAAGGGGTCCGTCTGCTCCTCAGATGACGGAATTGAGAAAAAATCCACAGGCAGCTAGTACAGCTTCTCAGCTCTGTACACAAAAAAGGATTTATATTGTTAATAAAGACCAAATGAAAAATTGATTTTTATGTTAAAATAAGTATAATGCCATAATGAAAAAATTGCCCCTAAAGGTGTACATAGCCTTTAACATTTCGATCCTTTTTATCCCTCAAAGCTAGATGTAAGTTTGGTAGGCTCCTCAGCAATGCAGTAGTGCCCATGGACACGATTTAAGGGTCAGGTGAGATATTATTTTTAATCTGGCATTTTCCACATTTTCTTCTAATCATAGGTTCAAAATACTTGTTCTGTAGAGATCACTTCTCAGCAGTCATTTCATTATCATCACAAGCAGGATTACAATGACAAATAACAGCCTAGATTTAGATAATTCAGGATCCACCATTCACAAACAGTGATGTCACAGCTTATCTACTCCCCCTCCCTTCACAATGACCTCTACACAGGTCACAGTGCATGCCCACAACTCTCATAGGCAATGAGTCATTTTCTGTTCATTTATCCTAATGTGACTGCTGCTGCTGTAAAGCATATCTCTAAAAATTTCTCAAAATACTGTCCATGGCTGCCAGCATAACCAAGTACAGAAAATAGTTGAGTAACTTGGAGAGTATTACTTGAATTGCCCGGAGTAGGGTTCCCACCCCAGTACGTATATAATGAAGACTCCGAACTTAGTTCGGAGTCTTTATTATACAAGTACAGAAAATGGAATAAAAATAATCTATAATTGGAAAAATGAAAATAAAAATCAATAAAAGGAAATATTTCTCATTATCTGGTTTTAATTAGTTTTAAAAGGCTTTGAGAATCGCATCTCGTATTTGATGTAGTGAGGAATTGTTTTTTAGTTTTTTTCCTGGAATAATGATGGGGAGAGAGCAGTCGGTAGTGATGAGCACAAATTCACTTTACCTTTGATTCGATGACTGAAGAACCATATTTCCTCCATAAATGATAATGGAGTCTGAAATATAGATCTGTCCTACAACCTTGTTGCCATAGATGGGGTAAGGACCGTTCCATAACAGATTTGCCATCGAGGTTCAACTAGTTATTGACGATATCTCACCTCTGACACTTTGAAGTTACCATTTCCAGTAATCCCAGAAAGATCAGCGTTGTTGGAGAACACTTGGCTAATGCCCAATGGAATTAACACATCTTTAAGCTTTATTGTATTCTCTATTGAAAATTTAGGTAATGACAGTGATATCCTCCTGAGAAAAGAAGAAAAAGATGTCTTCAGCCATATTCCTCTATCTTGTCATAAGTCTACATTACACTTAAAGATTAAACAAACAGCATCTCGCTGGTTGATGGCCACCAGTTTCTATACATGTCCATTACATGTCTGTGGTGAAATTAGGAAGGTGAAGGATCCATCCATGCCCCTATCCCCATAACTAAATTATGTCATAACTGGAGTTAAGTTTAAAGCCACCTCATCACAATGCCCCCATAAGAGAAAACAATTAATCCCAATGATTGATCCCATCTTGAAGGTCTTACGTTGGTTGTAGCTCCGTCATCCATGTCTTTAGAGAACCTTCTTGGAAAGCTTTCTCTACATCTTGTAGTTTTCCTTCATCTGGTAGAACAAAGAAGGCAGAGATATTTCCTTTGTAGGGGACCTCGACCACTGTACATCCCACTTCATTTAAGAAGGCCACGGGATAAACTCCATCTCTCCTCATCATTGGCACCTTCACAACAGTGTTCTCATTCACATGGAAGTCTTCTTCTCTGGTGTTATTCTTATTGAAAATATCCACCCAGGTTCCTGAAATGAAATTGACCAAAACTTTTATTTGCTTTATCATCATAACTTTGTCTACTAGATTGAGGAACACTAATGTACGGACAATTGCTTCTCTAACTTCCCCCACCCTACCTAATTAAGTAACTAAAGGGCTCTAAAGTAATTATCTACTCTGCAAATCCAGATATTCTATAATAATCTAGTGTTTGACTTTTATATCTCAGTGTAGATTGTTAAATTTGACTTATTGAAGCTTTTAGAAGGTTGCCGAAAGTAGACAACCCCTTCTCAGGATGAATCTGCTCTAGAGGACATGTCAACTGGATTCTATACTCTCCAGAAAGTATTTGTCCCCAACAGGTGAAGCTGAATGTGGTCCTGGTTCCCAATCACACAACCATTAAATGGAGCCAAGTTTTCTAGTATGCAGTGGCCCTTTGCAACAAATTTCTTCTCTAGCTCATATGGGACTGTTCTCAGCTTTTGATGTCATCTTTGACGTTTGTTTGTCCTTATAGACCCTATGGAAGTGCGTATCCAAATGGGACAATGATGAGTACTAGGAGTACCTTACCAGTCAGTTAAAGCTTGTGACTGGGACATTGACGTAAATCTGATTGACTCATTAATGACTCAAATATGGTGGAAAAATCTGGTAGACAATATGACTGTTGAATTTCCTCCTCATATTACACATTCACTCGTAGGATCTTCATTTACCTTTGAAATATATTGCGTTTATGATAGTGAACACTGTGTCTGGATCAACACTGGTCAATAGATCTTTAATCAACCCATTGGTTTTCTCTTCTATGTAGCCATTGATTTGATCTTTTGCTTCTTCCGCCTTTGTAAAATCAGTGGTAATGATTTCACTTTGGTATAATTTCAGTTTATCTTGAAACTCCTGAAGGAGGGTATAGGTCTTATCAGCAAAGAAAGCATTGTTTATATCCAGTGCGATGCTGGGTGAATTCCTGTTAAGATCTATCAGGAGCTGCTGGAAACTTTTGTGGATATTTTCTACTGAAATCACAGAGGTGTCAAAACCAAGTCCTTCTAAGATCTGCCGATGGGTCTCAGACCTGGCACCAAGGGAAAGCGTAATGAATGCGATTGAAATACTTAATGAAGAGAAGAACAAATTCTTGTTGGGATTTGCGGTAGCAAGTTGTGAGTACAACCTTCCGGTAAATTTGTCATTAGAAGACACGATTTGTTGGTAAAACTGAGCAGAATTCTGGTCGTCATCATTGTCTGGTGACTGACAGAAGACGTGCCCACCAAGCAGAGCTTGACTAAGAAACACAAAGAGGAAGAGCTTCATTTTTCTGAAAAAAAAAGAAAAAAAAAAGAAAAGAAATTGTATGAAAAATCCAGTATTGTCATTGTAAAGTTTTGCAGTTAATGATTGTATTGCTTTGATGTATAAAATAAAAAAAGTAAGAAAAATATAACATATACACACAAAATCTTAAACAAAAATCTTCCTCCAGTTGTTAACATTTCCTTTTTAACCTACAGATAGTAGAAGAAGAGATGGAGAGACTATGGCATTACTGAATGATCAGACTACCAAGGGATTGTTTGTCATCAGTCACCGAGCTATGATTAGGGCTATAGTAGAAAGTCTGTAGAATCTGTAGACCTGAGCAGGTTTCAAGAACTAATATAGACTTTTGAAGCTATCTATCTGTGAGAAGATTGATTAATGAGAAAGATTAGAGCAAGTATTGAGTGGTGTATGTATGAAGTTAGAAGGTTAAAGGATGGTTCCCTTAAAGAATGCCATTTTTCCTTTAAAAAAAGGGTTGATGTGTCTGGACTGTTATTTGTTTAAAGAGGACCTGTCCCCTCTCCTGACATGCCTATTTTAATCACGTCATGCATTCCCCATATAATAACAATTCTGGAGCATCTATTCTTATGGCTCTGTGTTGTACCGTTCATCTAATATAAATAGAGGACCAGGTAAAAGGTGCCAGCAATCCCTTATCACATCATATTTCTCCCCTATGGGATCCCGGTCATGATCAGCTATCATTGGGCATCTATTCCTTTCGATGGGCGCCCATTCACTATATAATGACAATGTATCACAATCAATCATTATTATGTATCAATCCTAAAATGATAACAAATTATTATTTACAATAAGAAAATGTATAACCTCATGATAGGATATCAATGTATCAAAATAAGATCACAATGTATCATGACATGATAATAATCTACTGCTCACAATAGGATGACAATGTGTCACTTACCAACAGCTGATCTAGGAGTGCTGTGTCAGATACGAAGGCTCCATCACTTTATATAGGAGGCTTTATCCTGAAATTATGTAATCCTGGACTTGTTTACTGCAGTTGCCAAATGCGTAAATCCACCTAAATGATTCAACACCCTCTAATGCAAATGATGTTGCTTCATTGTTTGTCTTTAACCATTCCTTGGTAATAGAAGGTAATTGAGAATATGACGCCCATACAGGATGTCACAATGCTGAAGAAAGGACCATACAGTATGTAAGAGGAGACTGCAATGATTAGCTTGGGTCTCAATATAAAATCAGATGCAAATACTATAACTAAGAAAATGTAACCTATACACTGAAATACAGAATATTCAATTTAAACAATTACAAGTATGCTACCTAAAATATTACTACATATATACATGTAATTGTAAAAACATTGCTGCACTTTTTGCCAATGTTGGTTGTGCACAAGACTGCAGAACCGGACGTTTACCATAGCAGTAACCATTCCCAAAGTCCTAACGAAAGGTCTTGGTACTCGAATACCCCAGGACATACACAACAGCTGCACAGTCACAAAAGACACATATATGATGAAGGTATGGACATTGACAGGAATACAAGACACTAAAAAAAGCTCATTGGTGGATGACAGGAGCCAAATGATGAGATTTGAGGATGGTGGAGATGATCCATAAATGGAGTGAATAGCAGGTACTTGGCATGTAGGTAGATAGTAGATAAGGGACAGTGAACTACAATGGACAAATACTGAACTGACCCTATATGAATTCAAGACAGCAAACCATCTACAGTAGAACAGCATAGTAACAAACAAATCCCAAACAGCAAGAAAGACCATAGAACTACAGATTCCAAAATACATAGAAATCCAGACTAGAATAAGATGCAATCGTTGAACTACAGATTCCAGAATACAGAACAAAGTGCAAACTATCTGAAAGGGAATGCACCTAATGAACACTATACCTGGCAACTAGAATGTAGTAAAGCCTGGGTATATAAAGGCTAAACAATCAGCAACTTCACCCTAATCAACCAGTCAAAGATAGGTGATAGCTAAACCCAGATTCAGGTGCAAATTGGTTGACCGATTCAGTTTGGGTCCTACTCTAGGTGTATGACTCCAAGGACTCAAATTTTTATTTCTCTCTTTCTCACAATTTGCCAGAATCACCAAGAATTTTGCACCTGGGGGCAACTCAAATTTTTTAATAAAATTCCAATCTAATACATTTAGAATGAATTTCCTCATCTATAATGGGAAAGTTTGTTGGGGGCCCTAATATAGTGACCTTTGATTTGAGAATATTGTAGATACTGTGCACCAGTTAGATGATATTTCATAACTATATGGGGTAGAGAACACGCCTAGCTTCACTTTCATAGGTGGATCACTATTACGCCCAGCCCAAATATA
Organism: Rhinella marina; assembly: GCA_900303285.1. Classification (NCBI taxonomy): domain Eukaryota; kingdom Metazoa; phylum Chordata; class Amphibia; order Anura; family Bufonidae; genus Rhinella; species Rhinella marina. The sequence goes on along the minus strand of ONZH01013158.1, from coordinate 68,513 downwards.
GATTATTGATGTTCCTTAGGAGATTCAAGGGTGGTTCTAAATATCAAGGTATTTAAATCTTCTAAATAAAGCTTGCTAAAACATGATAAGCTGTATCCTATTTTAGATGGCAGGATAACCCTCCACCTGCCCTGGTAGCCATCAGTTTACATATCTGAGATCTTTTGTATCGGCAAAAAAAAAAAGAAATAATTCTACTGAAGATATCAACATCTACGTGATGTAGGAGAAGGGGAAGGATTTGTAGACACATAGGCTTAAAGAACTTCTTTGATCAGTATCAACCATATGTTGATGTCTATGTTGTACTGTTCTTGAGATATACAGTATCACTTTTTAGTGATATGTAAATTAGGTCTTTTGTGCACCGAATGGTGGACCTGAGCTCCTTGAAGCCTCAGAGCTCCTCCGCCTTGCACCTCCTGCCACTCTCCCACCCCATTGATTGACAAAGCAGACATCTTTTCTAGTTCTGTTATCTTGGGCCTGTTCCATAGTCTGCACAATAGGGGCATACACATTGCATCTTGCACATCATCTTCCACCCAGAAGAGGAGACTCTTGGCTTCTTTTGGGTGTAAGATGGAGTCAAAGCCCCATGGGCAGTAGTAATCTTTGCCGCTGTGGAAGCAGAGCAAGATTCAGAGATTTCCCTGGCAGGGAACGTTGATCAATGTACACTCTACATCCTCTAAAAATACCTTTTAAAGCATTTTTTTTCAAATTGTATTCAACTTATCTTGTGCTAAAGAAAAATATTTTTCCAATTGAGCTTCATTAAATAAATACCATGGGTTCCAGATTCGCCCCCAATTATGCTACTTTATGCATGGCACAGTAGGAACTGGTCACCAAACATCCACAATTGGTTGAGAATCTGGTACTCTGGTAAAGATATATTGATAATAAGATAACAAGAGCTGCATTCTTCTTTTTAGAAACCTTACAGGGGTTTTCCAGGAGATTTATACTGATGACCTATCTTCACTTCAAAAAGTAAGAAACCTATAATCATAACAAATAAAATCTTCTACCATCCGGCAGTTAGTTGTAACTTTTCTTTGTGATCCTTCAGATGGTTGAAGAAGAAGTATTACTGAATGATCAGACTACCAAGGGATTGTTTGTAGTCTGTCACCATGGAGACAAATAGATTAACATAGAAAGTAGGATTATTTTACATCAAGATTATTTGCAAAATTGCTTCATTTTTCATTTCAGATGCTTTGAAAAATCCATAGTTTGGCTCCATCCATTATTTACATTGATTATATTTTCTTCCTATGTGTATATAGCCTTGAGGTTGAACAATTACCTTATAGCTAAATAATCGCCTTCCAATGGAAAATTAGTTTTAAAGGGGATCTCCTCTTTAGATTTTCCCCTTTTAAGGACCATGGCATATGGATTAGCTCCTGGTAATGCATAGACGTCCCCTTAAAATCATATAGTGCTCAGCTCATCCCTACTCTTACCACATAAAGTACTATAATCTGTCCAATGTCTCCCAGCTGGGAGGCTCCCAGTAACACCACCCAGTGCAATCTGCTAGTCAACAGGGCACAAGGAAGATGACTGTTTCGGTCTGGCATGTAATTAACATATATTTATAGTGGAGGAGCCAAGCCATCTCATTGCGCCAGTGCTGACCTATTTTCAAGGAACTGTGTTCATAACATTATATAGGACCAGATGGTTATGCAACATAGTTTAGAGTTTACTCTCATTTGATCATGTGCCAAGTATGTATCCTGTTGACTTTAAATAGTGTTGTAAGTGATGTGTTTTATCCTTTTATAGTGGGAAGCACCTGAATATATTGCTGTATAATTTTAGATATATATTTATAAAGAGTGTCTTTTGTAATAATGTGTTGCAGAAATCAGTAGTACACATGAGAGATACCTATCTTATTCTCATTGCCTTCCATTCCCATTTTTATCATTGCAGGCACAGAGGAGGGAGGTGAGGGGGATGCAGCTGCAGTATGCTGTATGGGTAGGTGACTTTGCATGCTGTGAGAGGGGAAGGGGGTGCATCATGGATAGGATCTCTTTCATTTTATAGAATGATAGAGAACATAGAGGGGATTATGGCAAAGAACGGTATAAAAATGGAAGAAATCAGAACCAAATCACTTGAGATTGCACAAACCTTTCCTACAATGCAACTGTCCTAACACTGGACTAGTTCAATTGGCTCCATCACTCATGAAATAAAAGAGAACAACTTGGAAAACTCCTTTAGAGAGCATCTGTCAGTAGTTTTGTATTTATGACACTGGCTGACCTGTTACATGTGCGCTTGGCAGCTGTAGACATCTCTATTGGTCCCATGTTCACATGTGTCCGCATTGCTGAGAAAAATGATGTTTTATTATATGCAAATGAGCCTCTAGGAGCAAAGGTGGGGGTGGGGTGTTGCTGTTATACCTAGAGGCTCTGCTCTCTCTGCAACTGCTGATCCCTCTGCACTGTAATTGAAAGGGCCAGACATCATCACAGCTGGCGCTATCAATTAAAATTGAGTCTTTTGCCTCTCCAAATAAGAAGCTGAAATGATCCTACTGAGGATGTCAACATCTGTGTGATGTAGGAGACGTGGAACGATTTCCATGTAGGGTTGATTCTGATCTACGTTGCCCCACTCCTGAGAATTACCACTTTTTGGTGGTGAAGGGAATGGTGGACTTGAGCCCATACATATTTCTTGGCCTTGTATTACTGTGCATATGCATTGCATTTTGCACATCATCCTCCACCCAGAAGAGTAGACACTCAGGGGTGGATTGGCCATACACCCTACAGGAAAATTTCCCGGTGGGCCGATGCTCCAGGGGGCCACCCAAGTCCTGCTCTCTGCCACTGACTTAGTACATAACGAGTTTGCCATCCTGAATTCAACTGCTGTGCCATAGACAACTGGAGAAAGAGGAGAAAAGATTGTAGCTATTGATGGCCACAGAGGGCCAGCTTTTGGGGCAGTATATTGTGCTGAGATATGATTTTGAACTATGGCATTGTTGACTCCGCCTACTTGTGTTACCCCACCTTCTTTTCATTTGGACCTGCCTACAAAATGGGGCTACTTTTTTCTTTTCCAGGGCCATTTTAAGTTCCTAGTCTACTCCTGGAGACACTTGACTTATTTTGGGTGTAAAATGGCGTCAAGTCCCATGGGCAGTAGTAATCTCTGCCGCTGGTGAAGCACAGCAAGATTCAGAGATTTCCCTTGTAGGAGACGTTGATCATTGTACATCCCACATCATCTAAAAATGCAACATTTTTTCTTATTGCATCCTACTTATCTTAGGCTGCAAAAAAAAAAAAAACAACAAAAAAACTATTTTTCCAAATGATCTTTTTAAATTGAGTATCATGGGTACCAAATTTGCCCCCATTTAGGCTAATTTATTTAGGGCACAATGGGAATAGGTGACCATACATCCACGATTGGGGGAGGATCTGGTACTCTGGCAAAGATATATTGATGATTTTTTTTGTATGGTGGAAATCTGCACAAGAGCTGTGTTCTTCTTTTTAGAAGGATTGAAGAAGAATGAGATCAACCTTCACAGAGGTTTATCCTCTAGACAGGTCATCAGTATCTGAACTGTAAGGGTCTGGCATCTGGGATGCCCGCTGATCATCTGCTTGAGAAGACGTCAGTGCAGTGAAGAATTTGAGGACTCTCCTATCCTGCAGAATTTGGCCTTGGTGGCTCTCCTTTGCTTGGCCTCTGGAGAACAAGGCTGAATCTTAGAGGGGATGTACAATTTAAAAAAAAAATCTCCCTAATAAGCAGTGAAGAAATATATATCTACCTGCTCCCCATACCCCCGTTCTGGCTCTTGACAGAGCTTCCTGACCCCACCAGTCAACTTTTACATGGACATGTGTGATGCTGTAGCTAATGATTGGCCTCAGCGGTGATGCTTTCCCAAGTGTTACAGCTCTGCTGGGTCATGCTCCTCTTGGGGACCTGCCACTACCGAGGACAGTCATTGGCTTCACCTCTAATTATGACCCTATCTATGAAGAGGTTAATGATATCATTAATGCCTGAAGCATTAGGTCACCCCCCAGTAATGAAACCAATGATGTCAGGAGATACAATGTCACTCTTTATTTTCTATACACAGGGTATTGGACTCATAGACATTTATTCTTGTGGATTTAGGATTCTTCCGGTGAAGATTTGGGAACCACTCTTGTTATCTACGATGGACATCATGAAACTACGATCCATCCTAACCTGTGGTAGGAAGCTTATTGTCACTACCTCAATAATCGTGACACCAGCAGCTTCTGTGCCCACCTCATCCACGTTCACCACAGCCCCGTGTGTGGCCTGTATAGAAAAAATAGAATAAATTGTTACTTCAGTTACATAGTTACTATTTGGACTGTGTATGTTCCGGTCCATATAGACATGTCACATGACCATAGCAGCCAATCATCCTGCTTGTAATTCTATGTAATGTCACTTTGGCAGGCAGTAGTGATATCGTCATATAGGAAAAAGTGGTGGAGGAATGTGCACATCAGAGGCAGTATTATAGTATATAGTATTCAGCACTCCCTAATTGTTAAAAAACTGACATTCTGGTCCTATCATCCCCAAAAGCCAGTTGTCAGTTTGGAAGGCTCTTCCGTAGTTGCAATAGTGCACATGGACACAATTTTAGGGTCATGTGTGATGTTATTTTAAATCTTGCATTTTTCACATTATCTTCGAGTAATAGTTTCAAAGTAACTGTTCTGTAGAGATCACTCCTCAACATTCATCTCATTATCATCACAGGAAGGATTACAATGGCAAATTAACAAACTAGATATAAAAAATACAGGATCCTCTTGTAACGTCAAGTGAATTAGAAAGATTTGAGAATGAATAAGCTTTTGCAGGCTACATGAATAAATATATTTACTAAGTGATTAAATTTACAATAAGACAAAGAAATCACATATAGAATAATAAATAGTAAATAGACATCACTAGCCTAAATGGGGTAGAGACTCTGTCAATCATGGTATAACCCATGGCTGTCTTCCCTGTTATATCACATGACCGACACCTCAGGGTGTACAAGAGAGAGATAGAGCAATCATACTCACATCCAACCTAGAATGGAGGGCCTGGTGGAGTCTCCTAAGAAAATGTGGGTCACAGAGTTTAAACCTGTTAGCCCCTCCTCCAGTGTGCAGCACTCATGTCTCTGAGATCACTCAGGAATGTGGTCTTATCAGCACAATGAGGGATGGGTAGTATCTCTAACTAGAGATGAGCGAATCGATTCGTCGATTAGTTGATTCGTATCGAATTTTGGGAATTTTTAGCTGCGAAGTGAATCTGAATATTAGGTGATTCGCTTCGGCTTTGTATGCATTCGCTACATAGTTTGTCCTATAAATTATATGCTATTGCTACGTATAAGTTACTCTATACGCTGTTACGTACGAATTCAATTCATTAGCGAACTTTTACTGTAAGTTTGTTTATCGTGCGTAAAAGCCCGGGAAGAAAGCAGTCACCTGACCTAGTGGGCACGGCTTGCTCTGATTGGCTTAGGCTCGGTAAGCCAGTGATGCATCACTTCTGCTGCGACTGCTGAGATGAGCAGAAGCACTGTGTGTGAAGTTCTGAGACCTGTTTTGTGAAAATTTGATATAATAGCTCTGGGAATCCATATTACACATATCAGGGATACTGCAGGGCAATTGCAGGGCCAGTTCAGGGCTAGTATTTAGTCAAGCAGGGAGAGAGAGACAGGGAGAGATAGGGAGAGACAGTGGGATACAGGGACAAAGACCAGCTGCAGGGTCACAGAGTGAATTGAAAAATGTCTGGAATGGATAAGCAAAAGGGGTCCAGTTCCAGCCAGACTTCAAGCTCTAAAAAATAAGGAGTAGGTGGCACAGGGCAGCAGTGCCAAAGGATCTGTAGCCAGAGCATCTACTAGTAGTATTCGCAATACTTCGAATATATATTCGAATATTCGCTCTGCCTCTGAGGAGTTCACGCGTAGACAATAGTACGCTGAGGATTTGTACGCTATGTGTACACTCATGCGTACGTCTTCTAAGAAGTTGCAAACATTTTTTAACTCAACGTTCGTTATTAGTGCGCGAATGTTCGCTAACAGCACATAATAACGTATATTTTGTACGCAAATACAACAAATCTATTCGTCAAATATACAAATCTTAGGAAAAGTTTGGCCAATAATTTTTTGAATGATTACTTCCCCTCCCATCTCAATAACCTCTACACAGGTCACAGAGCATGCCCACAACAATCTCTCATAGGCAATGAGTCAATTTCTGCTCGTGCCTATAGCCCATGTGGCTGCTGCTATAACGTGTATCTCTAAATACTTTTAACAGCAGCCCAGGCAAGATGGCTGCCCTTATAATTAAGTACGTACAGAAAATGGAAATCTACAATTAGGGAAATAAAAAAGTGATAAAATTGAATATTGCTCATTATCTGTTTTAATTAGTTTAATTAGGCTCTAACAATTGATCTAATGAGGCATTTTGTCAGGTTTTTCCTGGAATAATAATGGAGCTCCTATCATTAAGATCAGTAGTCATGAGCACAAATTTTCTTTACTTTTGATTTTATGAGCGGAGAACTTCCATATGCGATAATGGAGTCAAAAATATAGATCTGTCATGAAACCTTGTTGTCATAGATGGGTTAAGGACCGTTCCATAACCGATTTCACAGTCACTGAATATACAGATCTCACCTTTGACAACTTGAAGTTATCCCTTCCGGTAATCCCAGTAAGATTAGAGCTGTTGGTGAACACATCTCTAATGCCCAATTGAACACATCTTTAAACTCTATTGTTTGCCCAGTTGAAAATGCGTACGAATTCAATTACGTAGCAAACTTTTACTGTTAGTTCGTTATTCATTACCAAAAGTCCGGGAAGAAAGCGGTCACCTGACCTAGTGGGCAGGGCTTGCTCTGATTGGCTCAGGCTCGGTAAGCCAGTGATGCATCACTTCTGCTGCGACTGCTGAGATGACCAGAAGCACTGTGTGTGAAGTTCCTAAAGACTGAGACCTGAGACTTGAGACTTAATGGAGAGAAGAACAAATTCTTATTGGGATTTGCAGCAGCAAGTTTTGAGTAGAACCTTCTAGTAAATTTGCCATTAGAAGACACAATTTGTTGGTAAAGCTGAGCAGGATTCTGGTCGTCATCATCTAGTGACTGACAGAAGACGTGTGCACCAAGCAGAGCTTGACTAAGAAACACGAAGTGGAAGAGCTTCATTTTTCTGAAAAAAAGTATATATATACTAGAAAAATAATATATTGCCATTGTAAAGTTTTTCAGTTAAAGTCTGTACAGTTCTGATGGATCTAAAATAAAAAGTAAGAAACATACAATCTTAAGTCTTAATCTCTACCATTTTGGTTATACAGCTCCTGGGCAGTAATATGTGTCTCCATGGTTACAGACTACAACACGTTTGTAGTCTGTTCCTGCAGTTAGCGGTAACTTTGCCTTATTAACCTGCAGATAGTAGAAGAAGAGTTGGAGAGACTATAGCATTACTGAATGATCAGACTACCAAGGGAATGTTTGTAGTCTGTCACCATGGAGACAAATAGATCTACATAGGGTCTGAAGGCACAAAAAGTAGGATTATTTACATCAAGATTATTTGCAAAATCTCTTCATGTTTCATTTCAGATGCTTTGCAGAATCCATAGTTTGGCTCCATACATTATTTACATCTACCTATACCATTTCTTTCCTATTATGTCAATTAGGTCATATCTATGTAGTAACCTTGCATTGGAAACCAAGGTTAGTTTTCAAGGGGATCTCCTCTTTAGGATCTTCCTTTTTAATGACCATGGACTATAGAGTCGCCCTGGTAATGTATAGACTTCGACAACATATAGTTCTCAGCTCATCCTTGCTATTGCCACATACAGTGCCTTGTGAAAGTATTCCGCCCCCTGGAACTTTTCAACCTTTTGCCACATTTCAGGCTTCAAACAAAACATTTTAAATTTTTGGTGAAGAATCAACAACAAGTGGGTCACCATTGTGAAGTGGAACGAAATTTATTGGATCATTTAAACTTTTTTTGTAATAATAAAACTGAAAAGTGGGGCGTGTGAAATTATTTGGCCAATTATTACTTTCAGTTCAGAAAACTCCCTCCAGAAGTTGATCTCTGATCTCTGAATGATCCAATGTTGTCCTAAATGACTGATGAAGAGAAATAGAATCCACCTGTGTGTAATCAAGTCTCCGTATAAATGCACCTGATCTGTGATAGTCTCAGGGTTCTGCATCATGAAGACCAAGGAACACACCAGGCAGGTCCATGATACTGTTGTGGAGAAGTTTAAAGCCGAATTTGGATACCAAGAGATTTCCCAAGCTTTAAACATCCCAAGGAGCACTGTGCAAGCGATCATATTGAAATGGAAGGAGTATCAGACCACTGCAAATCTACCAAGACCCGGCCGTCCCTCTAAACTTTCATCTCAAACAAGGAGAAGACTGATCAGAGATGCAGCCAAGAGGCCCATGATCACTCTGGATGAACTGCAGAGATCTACAGCTGAGGTGGGAGAGTCTGTCCATAGGACAACAATCAGTCCAACACTTCACAAATCTGCCCTTTATGGAAGAGTGGCAAGAAGAAAGCCATTTCTCAAAGATATCCGTAAAAAGTCTGGTTTATAGTTTGCCACAAGCCACCTGGGAGACACCAAACATGTGGAAGAAGGGGCTCTGCTCAGATGAAACCAAAATCCAACTTTTTGGAAACAGTGCAAAACGATATGTTTGGCGTAAAAGCAACACAGCTCATCCCCCTGAACACACCATCCCCACTGTCAGACATGGTGGTGGCAGCATCATGGTTTGGGCCTGCTTTTCATCAGCAGGGACAGGGAAGATGGTTAAAATTGATGGGAAGATGGATGGAGCCAAATACAGGACCATTCTGGATGAAAAGACCTGAGACTAGGACGGAGATTTATCTTCCAACAAGACAATGATCCCAAACATAAAGCAAAACCTACAATGGAATGGTTCAAAAATAAAGGTATCCAGGTCTTAGAATGGCCGAGTCAAAGTCCAGACCTGAATCCAATTGAGAATATGTGGAAAGAGCTGAAAACTGCTGTTCACAAACGTCTCCATCCAACCTCAAAGAGCTCCAGCTGTTTTGCAAGAAAGAATGGGCAAGAATTTCAGTCTCTAGATGTGCAAAACTGATAGAGACATCCCCCAAGAGACTTGGAGCTGTAATCACAGCAAAAGGTGGCGCAACAAAGTATTAATGCAAGGGGACGAATAATTTTGCACGCCCCACTTTTCAGTTTTATTATTACAAAAAAAGTTTAAATGATCCAATAAATTTCGTTCGACTTCACAATTGTGACCCACTTGTTGTTGATTTTTCACCAAAAATTTAAAATGTTATATCTTTTTGTTTGAAGCCTGAAATGTGGCAAAAGGTTGAAAAGTTCCAGGGGGGCGAATACTTTCGCAAGGCACTGTAGGTGTCATAATACACCCAGCATCTTCCAGCTTGGAGGCTCAAAACAGCCTTACCCAGTACAATCTAATAGTCAACATGGCACAAAGAAGATGACTGTTTCGGTCTGGCATATAATTTAAATATTCTCGGAGTGGAGGAGTCAAGTCATCTCATTGCTTCAGACTTTCTGTGGGACCAGATGGTTTTGCAATGCAACATATTTCACATCGTCCTATCATTTGCTCATGTGCTTAGTGTGCATTCAATGCATTCAGTGCATTCAAATAATTAGTGTTGTAATTGTAGTGTTTTATCATTTTATAGAGTGCAGCTCCTGAAGATATTGCTGTATAATTATAGATACATATATATATAGTATCTTTTATCATTATTTGTTGTATAAATCAGTAGTACATGAGAGATACATATCTTATTCTGATCACCTTCCATCGGCCTATGTTCCCATTTTTATCATTGGAAGCACAAAGGAGGGAGGTGAGGGGGATGCAGCTGCAGTATGCTGTATGTGTTGGTGAGTATGCATGCTGTGAGAGGGGAAGGGGGTGCATCGTGGATAGGATCTCTTTCATTTTGAATTTGCATTCATTGATACAGGACTTGATGATTATGGTAAAGAAAGATTGAAAAACGTAATTACACTGAAGGAGAAATCAGAGATCATTTGAGCTTGGACAACCCCATCCTACATGTCAACTGTCTAAATACAGGGCTAGTCATGGGGGTGAGGGACGTTTATGCAGTTCTGTATTGGAAATCCATCCAATCCATAATGATTAGACAACCAAGTCCACCAGTATGATAGCTGCTCTTTGGAAAGATGTGGTCCCAAGGCTCATTTGCATATAATAAAACCTCATTTTTCTCAGCAATGCGGACACATATGAACATGGGACCAACACAGATGTCTTCAGCTGCCAAGTGCACATGGAACAGGTCAGCCAGTGTCATAGGTGCAAACTGCTGACAGATGCCCTTTAAATTATTAAGAAGCTGCGGAAAGTAATCAAATGTTTGTATTTTGGAGAGTTTATAGATAAAAATGTATCACTCACAAAATGAAGACAGTATATTGAAATATCTTGACAACTCAATCAATATTATGTATCAATCCTAATATGATAACAAATTATCATTTACAATAAGAAAATGTATAACATCATGATAGGATATCAATGTATCAAAATAAGATCACAATGTATCATGACATGATAATAATCTACTGCTCACTATAGGATGCATGGGTGCACCACCAATGAGGCCAGGTGAGGCATTCGCCCCAGGCAGCACCAGGAAGGAGCAAGAGGGGGGCAGCAGAAGGGCCATGGGCAATGAGTGCTTCCATTGTGGAAAAACGGTAAGGTTAGGAAACTAGCATTATGGGGGGAAGGCGGGATGGGACGCCATTTCAGTTTTCGCCTCAGGCAGCAGAAAGGCCAGGTGCACCCCTGGTAGGATGACAATGTATCACTTACCAGCAGCTGTGAAATCTCCATCTCTTTATATAGGAGGATTTATCCCGAAATTACGTAAACCTGAACTTTTTTTTTTTTACTAAAGTTAAGTTAAATATCTAAATCCACCTCAATGACTCAGCTCCCTCTCATGCAAATTATGTTGCTTAATTGTCTACCTTTAATTACAAGGTAATTACCAAGATGGCCGCCATAAAAATATTTCACAATGTTGAAAGAAAGAATTATATTGCCTAACCACAAAAAAAAAAAAGGTCACCGCCTGGATTTAACTAAGCAAATAGGTAAGATAAAGGCCTCCCATTGGATAATTACTGCATAGGTGATACAAGTTATTTCACCCTAACTGGTGCAGTGAGGAGCTTCTCATTTGTTAACCAACCATGTCAGAAGACACGTCCTGTGGTCGTGGAAAAGATGGAGGAGATTGCTAAAATCGGGTTAAGAACTGTCCAACATATTATTAAAAAGTGGAAGGACAGTGGGGAAGCATCATCTTCAAGGATGGAACGTGGTCAGTAAAAAATCTTGAATGATCGTGATCGGTGATCACATAAATGTTTGGATATATTTAATAACCCTTTCACTACTGGAGGTTTTTTTTGTTTTTGCGTTTTCATTTTTCTTTCCTATTTTCCGTGAACCATAACTTTTTTATATTTTCGTTCACATAGCTGTATGAGGGCTTATTTTTGCGGGACAAGTTGTGCTTTCGAATACCTCCATTAATTATGGCATAAAATGTAGTGGGAAGGGGTAAAAAAATTCAGAACGGGGTGGAATCGGAAAAAAACAACCCAATTCCTCCACTTTTTTTTTTACAGATTTTGTTCCCACAGTGTTTCGTTTGCGGCAAAAATGACCAGTGTCCTTCATTCTCTGGGTCTTTTTATGTCTAAATAGTGTAAAAATAAATTTAAACTTTGAAAAAAAAATTTTTTTTTACATCGCCATATTCTGTCCTCCATAAGTTTTTTATAGTTACATCCACTGAGCTGTTTAGGGGCTCATTTTTTGTGCGACAATCCATAATTTTTATTGATACCATTTTGGAGGGATTTTTAAAATGCCATTTTAAATCTTTTGCTCATTTCTTATCCTGGCCTGCCATTTGGTGGCCAAAATAAGAATTGCAGCATGAACACTGTAAGCATCGTTAGCAAGGCTTACAGTATTCAGCTCAACTGTAGATGCCCCGATTGACCACATGGGGCATCTGTAGGACGCCTGTAAGCGTGAGCTTCCAGGTCTTTGCGCATTTAGATGCCATGATGTCACTTGATCACGGCATCTAATGCCTTTAATTACTGTGATTGGCATTATTGCCAGTTGCAGTAATTAGCAGCAAGTCTCTGCTGTTTGATCTGCCAGCAGAGATCTGCCAGCAATGACATTCGCTGCATGTGCCAGTGGGCGTCATGTTCCCAAATCGCTCCAGCACCGTATATGTAAGGCGCTGGTAGCGAAAGGGTTAATAGTGATGGTAAGAGCATTTCCACACACACAATGTGAAGGGAACTCAAAGGATTGAGGCTAGGTAGCCTTAAGAAGACCACTTGTCAGTGAGGCTAACCGGCAAAAACCAAGATTGGACTCTGGAGCAATGGAAGGAGGTCATGTGGTCTGATTCTGGAGTCCAGATTTACCCTGTTCCAGAGTGAAGGGCGCATCAGGGTAAGAAGAGAGGTGGCTGAAGTGATGCACCCATCGTGCCTAGTGCCCACCATACAAGCCTGTGAGGGCAGTGCCAGGATTTGGGGTTGGTGCAGTTGGTCAGGTCTAGGTTTAGCAACGTTATGTGCCCAAAGAATGAGATCAGCTGACTACCTGAATATACTGAGCGCCCAGGTTATTCCATTAAAGGATTTTATATTTTTCTTTCTCTATATTTATATTGAGCTGTAGAATAAGAACGTCATGTCATTTTTAGTGCACAGTGAACGTCATGATGTCAAAACCCCAAAACCTTTGGCGGAATTGTTTTTTTTTTTCACTTTATCACAACAAAGAATTTTTTACCATTTTCCCATAACAGACATGGTAAATTAAATGTTGCCCTTAAAAAATACAACTTATCTCACAAAAATAAGCCCTCAAATGGTTATATGACATTGGACAGCATGTAACAGAGGGGAAGAGGAGGCAGTGGTGTGACCCGCAGACACCGATCGTGGACCCAGGCGTTCGGCCCACCTATTAGGGTGCTTTGCTGCCATGTGGCGGATCATGTTGGTGGTGGTCAGGTTGCTGGTGTTCACACCCCTGCTCATTTTGGTACGGCACAGGTTGAAAATTACAATTCGCTTATCGTCAGCACTTTCCTCAAAAAAGCGCCAGACTGCGAAACACCTACCCCTTGGCAAGGGAGATTTCCGCAAGGGGCTGCTCCGTGGAACAGTTGCGGGCCTGGTTGGTGTGGCCTGCCTTCTTCCTTTTGCCACCCCACTGCCTCTTCTAGCCTCTTGTGGTGCTGCAGATCCCTCCCCCTCTGTACTGCTGTCCTCGCTAGGCTTGCCACCTTCCCAGGTTGGGTCAGCGATTTCATCGTCCACCACCTACTCTTCCACTTCCTCACTGTGATCCTCCTCCTGACATGGTGACCTAACAAGAACCTGACTTAACTGCGTCTCATCCTCATCATCAACCTCTTGAGGCACTAATTGCCGTTGAGTTATTGGCAACTGTGTCTCATCATCGTCATCATCATGCACCTCGCCAGACACTAATTGCCGTTCCCCACCGTCATCTTCTTTAGACTGTGGATGCTCATGAGTTTGCTCCTATCCCTCTTCAAGCGGGCTTGGCGAGAGGCCCATATCAAGGAACGGCGATGAAAAAAGCTCCTCGGAATATCTGAGTGTGGGTTCACTTATTTGCCCATACTCTGCATGGTAAGGAGGATCAGGGTGAGGATGTGGTTGACCAGACTCTTTGCTACTGAGACTAGACTTTGTGGAAGAGAGGGTGGTGCTTAACCGACTGGAAGCATTATCTGCTGCAATCCAACCGATTACCTGGTCGCACTGGTGTGGCGTCAAGAGTGGTGTCTTGCGCTGCCCTGCAAACTGGGACATGAAACTAGGAGTTTTGGATGACTTTGTTTCTTGTGCTCTGCCAGCAGGCACAGTTTCACCGCGCCCAGAGCCATGGGCTCTGCGTGCACCATCAGTAGCACGTCCACTTCCCTGTCCCTTACTGCTCGCCTTGCGCATATTAAATGGTATATATGCAAGTTTGTCACAAGTACAGTAGCGCAGATTTTTTTTAAGTGTATGAGCAGAAAAATTACACCGAATGTCAGAAATATTTAGGATACAGAAACGTTAAACAGCAGAGGCAACACAGGTAATGTGGCCTTGATTAGCGGCAGTAAAAATAACACCAGATGTCAGATATATAGGATACAAAAACGATATAATGCACACGCTGTGCAGGTGGTGTTAGGGTCAGGCAAACTTGTGTTATTTTTGCTCCAAAAGAAAAAAAAATATTGCAGCCAGATATAACAACAGTCCTTAAAAGGACTTTTGGGTCTTTTAAACAGAACAACTAGCTCTGCCTAGCCAAATCCTATCCCTACACTATCTGTCCCTCCTTGCGCAAACATTATACAGCAGATGCAGCGCGGGTGATGTCGCCTTGATTAGTAGCAGAAAAAATAGCAACGCATGTCAGGTATATAGAATACAGAAACGCTATAATGCACACGCAACACAGGTAATGTCGCTTTGATTAACGGCAGTAAAAATAACACCGGATGTCAGGTATATAGAATACAGAAACGTTATAATGCACACGCAACACAGGTAATGTCGCCTTGATTAACGGCAGAATAAATGACACTGGATGTCAGGTATATAGGATACAGAGACGTTATAACGCACACGCAACACAGGTAATGTCGCCTTGATTAGCGGAAGTAAAAATAACACTGGATGTCAGGTATATAGGATAGAGAAATGTTATAATGCACACACAGTGCAGGCGGTGTTAAGGTCAGGCAAACGTGCGTTATTTTTGCCCCAAAAGAAAAAAAAATATTGAAGCCAGATATAACAACAGTCCTTAAAAGGACTTTTGGGTCTTTTAAACAGAACAACTAGCCCTGCCCAGCCAAATCCTATCCCTACACTATCTGTCTCTCCTTGCGCAAACGTTATACATCAGACACAGCGCAGGTAATGTCGCCTTGATTAGCGGCAGAAAAAATAGCAGCAGATGGCAGGTATGTAAGATACAGAAACGTTATAATGCACACGTTGCGCAGGTGGTGCTTAGGTCAGGCAACCTTGCGCAATTTCTGACACCCCCAAAAAATATATATTGCTGCCAGATATAATAGCACTTAAAACGGCTTTTGGGTCTTTTCAACAGAAAATCTAGCCCTGCCTAGCCAATTTCTATCCCTACACTATCTGTCCCTCCTTGCAGCAGCTCTACCTGACTAAGATTGAGCCAGGTCACATGTCACCGGGTACGGCATTACAGTGAATGCCAGTACCTCCCTGCACGCTGATTCGACCGAACACCACGTGGTCCCGAGCGCTGTCATGCACGTTGCTCAACTGTAGCTGGATCTTCCAGCTTAATTCTCCGATTCTGACTAACGATTTGCATCCTTCAAGACAAAATCGAATCCTGGCTTTCTCCTCGCCAACTTAAAATCGGAACCATGGTCACCGACAATGGGAAGAACATTGTGTCGGCGCTGCATCAAGTAGGGCTGACCCATGCACCCTGCATGGGGTACGTCTTTAATCTGGTTGTAAAGCGATTCCTAAAGTCTTCCTCCCAACTGCAAGACATCGTTAAATGGCCAGAAACTGTGCATGTACTTCAGACACTCTTACACTGCAAAGCACACCCTCCTTGAGCTGCAAAGGCAGAATAGCCCAACATCACCTCATAAGCGATGTTTCCACGCTTTGGAATTCCACCCTCCACATGTTGTACCGACTATATGAGCAGAGGAAGGCTGTAAACGATTTCTTGATGATTCAGGCGGACAGGAGCACTCCCCTGTGTAAATTCGACGTTAACCAGTGGCAACTCATGCGTGACACCTGTCATTTGCTCGGGCCCTTTGAGGAGGCCACTTTATTTGTCAGTCGCCAAGACTATGTCATTCCACTCCTTCATGCCCTGGAGCAGATACTGATAAATCTGTCTGGTCAGGGGACAAGAGATGTGGCGTCTACATCTCCCGACCACCTAAACTATGTGGGAGCTGAACTGGTGGAGGAGGAGGACAATCACGCACAAGCAATGTATACAGAAATGGGCGGCTTATCTGCACAAGTGACAGGAGAGGAGCAGGAAGGGCATAAGGAACTGGAAGGCGATGAGGAAAACCAGGCAGAAAACCCGGATACACCGTGGCAGTATGCAGTTGAGATGGAGGCAGAGATTCCTTCTGAGTCCCTTACGCAAATGGCCAGATGCATGCTGAGTTGCTTGTGTAGTGATAGCCGTATTATGACCATTCAGCAGAGGGATGACTACTGGCTCTCCAATAGACCCTCGCTACCGGTCCAAAATGGGGGATTTTTTCCACCAGCTGAGAGGAAACATAAACACAACTACTATCGAGACTACCTATGTAGTCAGTTGACCACTGCCTATGTGCTCCATCGCCCATCCTTAAGGTCTGACAGGGGGCCCCTCTGCACTCAGGCTTCACTGCCATGACTGCTGGAGGGGTTTGGGACAGGAGCAGAACCAGCTCCATCAGCAACAAATTAAGTTTGGACTCTCCAATGAGCAGTTTTCTTCACCTGCCTACTGAAGAAACCACCCACCAGCAGCAAGACATGGAGCAGAACCTGAACCAGCAGGTGGTGTCATACTTGGACTGCACTCTGCCACTCCACATCCAAGATCCTCTGGACTATTGGACAGCCAAACTTGATTTGTGGCCGCAACTGGCCGAGTTTACCTTGGATAAGCTTTCCTGCCCAGCCAGTACTGTGGAATCAAAGCGGGTGTTTAGTGCTGCTGGGCGCATAGTTACCCCAAGGAGAACTCACCCAAAATGTTGAGAGATTGACCTTTGTAAAGATGAATTAGGCATAGATCAGCCAGGATTTCCACACGCCAGTTCCTGATGCATCAGACTAGATCATTCTGGGTGCCACACCAAAACATTGCGAAAAAAGACCCGTTATTTCTGGCCATGTTTTTCAGCCACTATTCTGATGCTGCCACCTGCCTGATGCCACACACACCTGTTGCCTCTGCTGCCATCTTCTCCTACTACAACCCACCATCTTGTCCTGTTACTGCCACTGCTGTTGCCCCCTACTTCCCCACTCTGTGACTGGGCCACTATGTTGACTCCTCATGCGGATTCCACCCTCATCACTCTAGTGTCCCTGTTTGGTGTTGGTGACATCACCGTTTATTTTACCCTTCTTCTGATCTGTCAGAAGAACCGAAAATTGAAAAACATAATGGATCCTGTCTTTGGAGCATCTGTAAGGCCTGTATCACAAGGTCAGTATTTTCCATCAGGATTTGATCATGATTTGGAAGCTAAAAGCAGGAGTGGGTACAAAACACAGAAGACATGTAAATATTCCATTCACGTGTCATCTCTGTTTAGGACCCACTCAAGCTTTTTTTGGCCTTAGCAATACTGATGCAAAAAACTAACCGTGTGAAAGGGGATGCTCAAAAGACAGGATCAATTTTTTGGGGGTTGTTCTTGTGATGGATCAGAAGAAGGGCAAAATAATCAGTGACGTTAACACAAACTTACTGCTGACACCCACTCAACTCTGTCGGGGGTCTCTACTTGTAACAGAACAGGTTCTGTACCAATCTGTGGAATCAGCAGATGGTGTAAAAGGAGTGCGCTCTTTCACTCTATAGTAGAATCTTGTGCCACTGAACGGTTCTTCATACTTGACGTTAACATTGACCTGTAAGACTAAGTTGTTACTTCAGTTTTTTGGTTAGTTTTTGACCCGTAACTGCCCAAATAAGTGAAGTGTGAATTAAGTCTAAGGGCTCATGCACATGACTTTGGTATGAAAACTATGTAAACATCTAGATGCCAGCATCATATTGTAATGGCTTCACATTATAATTATAATATCTCCTCAACACGACCATATGTATTTTTCAGTCCGCAAAACACTGATCTGCAAAAAAAACAAACTGTTTACATTCATGTGACATCCGTGTTAAAACCGTTTTTTTTGCGGGTCTATTGTAACAATGCCTGTCCTTGTACGCAAAAGGGACAAGAATAGGACATGTTCTATCTTTTTTTGCAGAACGGCCATGTGGACATACGGATACGGAATGCACACAGAGTCATTTCTGTTTTTTTGGCGACCCTATTGAAACGAATGGTTCCGAATATGGGCTGTAAAAAAAAAAACGGACACGGATAAAAAATACGCTGATGTGCATAAGCCCTAAGCCCTTACATGTCTACAAGACCGTTCTGCAAAAATGATAGAACATGTCTTATTCTTGTCAGTTTTGCGGACTTGGATAGGCATTGTTACAATGGACCTGAAAAAAACAACAACAAAAACGGATGCTATACAGATGTCACACGGACATCATCCGTATTTTTTGAGGATCCGTGTTTTTCAGACCGAAAAATACATGCGGTCGTGTACAAGAGCTGTATGAGTGATAAGACCGTATGGAAAGTAGTGCGTTTGAAAGGATGAGTACTCTGGCGGTCATGCATGCCGGGAGAGAGGACATGCTGACAGACACCGACCCTCGGCATTATTTCCAGCATCTTACTATTGATGAAAGGTAAAATAAATAAATACATTGATAAAATATAATATTTTATTGAAGTAAAGTTTAGGACAGAATTAATTCATGGGGTTGGCAGCTCTTCCTATGATGAGAGCAGTTCTTAATTTGTAGTCATATAATGAGAAAATGTAAGGGCGATTAAAATTAATATGAATAGGCGCCATCTTAGAGAATTCCTTATGTGCCGTGAAGTCTGACACGTCTGCCCCCCTCTCATCAACACTCAGCCCAGCTTTATGGACAACCTACAGAGGTTGGGAAAAAGAGTTTTAATAACATTTTTGGTTGATAGATAGATAGATAGATAGATAGATAGATAGATAGATAGATAGTAAATCAATAATAGATAGATAGATATTAGATAGATAGTAGATGTAGTAGTAGTAAACTCACCATAGAAATCGTTGTGTCAGCTTCTCCAGTAATCCCTGAAAAATCAGCATTGTCTGAGAAAACGTCTTCCATGCCCAATTTCCTGAATATCTCTTCAAGGTTGATGGTGGCAGAGATAGAGAATTTGGGGAGATATAATTTCAGCAATCTGTGAAAATAATATAGATATATAGATAATATCTGAATTGTGGACCTCATAATATAATGTGCAGATTCTTCACAGCCATAAACATCTAGAATGATCCCCCCTCTTCCTCTCTGACACGTATATAATGTAATCAGTACCTGCACATAGATGTCATCTAACTATGGCTCCTATATGGGGTTGGGTGGTGAGGGGCAGCAGATGACCATAGGGCCACACATGGGGTAATAGGGGCAGCGGATAACCATAGGGCCACACATGGGGTAATAGGGGCAGCGGATAACCGTAGGGCCACACATGGGGTAATAGGGGCAGCGGATAACCATAGGGCCACACATGGGGTAATAGGGGCAGCGGATAACCATAGGGCCACACATGGGGTTATATATAAGGATAATAACGTTTATCTCTGAATTACCAGCTGTCCTGTACTGATCTGAAGAAATTGTAAATTATAAGCAGAGGGGATTGTATAGTTGGGTCCTATGGGGCATGAGGCTGAGACATGGACATCACTACCTGATTGTAGGAGTGCAACTCCCAGGACTCCAATCTAGAAGACTAGATATAGGGTCATGAGTATGGAGATACATACAAGACTGAGGTAGGTAGAGTTTGTATACGTTAACATTAAGTAGGTGACCAGGGGCAATCCTTTAATAGTTTGTAATGGTTGACTTCAAATTTTTGCTACTTATAAATAGTAAGATTACAAATTGCTGATAGATAGATAGATAGATAGATAGATAGATAGATAGATAGATAGATAATCTCTTACTCATTGCTCATTGATTTCTTCCACTTGTTAATTGCTTCTTCATTATAATTTTGTTCTACTTCAGACAACTTCCCCTCCTTTGGCAGGATGAATAAGGCATCGTCACCTCCTGCATAAGGTATGGAGACCACGGTGGCATCATCGGTGAAGGCCACATTGTACATTCCTGTTCTGCTCATGAAAGGCACCTTCATCATTGTCTTCTCATCTTCTCATTCACATGAAAATCTCCCTCTTGTGTCAGGTTCTCATCAAAAGTTTTTCCCATTTTCCTATGAAGAAAATAAATGAAAAACAATATGAAGCTATCATATAGTATGTGATATTCCATAGCAGAGGCCACTGGCAACAAAACGACTGCCTGGATTAAAAAAATGTCCAACCTCCAAGTGATACCTCCTGACCAATGTTTAGTGCCAAGAAGTGTCATTAATCAGTGTTTTCCCTCATGTCTCCCTTAGATGTCTTAAGTCGGCCATACACATGATCATCCTCTTTGAGATCACTTGTGCAAACAATCTCACCTGCTATAGAAGATGTTCAATAGGCTGATCCGGGGTTTATGTAAGCACAAATAAAATACTGCTTCCTGCAGCCAAAGATGCCATAGACATGGATGACCTAGGCATAGACAAGCCTGTTTTACTTAGACAAGCCTGGCCAATCATGTTTTGACTTACCGAAGTATGTAATGAATTGTATTAATTTATTAAATGATGGTTGGCCAAAATTGACCATATTGGATGACGTTTATCTTTAATGCATGGACAACATCTCCAAAGGACAATCCCTCATGACACTAGTAAGGGTGTAGGAAGGAAAAATTTGTATGACCCTGTGGAGTGAGCTATGTGCTATAAAGTAGTGGATTACCTTTGAAATAAATGTAGTTGATGAGGGCAAGAATAGTATCTTCAGCTACACTGTCCAGTACCTCAGGGATCTCGCCATTGGTGTTCTTCTCCACGTAGCTGTTAATTTGACTTCTTGCTTCTTCTGTGTTTTTGAAATCAATAGGACACAGTTCTGAGTGGTAGAGCTTGGCTTCGTCTACAAACGATTGGAGAACCTTGCGTTCCTTGGTAATGAAAAGAGCGCTCCCACAACTGAGTTGGACCTTCCGATCCACATCGTTCAGAAGAACCAGAAGGTTGTGGAAACCTTCATGAATTTCTTGTTCTGAGACATCAGACGTGTTGAAACGGAGTCCTTTAATGATCTGTGAGCGGGTTGGAGACTTGGCACCAAGGGACAGGAAAGCAAGAGCAGTAGAAATACTGACAGGGGAGAAGACAATGTTCCCAAAAGGATGATCTAGAGCTACCTGCCGAAACAAGTCAAAGGAGAATCTGGAATTGTAAGGAGCTATTTTGAGGTAGGGCGAGGGCTTGTCATCGTAATTGTCTTCTTTGTGATCACGGTTGTCATCTTCACCTTCGTGATCCTCAGTAAAGACCAATGGAAAAAGTAGAGCAGTTCCCAAAAAAACATAAAACACCCTCATGTTTCTGAAAGACATAGAAGATATTGTGCAGTAGAAGTGGTAATTATAATATTGTCATCATCAATATATCTTGAGTAGAACTCTGTACTGATCACATATTTATTGCTTATTTTGGTATATTGGCCTTGACTGCTAAAATCAAGCCAACATTGATTTGCCTACCCAATATTGATTTGCCTCATTGAGAAGTATTGGGTTGCGAGGAGAACAGCCAAACAGGTATGTAATAAAAAATTAGTAAAAATGAGACAAAAAGGTACAATCTTTTCAGAGGTTTGCTCATATACAGTCACAAAACTGTAACTCAAAGTAGAACAAATGTTAGATGCTCCTCCGCTGATGTCAGGGCTGCATTCCTTTCACTCTTCATCTGCTCGCTGTTGAAATTGCTCTGTAACTACAACTGTTCCATCCCTTGAAGGGAATAGGATAGAGCATAACTACAACTACCTTTTCCCGTGAGTTGGAGCCCCCAGTGACCTAATATTGATGACCTACCATGCGGATAGGTCATCAATATAAGAAAACCAAAAAAACCCTTTAAAAGCTATGTTCACCTTCGAGTGATATATATGTACATTAGCTGAAGGACCCGGGTATATTTCATCTATTTCATTTAATGTTTCTGTATGTCATTAAAAGATATGAACAGTGACCTCCACAGTACCCCGCCTCCTTAACAGTGACCCAGTGACTTCCACAGCCCCCCACCCCTTAACACTGACCCCCAACAGTGCCCTGTGTCCTTAAAATGGGACCTCCACAGCAGCCCTCCCCCTTAACTTTGACCTTCACAGCAGCCTTCCCCTTTAACAGTGAGTTCCACAGCACCTCACCCCCTTGACTGTGACTCCCACAGGAGTCCACCCCCTTAACAGTGACCTCTACAGCAGCCTACCCCCTTACCAGTAACATCCACAGGGCCTTCCCCTTTAACTGTGACCTCCACAGCAGCCTGCCCCTAGGGTGGCCAGAGGTCCAGGTTTAGGCCGGACTGTCCGGCTTTCAGACTCCCTGTCCTCCCTGTCCAGTATCATCCACAGCGCTCTGCCCCTTTAAAGCTGACTTACAGCAGTGAAGAAAAATGGCTGGGTTGTTATGGAAACCTGGTGTAAAACTCTGTGTGTGTGTGTGTGGAGGCTAAGGGCCTGCGAGCTTCTATTGGCTGATAAGGGTCATATAGCCAGGCTTGTATTGGCTAATGCATTGTTTGGGAATATCTCAGGAATCGTACATCCTGGAGAGCTGAGACCCGGTCTAAAACCTTCCCGGACACCTGATGTATCTGTGTGCCAAATTTTGTGACTGTAAATGCAACAGTGCGGATTCCACAATGGTGCCTTTCTCAAGCCTCCAGCATAGAGCTGAAACATTGCGTTCCCACTATCGGTATATAAAGGATTTTTCTCGTATTTTAAGGTGAGAGTGCTGCCTGACTTTTTTTGATTTGTCTGGATTGGTCGTTGTCGGACCTTGTGCTTGAACCTCCATTATTTCTTTTGTATTTGTATTTGCTTTTGTCTAGCATTTTAATTTTTTATTTGCATCTTAATCAATTTGGGCAAAAAAACATTTTTTCAGTTTGTCTGTATTACAAATATTGAGCCCTTCTGTTACAGAAGATTAATTTTTTTACTGTTTTTCTAGTTGTGTGAATGCACTTTACACTTTTACTTGGTGGTTTATCTCTAAACTACTAAAAGATCATAAACACTTATTTAAGCCACATTCCTATCAGTAAGATAATACTTGAGCGTGAGTGTTGAGGAGGTCAGAGATCAGACATCTAAGCTTCCTGATAGAACAGAGTGAAAATTCAAAACCTGTTACTAGATATAATCAAAGCAGCACAAAGACAGTGGTTCAATATTTTTTAGAAAGACCAATTGAAAAAAAAAATAGTATAATGCAATAATAATAAAAAAAATCCCTAAAGGCGTATATAGCCTTTAAGTTGTTCCAAGGTCACCTGCTCTTGTTGATCAACTCTGAAGATATGAAATCAAATTGCGTTGAATTTTTGATAATGTTTTTTAGAGGCTTATTATTTGTCCTGCATATCTTCATATTTGTAACTATTTTTAGTATGTTGCTGTTTTTATATGCAACTAATGGAGGTATATATTCTGGGTGCAGCAACAGTTAACTGGGCAACTACACATGTGCCATATATTGACACTTAATATGCTGACTACTCCTTATGTATATTGCATTTATTGCCATGAATTAGATTGCAGATGCAACTGAAATGCATTGGTGTTAATGTGCTTACTGTATGCTGTGGTTGCTTTTCATATGCTATAGTAAGAAGGATGAGCTGAATGAACATTTTCTTTTCCTGCTGCTTTCTTGAAACTGCTGCGTTCTGCATTATGCATCTCCAAGACAATAGATAATATGATACAAGAGAATAGACCAGTCTGCAAGAGCTTGAACTATGCTCCGGCTGGAGGAAAGGACTTTACAGTTTACCCTTACCACAGTTTGGGCAGGAGGGCTGCAGAGGGAGCTGCCGCCCCACAGGCTCTGGGTGGATTGCAGCTACAGCCACAAATCGTGGCTTTAAAATAAGACCAGGCTGGTGGCTCTAGCCACGATCCAGCCTGTGCTAGAGTATGTCCAACTGGATGTTGCATATACTGGAAACTCACACTTCAGCCTGTGTGAAGCACATTTTATAAAAATAGGGTTTTTATTGTTTCAAAGTAGTAAAACATTTAAAAAGTTTGGTCTATTCATCATTGCCTCTGCAGAATACATTGTATTATTATTGGTTACTGTTATTATTTTAATTATTATTTTTACCACACATTGGATGCTGTAAAAATAAATCTGAAAAACAATGGTAAAATTGCCACTTTTTTTCCATTTCTTCTCTAAAATTAATAAGTTATTCTGTGTATTATACATACCTCAAGTGGTGGCTATAAAAGCTTGAATGTTCCTGCAGAATGAAAGGTCTCGTACAGTTACAATGAATGAAAAATACAAAACTTAAAGGGGTCCTCTCACTTCAGTAAGTGGCATTTATTATGTAGAGAAGGTTAATACAACCCACTTACTAATGTATTGTTGTTATCCATATTGCTTCCTTTGCTGGCTGGATTCATTTTTCCATCACATTATACACTGCTTGTTTCCATGGTTACAGACCACCCATGGTTCCATGCCACTTACTGAAATGAGGCAACCCCTTTAACACAGATTAGGTCCTAAGGTTAAAATTAGTTATATCACTAATGGGTCAATAGCCCTTAAGGCATCTGAGTTATGCATCTACTAGATTCACATCCTGCAGATTTTAAAGCCAAAATCAGTAGTGGATCATATAAGGAAAGAAAGGGGTCTTCCGGACTACAGATATTGATGTATAGTTTCTGAAGCCACGGCTGCCTGATACAGCTGATCGTGGGTGTTCAGTAAGGGGGGGGCCTATGCCATGCTACACTGAGACCCCACAGATCAAAAGTTTGGGTATGTCTCTATGACATCTGAAAACTTTTTTCAAAGTGCAGTAACAGTTCAAAATCTACAAGAAAAAAAGTGAAATCTTATATCAATGTATCAATCACAGAAGAAACAGAATGATAATAATGCACAATAAGAAGATGACAATGTATCACTCACCTGCAGTTGCTATAGGAGTCCACTCAGTCCAGTGTCATATGTGAAGGTTCCTTCTCAATATATAGGAGGTTTATCCGGATATTATATAAATGATGGCTGAACACTGAGATTCTACCTCCAGGTAAGATAAACATCACATGAATCCTCCATTATTACTGTTACTATGTCTACAAATCTGATGATGTAGCAAGCAATAAATAATACAGCATGGAGGTTGCCCAGTTTAGACAATACCTCTATAGATTCCATACCCTTCCTTCATTCTAGCATGCAGGGCTACACAGATTCTCCGGAAGCATCAATATATCCTCAAGGGACTGGAATGAACCCAATAATGGGCTCCTGAGGTCAAGCAGGTGACTTTGGTGCCAATCACTTACCACTGGAGTCTATTTCTTCTGGGATAATTCAGTAATAATCTAAAAGATCCTATGGCTTATATGCCCTGTGATGTAATGATAACTCGACTCCTGAACATAGAAATCACAACACCAAAGAAAAGTCATGAAATTATGGAAATCACAGGATGGATTAGAGATGTTAATAATATGCAAATGTTAAAAAAAATAGAAACTAAATATTTGAAACACAGCAATAATACTTACTCAGTATTGAGTATGAGCACCATGCATGAAAATACAGAAATCCTACACAAATTGACATACACGTAGGCACGCAAATCATCAAGATCAGCTGCTGGCAGTTCCAAATTTCTAACCAATGATGTTCTAGATCAGGGGTGCACAACCTTTTCTGGTTGGGGACCACACTGTCAGCCTGAACCAATTCCAAGGGCCAAAAATAAAACGTAAAGGGGTATTACTAACTGAAATACTATATTTATGGCATATTGAACATACAGTATGTACAAGTATCATTAATCTCTAGTTACACTTCTAGTACTTCCATCTTATGAGAGAATACATGAGAGATATATGTGCCACAAGACATGTCTGTTACCAGACGGTTGGGGCCGCACAGAAAGGTATTGAGGGCCGCATGTGCTCCATTCCAGCCTCCATTGCCGTCTTGCTGTGCACCATGATAGCCTTTGAAAGCTGGTCTTAGGAAAGTCGTAGCTTGAGATAAACTAATTTCTCAAAAATTCGATTCGGCCGGTTCACCGAATTTTCCGAAAAGATTGGATTAGATCGAAATTTATTTGTTGCAAATTGCATTAAAAAACAGCTGTAGAGAGCCTGTATAGTGGTGTAGAACACTGTGTCTTGCAGTAACACACATAGAGAGTCTGCTGTTGTAGTGAAACAATACTGTGAGTCAGTATGACACGCAGATGACAGGCTCTTAGAATCACTGCACACTTCACTTATTTGGGCAGTTATGGGGCTAAAACTGACCAAATAACTCAAGTGTGAACTCAGGCTTACAGGTCAATGTTAGCGCCAGATCCTACTATAGAGTGAGAGAGTGCACTCCTTTTACACCGTCATCAGCTGATTCCACATAGATGTCTACAGAACCTGTTCTGTTGCATGCTGAGACAAGAAGTGTCCCCTTGACCGAGTGGAGTGAGTGTCAGCAGTAAGTTTGTGTTGACATCACTGATTATTTTGCCCTTCCTCGGATCCATTAGAACAATAACCCCTCAAAAACAGATCCTGTCTGTTGAGCATCTGCCTTCACTCGGTCAGCATTTGGTCAGTAATCCATCAGTATTGCTAAAGTCCAAAAAATAGGAGTGGATCAAAAAAAGAGATGACATGTGAATGGAATATTTGCATGTCTTCTGCGTTTTTGTACCCACTCCTGATTTTGGCTACCAAATCATAAGCTAATTCTGATGCAAAATAGGGACCATGTCATACAGGCCTTACAGCTGCTACATAGACAGGATCTGTTTTGTGTCTCATTTTTCCTTCCTTCTGACAGATCAGAAGAAGGGTGAAATAAATGGTGAACTTAACAAGGCCAAACAGGGACAATAGTGGCCCCATCATAGAGAGAGGAGGGTTGAGAATTGTGCAAGGCCACGATTCTCTTCCTGATGTATTGGCTGATTTCTTAAGACTTTCCCATGATGCTACACAAAGAAGCAGTGTGTTTCAGGAGCCAGTGAAGGGATTGGCAGAGGGGAGAGGCAGAGGAGTAACAGGGGGAGAGGTGGATTAGTCGGGCAGCAGACTTGAGGATAGATTGGAGGGGGGCAAGAGTGCTAGATGGAAGGCCACAGAGGAGGATGTTACAGTAGTCTAGGTGGGAGATGATGAGGGCATGTACTAGCACTTTTGCAAAACTTACAGTTGATGAACGCACGGAGGCGGGAGATATTTTTGAGTTGGAGGCGACAGGTGGTGGAAAGGGCTTGGATGTGTGGTCTGAAGGAGAGTGCAGAATCCAAGGTGATTCCAAGGCAGTGGACTTGTTTGACCGGGGAGAGAGTGTGCAGCCGTTGATCGTGAACGATTGGTCTGTTGAAAGGGTTGTGCAAGATGGGGGAAAGATGATAAATTCTGTACAATGTAACTTCACCGGTGAATGCCAATTATATTTTCTCCTTTTTTCCTATTTCTACACCTTAAAAAAAGAACCATAACAATCACAATTTACCGCAGAACGGATGATGGGACGTACGTATATTTTCTTATTCTACGCCACGAAAATGGCTATAGTACAATCTAACTTCAATTATATATATATCAAATATGTTTTTCCCTCTTTTCCCTATTAATACACCCCTCAAAAAAACAATGTAGTCAACGCAGAATGGCTAATGGAACGTAAGTATCTCAACCTATTAATACACCATGTAAATGGTTGTACAATGTAACTTCACCGCTGAATGGCAATTATGACATATATTTTTAATATTTCAAACGGCCTCATGTCATTCTGGACAGATCACACATATGTATTTAAAATCATGGCCTTGACGGAAGCAGTTGTGCGCATAATACTGTATTAGATAGAGGGAAAATGTCTAGGGAACAGCTAGATAACTTTTATTAGAACAGGCGGGTGCCTCAGGGTTTCAAAAATAGAATTATTAATGGCAAAGGATGATCACATTGCCAGGTCACATAGATCCGAATAGACACTGGTCCTATTCAGCTAAAGCTTCAGCCAAAAGAGATTTATGACAGCAGGAAGGGAAGACCACATTATTCCTGTTATACCGGTTTTAGAAAGAAGAAAGTAACTTTAGTTGTATATTATGTCTTGGCTATATTTTAGCACAGAGGTTTTAACCTTTAACCTGCTGTCACCTTTGCAACAAACCCCACCTATGCATGGTCAGACTGGGAACTTAAAATGGTCCTGGAAAAAAAACTAAAAGTGGCTCCATGTTATAGGCGGGTCCAAGGGGTGCACCTGGCCTTTCTGCTGCTTGAGGCGAAAACTGAAACGGCGCCCCCTCCCAGGCCAATGTCTTAACCTAACACCTTTCCCACAATGAAAGAACTCATTGCCCATGACCCTTTCCACTGCCCCCCTCTTGCCCCTACCTGGTGCTGCCTGAGGCAATTGCCTCACCTGGCCTCATTGGTGGTGCACCCCTGGCGGGTCCAAGTTGACAGAAGGTGGGACAATAAATGTACACAGGACCAGAAATGCCACATTTTTTTTTTACTCTAATCAGATCATGACATTTTTTTTAACTTGCTGTTTCCACTGATTTTAACCCTACGTTTGCCATTACACTGTTCTCCTGCAAATTCTGCCCAGGATGGCAACATCTGAGTCATTGGTTTGAAGAATGGCCAATCTTTTGTGGTCAATGTTTCCTTGCCTCAGTAACAGATTGGTCATTGGTTAAGGGTTTTGGGGTGTGGGTGAAGTTTTGGAGATATAATGTGTGCCAGGAGTACTGGATTTGCCTGATTTTGTATTTATTATTTGCCGTATCAGTTCAATGGTCTTCAGTTATTGGTTTCTGTATTCATGATTATGAAGTTAAAGGGGTATTCCCATCACATACAATGGGGGTATATCGCTAGGATGTGCCCCCATTGTCTGATAGGTGCGGGTCTCACCTCTGGGACCTGCACCTACAAGGAGAACGGAGCGGGGAGGGCTGTGGTTGGAGCACCCTGGATTTCCGGGACCCACACCTATCAGACAATGGGGGCATATCCTAGCGATACGCCACCATTGTATATGATGGCAAAACCCCTTTTAATATGTACAACGTTAATTTAATAAAGGCCGTGGCCAATTTTATTCATTTATGGATATAATATCCATGTCCCCTGTAAAATTTCCCTGCAGGCACATGTGAGCCACTTACAATTTTACTGTGTACATTTTATATTTCTTCTCAGTCTGTTTTTAAATTTATTGTTTGTATTGTTTACAGAGCATATTAACCCCTTCATCCCTCTGAACCCAAGACATATCTTCATTTTCACCCAGGCAGCCACCCCTGCTGAATTGCGCAGGGCAAAGGCTTTTTCTGCAGATCTGGTTACGTACCGGGCTCTCCATGGGGAAAGCTAAGTGGAGGCTAGAATTCACCAGCACGAATGGGCGGCCTTTAATGCTCACGTTCCAATAGCCATAACTTTTTAAATTTTACATGAGGGCATATTTTTTGCAGGATAAGGGCTTGTTCACATCACCATGATGGATTTCGTTATGGCTTTCTGTTATAACATCATTATAATGGAAAATAATGGAATCCATAAGACGGAAATCAAAACGGAAACCTTTAGAGTCATTCCGTTTTGATCCGTGATAATAGAAGTATATGGGCAAGCATAACGGATCTGTCTGGTTCTGACGTACAGTTTTACCTGATTTATAGCAATTTGGAAGTAATTAATTCAGAATGAATCGAATTTCTTGGCAAACTTTGCTCATCTCTATTGCTAACCAACGAGCAACCATGCAGTCCTTACAAATACCTTTGGCTTTGCTTTGAAACAGGTGTAATATAAGTAGCTCAAATGAAGTTCAGCACATACTTTGGCCCATTCAGCTACAGACTTCATATGTATTAGGTTCCTGAACGTATCTATTACTCTATACAGCATAATCTGGTGATTTGCATTCTGGAAAATGTTTTTCCCACCAGTAACTGTATATATCTGATATTGTGAATCATCTCTCCCAGAATGCAATTCTGTATAAATGCTAAGCTGCTAGGGGGTGCAGCCATTTCTGGTAGTAGCCAACAAAATTCTGAATGCAGCTTTAAATGTGATCACATATAATCTATGCATCCAGAAGTAACTCAAAAATTAAAACTTCCAATCCTTAAAAAATAAATTTAGCTCTAGTTCAGAAAACCTAAAATTGGATGTGCAAAGTTGCCACCCCCAGGGCTGATCATGTCCCAGGTTTATCTGAATGCCAGGTGGGGTGGTGCGGCCTCAATAGTTTTCTGTGTATGTCACAGTGCTCCTATCTGGATACCGTCGCTCCCCAGGGGGAGGCTATGGGACAAAAAAAAAGGGGGGTGTTGTAGGAGATGAAGTTAGAGTTGAGTCCAGACTACAGAAGTTCAACGGCTTTACTTGAATCAACTTGAATCCATACACAAAGTTCTGATGTGATGTCCTGATATTTATGGGGTCTGATCTGAGGATCTGATCTCTGATGAAAAATAATTTTTTCTTATTTTTCTCCTCTAAAATCTGGGGTGCGTCTTATAAAGCAAAACATACGGTAAATCTCTATGTCTATCTCGTCCATCTACATGGCGGCATTACAATTCTGTCATCTGATTTTCCAAGATTCTTGTAAGTTCTAGTTCTGCATTGATATGGGAGCTGGGGATATAGAGCTGTATAAGTAGATGGATTTGCCATTCTGTAATCAGGAAAAGCCACATATTGGCCAGCTATCTTGAAAGTTTCATAACAGACGATGCCTCCTGGTTGTCATTGGAAATAGTCTGCAAGATTTTGTTACTGTTACTTCTGTGCATTGACACTTTTTAAATTTTGCATAAAAAGTTACCATTGAAGTAAAAGAAATCCTATTTGCTTCGTGTTGTTTATAATGCCAGTTCCATTTATCCAAAATGTATAGATTATGTATTGGTCTAGACTGGGTCCACATTCCTTGAATTTACCATGACTGCAACTTGCAAAACAACACAATAACTTATTTTTATTTTATTTATTTAGATTTTTTGACTCACAGTCTTGTTTGGAGAACATTAGAGATGAGCGAGCACTAAAATGCTCGGGTGCTCGTTACTCGAGTCGAACTTTTCCCGATGCTCGGGTGCTCGTTTCGAGTAACGAACCCCATTGAAGTCAATGGGAGACTCGAGCATTTTTTGCAGGGGACCGGGGCTCTGCCTAGGGAAGGCTGGGTGAAAACCTGGAAACATCAGAAAATGATGGAAACACCACGGAAATGGACAGAAAACAGCAGGGGCAGCATGTAGGGATGCCTCTGAGGCTCCCTAATTGCACCATTTTTTCTAAATCTGGCCAATAGTCTGGGGATGGCCCCAAGGCAATTTTCAGGGACACGGTAATGGTGACCCACTTAAAAATGCTGCCTGACAACCTGGCGGTGAACCCCTGATTGTCTGTCTTTCAATAAGATTGCAGTGTAAAGCATGGTTGTTGAGCCTCAGTAATAAGATTGCAGTGTAAAGCATGGTGGTGAGCCTCAGTATGACTTTTTAGATGGAGATTGCATGTGGTCACGTACTCCCTGGAACCCCATAGTCACCCCTTCCCTGATGTGCTAGCCCAGAACATTCTC
Organism: Rhinella marina; assembly: GCA_900303285.1. Taxonomy (NCBI): domain Eukaryota; kingdom Metazoa; phylum Chordata; class Amphibia; order Anura; family Bufonidae; genus Rhinella; species Rhinella marina. Next base: position 36,584 of record ONZH01013158.1, on the reverse strand, counting down.
TGCCCCAATTCGCAAGACCTTTTACTGTCTCCGTGTGCTGACAGTGGGGATTTACCAGTGTTGTCTGAAGAGGTGGTGGACAATGGCGAGACACAGGTGTTGGGGGGTGAGGTAGTTGTATGGGAAGCAAGTTACAGTGGGGACTCCTTGGGGGGACTTTCTCATGATGGGACAGATTCAACTTGGGTGGATCAGGCACAGGAACAGATCAATTTTTTTTTTGTGTTTATTTAACTTTTATTTAGCACAAATAACCAGAGATATTTATTCGTTCCCTTCGCTGCGAAGTCTGGCGTTGGGGTTCGTCACTTTGATGGCGAGCTGTGCTGCTCTCTCCACAATGGTCTTTCGGTTCTTTGAGGAGACGTTGTGGGCGATTTCTGCACAGAAGGACTTGTTGCTCATCAACAGAACCTCGAGCTCCTTGACATTGTGGACCAGGAATTTGTGGAACCCTGTGGGCAGCATGTGTTTGTTCTTCTTGTTGCTACCGTACCCAATGTTGGGCAATATAGATACGCAGGTAATATTATTTTTCACACCTATCCCAAAAAGAAATTTACGCAGTTTGCGCAAATAAAACTGGAAACTGGAACTGGAGAGAGGGCCTGTAGGTGGACCTCCGGAAAAATTGTTTGAAGAGAGGGCCTGTAGGTGGACCTCCGGAAAAATTGTTTGGAGAGAGGGCCTATAGGTGGACCTCCGGAAAAATTGTTTGGAGAGAGGGCCTGTAGGTGGACCTCTGGAAAAATTGTGGTAAAAGAGTGCCAGTTGGACCTCTAAAAAATGGCGTTTTTTTAGTCAGCATTAGGCAAAGACGACAAGGAGGAGGAGGAGGAGTAGAGAAGAGGAATCGGATACATAAGTAATGTTAATCTTTAGCTGCTTTCCCCCGGAGGAGATTTGAATTCCGGTGAAATCCAGGCTTTGTTCATTTTAATAAGCGTCAGCCTGTCAGCGCTGTCAGTTGACAGGCGTGTACGCTTATCGGTGATGGCGCCACCAGCTGCACTGAATACCTGCTCTGACATCACGCTAGCGGCAGGGCAGGCCAGCACCTCCAAGGCGTACAGCGCCAGTTCAGGCCACGTGTCCAGCTTTGAAACCCAGTAGTTGTATGGAGCAGAGTAATCACGCAGGACGTTGGTATGGTCAGCTAGGTATTCCCTCACCATCTTTCTGTACAGCTCCCCCCTACTCTGCCTAGACTGGGGACAGGTGACAGTGTCTTGCTGGGGTGACATAAAACTGGCAAAGGCCTTGGAGAGCGTTCCCCTGCCAGTGCTGGACAAGCTGCCTGCTCGCCTCCTCTCACCCGCTACTTGGCCCACAGAACCATGCCCTCTGCCGCTAGTGGCGTCAGATGGGAAGGATTGTTTCAGCTTGTGCACCAGGGCCTGTTGATATCTATTCACTCTCATACTCCTTTCCTCTGCAGAGATGAGAGTGGAAAGGTTCTGCTTGTACCGTGGGTCCAGGAGAGTGAACACCCAGTAATCGGTGTTGGAAAAAATTCTTCTAACGCGAGGGTCACGGGATAGGCAGCCTAACATGAAGTCTGCCATGTGCGCCAGAGTCCCAACACGCAAGAATTCCCTCTCCTCACTGGCCTGACTCTCCATTTCCTCCTCCTCCTCCAAGTCCTCCTCTTCAGCCCACACACGCTCAAGAGTTAAGGACTGAGCACTGGTACCCTCTTCTGTCTCGCCGACATTCTCCTCCTCTTCCTCCTCATCCTCATCCCCCTCCTCCGATACGTGCTGAGAAACAGACCGGAGGGTGCTCTGGCTATCAAGCGACGTATCTTCCTCCACCGTCTCTTGTGACAAGCGCAAAGCATCCGACTTGATGCTGAGCAGTGAGTTTTTCAACAGGCAAAGCAGCGGGATGGTGAGGCTGATAATGGCGGCATCGCCGCTGACCATCAGTGTTGACTCCTCAAAGTTGCTCAACACCTGGCAGATATCAGACATCCACGTCCACTCCTCATTGTAGACTTGAGGAATCTAACTGACCTGACTACCAGTTCTGGTGGAAGTTGACATCTGGCAGTCTACAATCGCTCTGCGCTGCTGGTAAACTCTGGATAACATGTTTAATGTGGAATTCCATCTCGTGGGCACGTCGCACAACAGTTGGTGAGCGGGCAGTTGTAGGCGGCGCTGCGCTGCCCTGAGAGTGGCAGCATCTGTGCTCGACTTGCGGAAATGCGCACAGATGTGGCGCACCTTGGTGAGCAAATCAGACACATTGGGGTGTGTCTTGAGGAACCGCTGAACTATGAGATTGAACACATGGGTCAGGCATGGCACATGTGTCAGTCTGCCGAGTTGCAGAGCTGCCACCAGGTTACGCCCATTGTCACACACAACCATGCCTGGCTTGAGGTTCAGCGGTGCCAGCCACACATCGGTCTGCGCCGTGATGCCCTGTAACAGCTCTTGGGCAGTGTGCCTTTTGTCACCTAAGCTCAGAAGTTTGAGTACAGCCTGCTGGCACTTACCCACGGCACTGCTGCTGCGCCTAGAGCTACCGACTGAAGGCGCCGTGCCCACGGATGGTAATTCGGAGGAGGAGGTGGAGGCAGGAGGAGGGACCGAATACCGAGGGGCAGCCACCGCCATGAGATTGCGAAAGGCCTCGGTCTCTACCAGCCTATAGGGCAGCATCTCCAGGCTAAGCAATTTGGAGATGTGGAGGAGGAGGAGGAGGGGTCGGAGGAGGAGGAGGCATAGTACGTCTGAGAGACCGTGACCGAGATAGGCCCCGCAATCCTCGGTGTGGGCAGTACATGAGCGGCCCCAGGGTCATTCTCGGTCCCAGCCTCCACCAAGTTAACCCAATGTGCTGTCAGTGAGATATAGTGTCCCTGCCCGGCAGCACTTGTCCACGTGTCCGTGGTTAGGTGGACCTTCTCAGAAACAGCGTTGCTCAGGGCACGGATGATGTTCTGTGACACGTGCTGGTGTAGGGCTGGGACGGCACATTGGGAAAAATAGTGGCGGCTGGGGACCGAATACCGAGGGGCAGCCACCGCCATGAGATTGCGAAAAGGCCTCGGTCTCTACCAGCCTATAGGGCAGCATCTCCAGGCTAAGCAATTTGGAGATGTGGACGTTGAGGGCTTGGGCATGTGGGTGGGTGGAACTGTATTTCCTCTTGCGCTCCAGCGTCTGCTGTAAAGACAGCTGAACGCTGCGCTGGGACACATTGGTGGACACTGTGGAGGCGAAGGTGTGGTTTTCCGGCAGGAGGCGCTCGTGTCGGGGTCCTGGGCAGGGGGTTGACTAGCAGAGGCAGCGAGTGACACAGGGGAAGGAGCAGTGGTGTGACCCGCAGGACGTGGTGAACGGCCTTGGTTCCATTGAGTGGGGTGTTTAGCACTCATATGCCTGCGCATGCTGGTGGTGGTTAGGCTAGTAGTGGTGGCACCCCTGCTGATCCTGGTGTGGCACGGGTTGCACACCACAGTCCGTCGGTCATCCTCACTTTCTTTAAAGAACCTCCAGACTTGCGAACATTTAGGCCTCGCCACGGGAGCTTCACTACGTGAAACAGTTGCTGCTGATGCACCAGCTCTGGCCCTGCTTCTCCCTCTGTCCACACCACTGCCTCTTACAACCTGTTCTGGTGCAGCACTTGCCTCCGCCTCAGAAGCACTGTCTTCACTCGGCATATCAACCCAGCTTGGGTCAATCACCTCGTCATCCTCCGATTCCTCAGTCTACTCCCTCCTCGGACTTCCTGCCCTGACAACAACTTCACCACTGTCTGACAACCGTGTCTCCTCAGTTGGAAAACTTGGGCATCGGGAACGAGGTCAGCAGCAACCTGAGAAGTGGTTTGTGACTCTGGGAAGGGTCCAGAAAACAGTTCCTCAGAGTATGCCGGATCGCATTCCAAATTTTCCTGGGAGGGGGCAGACTGGGGGGAAGGAGGTTGAGGTGGAAGAGCCAGAGGAGTGCTTCCTTGGGTAACGTGGGTGGACTTCGTGGAAGACTGACTGGTGGACAAATTACTTGAAGCATTGTCCGCAATCCATGACATCAGCTGTTTGCACTGTTGTGGTTTCAACAGTCCTCTACCACGTGTCCCTGTAAGTTGAGACATGAAGCTAGGGAGTGTAGCTCTGCGGCGTTCCCCTGCTCCCTCATCAGCAGGTACTGTCTCACCCTGCCCAGGACCACGGCCTCTGCCCCCTGCAGTAATTGAATGCCCACGCCCACGCCCTCGACCCTTAGCCCTGGGGTTCAACATTTTCTGTATATAAGTGTATTATATAAAAAATAAATGGGCCTGTTGTACTGAAACCCACAAAGTTGTTCATTCTGGTTTAATTAAGTGACGTACAGAAAGTGTCACCTGGACAGAAAATACGGATTGGAGTGAGTGGACAGCTGAACTGTGACACACAGAATGGTTCCACGCAGCTGTGTGAAATGGATTTGTATTACTGAGCTAAAACAACAAAAAAACTATTTTTTTAATATATTTTTTTTTATATATTTTTTTTGTAGTTTTGTTTTTTTTTGGAACGTGACGTGCAGAAACTATGGTAGACCTAACTCACACCCTGTTAATGGTGGCTATTTTGACTGCGACCCAGACAAATGTCGCACAGAGATTTTTGTGATCAAGCTATATACGTGAGAGCAAAAGACCTGGTTGGATTAAGTGATGTACAGACAGTGCCACCTGGACAGAAAATAGTGAGTGTGCTGAACTGTGACACACAGAATGGTTCCACACTGCTGTGTGCAATGGATTTGTATCACTGAGATATAACAATTAAAAAAAAAAGGGGGTTATATATAGCGATAGCTGCACTACTACAAAATTTCTTCTAGCCCTTAGAAGGGCTGTTGGGTTCTTTGTGGGTGATTCCTGCCTAACAGAGAACTAAATGCAGGCCCTAACACTGTCCCTGAAAGGCAGCAGCTCTATCCCTAACGACATCCAGACGGCATCTGAGCCGAGCGCCGCGGCCAGTCACTAGTATATTCCAGGATCACCTGATCAGGCCAGCCAACCCCTGCTATCGACATGTAAGGGCCCCACGTGATGCTGGGTGTACCGCAGAGTCTCCTGGCTTGTGATTGGCTGAGTTTATAGGCGCCAAAAAAGCACGATGCGGAAGTTGCCATTTCCTCGAGCATGGCGAGATACTCGTCCGAGCAGCGAGTACTTACGAGTACCGTAATACTCGAACGAGCACCAAGCTCGGACGAGTATGTTCGCTCATCTCTAGTGCAGGCATCTAAATGATTGTTTTTGGGCAGCAGATTGTGCTGTCTAAATAGCGATCTGCTGCCCAGAAACAATGCAGCTGTATGACAACAAGAGATCTCAATACAGTATTTAACCTCCACCCTTCCTTCCTGACAACCTGCTGCTCCTCAGCCTGTCTAAATGCACATTAAGTCACAATTTTTTACTTTTAGCTTATTCTGGCACCCTTGCCGCTGTTCTAAAAACTTAGTTGCGTCATGGCATTGTGTGTTGACTATGATATTACACTATGTTCCAAATTATTATGCAAATGATATTTATCTCTGATTTTCCTAAATGGTCGGTGCAAATGACAGTCAGTATAATAAAAGTCATCACCCATTAGCGTATACATCGAATTTTATTGAACAAACCTCCCAATGATAACAGTATATTCTTCAAAAATAAAAAAAAAATCAAAATGCACTGTTCCAAATTATTATGCACGGTAGAGTTTCTAAACATTTTATATGTTTTTAAGAACTGAAAATGCTCATTTGTGGAATTTGCGGAGGTCACATTCACTGAATTTGAATTAGGAGGTCACATTCACTGAAATAAAAAGCTATTCAAATCCAAAACATCCTAACAGGCCAAGTTACATGTTACCATAGGAACCCTTCTTTGATATCACCTTCACAATTCTTGCATCCATTGAACTTGTGAGTTTTTGGAGAGTTTCTGCTTGAATTTCTTTGCATGATGTCAGAATAGCCTCCCAGAGCTGCTGTTTTGATGTGAACTGCCTCCCACCCTCATAGATCTTTTGCTTGATGATACTCCAAAGGTTCTCTATAGGGTTTAGAGCAGAGGAAGATGGTGGCCACATCATGAGTTTATCTCCTTTTATGCCCATAGCAGCCAATGACACAAAGGTATTCTTTGCAGCATGAGATGGTGCATTGTCATGCATGAAGATGATTTTGCTCCTGAAGGCACGTTTCTGCTTTTTGTACCATGGAAGAAAGTTGTCTGTCAGAAACTCTATATAATTTGCAGAGGTCATTTTCACACCTTCAGGAACCCTCAAGGGGCCTACCAGATCTCTCCCCATGATTCCGGCCCAAAACATGACTCCTTCACCTCCTTGCTGACGTCGCAGCCTTGTTGGGACATGGTGGCCATCCACCAACCATCCACTACTCCATCCATTTGGACCATCCAGGGTTGCACGACACTCATCAGCAAACAAGACTGTTTGAAAATTAGTCTTCATGTATGTCTGGGCCCACTGCAACCGTTTCTGCTTGTGAGCACTGGTTAGGGGTGGCCGAATAGTAGGTTTATGCACCACAGCAAGCCTTAGAAGGATCCTACACCATGAGGTTTCAGGGACTCCAGAGACACCAGCAGCTTCAAATATCTGTTTGCTGGTTTGTAATGGCTTTTTAGCAGCTGCTCTCTTAATCCGATGAACTTGCCTGGCAGAAACCTTCCTCATTCTGCCTTTATCAGCACGAACACGTCTGTGCTCTGAATCAGCCACACATCTCTTCATAGTACGATGATGTGAAGTAGACTGTAAGCTCCTCTTTGATTTGGCGTTGGAGTGATGAGCAAACATCGTACGGGCATCACGGCCGGCGGGTCTCCACTATTTCAAACGGCAGAGACCAGCGGCTAATGATCATGTCCAGCAATAATGCCAATCGCGGTCATTAATGTCTTTAGATGCCGTGATCAAGTGAGATCACGACATCTAAAGGGTGAAAAACCCGAAAGCTTGCTCTTCCAGGCTTCTTACCGGAATCCTCTGTGGCCAATGAAGATGTCAAGAATTGGTTTCAATGCCCTGGGTCCCGCTGAAGAGACCCAGGGCATTTGAGCTGCAATTATTATTTTTGCCAGCAGGTGGCAGGCCAACATAAGAAATGAGCAATTCTGAACAATAAATGTAAAAAAGCCATGATTGTTCAGAATTAAAAAAAAAAAAAAAAAGATTTTGTAGGCTCAAATACGAGCTTCAAAATCATAACAAAAAAGGAAAAAGCAGTTTATACTCATCTTATATCACCCGGTGGTCATATTTGCCCTGGTGAATCGTAATCTACTATTTTCAAAGGCAGCAAGTAAAACATGACCACCATGAGTCATGTTGAGCAGCAGCTGCTTTTTCCAGTGACTCTCCACTATGGCTAATATAGAGGATTCCAAACGTCTCGAGGGCAGCTGTATCAGTTTGTAGTGGTTTCATGACCAGCAGTCACTTACCTTCGCTTCATGTGATCAACTCCTTCTTATTTTTCTTTGCCTTTTCATTTTCTACCCAACTGTTCTCTTTAAGGAGTTTCAGCATCGTGTCTAAACCACTAAATATTTTTTAAAAGTGATAAAGAAAAAAAAAATATATATATATACATATATAAACAGAGTCCTATGAGACCTCAGAGTGTCATATAACAATTTGCAGGATGATTGGAGCATATTTGATTCATGTAGAATTGATTCAGCCACAAACTGACTTTTTTGAAACGTTCAAACTAATCGGACCCAAAAACGAATTTCAACAAATTCACTCATCTCTAAATCTGATCCTTCAGAGGGTTTGTCTTGATCTCTCAGGGCTGTTTTCTCACATAATTCAAAATAAATTTTGGATTGTGAAACCCCCTAGGGCAGTGATGCCTAATCTCCGGCACTCCAGCTGTGATGAAACTACGACTCCCAGCATGCTCCATTAATTTCTATGGAGTTCTGAGAACAGCCAAGCAAGGGGACACCTTTGGAGTAGTTTTACCACAACTGGAGTGCGGGAGGTTAGTCATCACTGCCCTAGGGAAAAAGAACTGATAATTGAAGAACAAGGTTTCTTTCTTTAGGTTTCTTCCACTCACCTACACTTTTATTGATTTTTACAAACCTGCGTAAAAAATAATGGAGCGCCATTAGCTCCCATGGCTGTTCCTGTCTGGTATTCATAAAGGGAACATTGACCAGCCTTTGGTATGTCCAGGACATTGTGGAACCAACCCTGAGGCTTTGTTTTGATGTAGGCCTATCCCCACACTGCCCGCACAACACAACATACTACTTAGGGTCTTCACCCGCTCCTCCTATGGCCATCTTGATTGTCAAATCCCTCCTCCATGAAAAATGTCTGGAACTGGATGGGGCAACAGATTTCCCTTGCCCAATAGCCAAAGCCACCTTGGCTGAACTATGGCTTCAAGTTGAAAGAGCTTGGACTGAAATACCACAGGAGGAAATCCAGCATGTATATGAGTAGTAGCCTGTATGGTAGCAAGGGAAGATGCCACCCAGTATTAATGTGACCCTGCCTTATCATGTACGCTGGGTGAACCCAAAATATAGGGTGCATCACCTTGTGTGTTCTCGTTGACCAAGCACCACTAACAGTTCACACTTTTTCAGTCTCACCTCAATGCCTTTAAAGGGGTTCTCCAAGTTAAATTTATTGATCACCTATCCTCAGGATAGGACATCAATATCAGATCGGCGGGCGTCCGACACCTGGCACCCCCGCCGATCAGCTTTTTAAAGAGGAGACGCACGCCGTACCAGCGCTGCCTCCTCTTCACTGTTTACATGCTGGCCGTAACAGGGGTAGTGGTGAGTAGATGTAATTACACCTAACCGCCCCATTTATTTCAATGGTAAGAATCGCTCCCATAGACTTGTATGGGAATGAGCCTTCCCATAGAAATGAATAGGGCGGTTACACCTACTCACCACTACCCCCGTGTCGGCCAGCATGTAAACAGTGAAGAGGAGGCAGCGCTGGAACAGCGCGCGCCTCCTCTTCAAACAGCTGATCGGCGGGGGTGCCAGGTGTCGGACCCCCGCCGATCTGATATTGATGACCTACAGAATCCTCAGGATAGGTCATCAATAAATTTAACTTGGAGAACCCCTTTAAGTTTTCCAGATGTTCTTTTTTCATTTTTGTGCAATGAGTATTTGAGCATTTTGTGCCTCAGATTTACTCTTACTATTTACACATTCATGGATTAACACTAAAACACTAATTTCAATTTATTTTTTCTAATTAACTAATTTCGTTAATTTAAAAAAAAAATTACTACAGTGTTAAACTTTAATATTTTATTGAAGTAAATTTTAGGACAGCATCAATTCTGTGGGTTGGCAATTCTTCCAGTGAAGAGAACGCTTTTAGTTTTGTGGTCATACAATGAGAAAAGGAAAGGATGATTAAAATCAACACGAGGAGGAAGCGTATAGGGGTTTATCTCAGATACAGTGGCGCCTGCTGCTTCTGTTCCCCTCTCGTTAACATTGAGTATAGCTTTATGAACAGCCTACGGAGGTCGAAAAGAAAATCTTAAAATGTTTTGAAGGATGGATGAATAGATAGATACAGTAGATAGATAGATAGGTAGATAGATATGAGATACAGTAGATCGACATACATAAAAATACATAGGGTATATAGAAAATATATAGAGAGAAATATGATCTAGATTGATTGAAAGATATTAAGGATGAGAGAATTTATTCATAACAAAGCAGGATTCATTACGAATTTCACAAAAATGTGTCCTCATTCATTTCAGATGAATCCCATAAAACGCTGCCCAGGGCCATTTTATTGTGAGAATTGGTGGGAAAATGGCTCACATGACAAAGGAAGGAAGTGAAGTGGGGAGGACTTAACCCTGATTAGCTCACAGGCTGATAGACAGCCTTGATCAGCCAATCAGGAGGACAGCAGGAAGGGAGGAGCCTAAGTAGAATAACTATAATGTCATTCTGCTGTGTACTTGTGACCTGGAAGGAGGCTGTGCTGCTCTGCAGACTGATCTGCTGATATAGGGGCAGTATAAGAAAATTATAGGGAGAGAATAGGAGATAGGGAGGGTCAGTATAAGAAGATTAAAAAGAGAAAATAGTTGATAGGGAGGGACAGCTTAAGAAGATTATAGGGAGAGAATAGGTGATAAGGAGGGACATTATAATAAGATTATGGAGAGAAAATTTGTGATAGAGAGGAACAGTATGATAAAGATTATAGGAAGATAATATTTGATAGGGAGGGACAGTATAAGAAAATAATAGGAAGAGTATATGTGATAGGGAGGGACAGTATAAGAAAATAATAGGAAGAGTATATGTGATAGGGAGGGACAGTATAAGAAAATAATAGGGAGAGTATATGTGATAGGGAGGGACAGTATAAGAAAATAATAAGAGTATATGTGATAGGGAGGGACAGTATAAGAAAATAATAGGGAGAGTATATGTGATAGGGAGGGACAGTATAAGAAAATAATAGGAAGAGTATAAGTCATAGGGAGGGACAGTATAAGAAAATAATAGGAAGAGTATATAGTTACATAGTTAATACGGTTGAAAAAAGACACATGTCCATCAAGTTCAACCAAGGGAGGGGGTAGGAGTGATGAAGGGGAGGGGGACTGGTAACCTTAAGACATGACTCTACATTTCTTAATATGTGGTGACCTTCTTTTTCTCTAAGAATTTATCTAAGCCTGTTTTGAAGCCCTCAGCTGTCTTTGCTGTGACCAGCTCCTGCGGTAGACTGTTCCACAGATTCACAGTTCTTATAGTAAAGAAGGCTTGTCGCCCCTGGAGTCTGAACCTTTGCTTCTCCAGGCGGAGGCAGTGCCCCCTTGTCTTTTGAGGGGATTTTACCTGGAACAGTTTTTCACCATATTTTTTGTATGGGCCATTTACATACTTATACAGGTTGATCATGTCCCCCCTTATACGTCTCTTCTCAAGACTAAACAAGTTTAACTCCTTCAATCTTTCTTCATAGCTAAGATGCTCTATGCCCCTTATCAGTTTAGTTGCCCGTCTCTGCACCCTTTCCAGCTCCAGGACATCCTTCCTATAAACCGGAGCCCAGAACTGAACAGCATATTCCAGATGAGGCCGTACTAATGCTTTATACAGTGGTAATATGACATTCCTGTCCCGCGAGTCCATGCCTCTTTTAATACATGACAATATCCTGCTGGCCTTAGAAGCAGCCGATTGACATTGCATGCTATTCTGCAGTCTATGGTCTACAAGGACACCCAGATCCTTCTCTACAAGTGACTCTCCCAGTGTTACTCCCCCTAGGACATAGGAGGCATGCAAGTTGTTAGTACCCAGATGCATAACTTTACATTTATCCACATTGAACCTCATCTGCCAAGAGGATGCCCAAACACTCAGTGTGTCCAAGTCAGCTTGTAACTTCTGCACATCTTCCATAGACTGGACTCTACTACAAAGCTTAGTGTCATCTGCAAAAATTGAAACAGTGCTGTTAATTCCTCTCTCTATATCATTAATAAATAAATTAAATAAAAGTGGACCCAGCACTGAACCTTGGGGTACACCACTTATAACTGGGGACCATTCAGAGTAGGAATCATTCACCACCACTCGCTGAGTACGCTCCTTCAGCCAGTTCTCAATCTAGTTACAGAGTAGATTTTCTAATCCAACCGACCTTAATTTACCCATCAGTCGTCTATGAGGGACCGTGTCAAACGCTTTTGCAAAGTCCAAATACACAATATCCACAGCCGCCCCTCTATCCAGACTTCTACTCACTTCTTCATAAAAACCAATCAGGTTAGTCTGACAGCTTCTGTCCTTAGTAAAACCATGCTGGTTATCACTTATAATACTATTATCCAAAACATATTCCTGTATATAGTCCCTTATTATACCATCAAAAAGTTTCCCCACAATGGACGTTAAGCTCACCGGTCTATAATTCCCCGGGGATGACCTAGAGCCCTTCTTGAAGATGGGCACCACATTTGCTTTACGCCAGTCCCTCGGCACTATGCCAGTCACCAGAGAATCTTTGAATATTATATACAAGGGCAAAGAAATTACTGAACTAAGTTCCTTAAGAACTCTTGGGTGTAACCCATCCGGTCCTGGAGCCTTATTCACGTTTACTTTGTTTAGCTTAGCTTTGACCATATCTATATTGAACCAGTTGAGTATATTACATGAAGTATCACCAGCACTTACTCTACCGACAGCAGCTCCCACCTCTTCATGTGTATATACAGAACTAAAGAACTCATTCAGTAGCTCCGCCTTTTCCTGATCCCCAGTAATAGGGATAGGGAGGGACAGTATAAGAAAATAATAAGAGTATATGTGATAGGGAGGGACAGTATAAGAAAATAATAGGAAGAGTATAAGTGATAGGGAGGGACAGTATAAGAAAATAATAGGAAGAGTATATGTGATAGGGAGGGACAGTATAAGAAAATAATAGGGAGTGTATATGTGAAGGGGAGGGACAGTATAAGAAGAGTATAGGGAGATAATATGTGATAGGGAGGGACAGTATAAGAAAATAAGAAGAGTATATGTGATAGGGTGGGACAGTATAAGAAAATAATAGGGACAGTATATGTGAAGGGGACGGACAGTATAAGAAGAGTATAGGGAGATAATATGTGATAGGGAGGGACAGTATAAGAAAATAATAGGGACAGTATATGTGAAGGGGAGGGACAGTATAAGAAGAGTATAGGGAGATAATATGTGATAGGGAGTGGCAGTATAAGAAGATTATAGGGAAATAATTTTTGGGATGTAATCAGGGGAAGGAGTGAGAACTGGTCACTATCAGAAGCCCACAATAACATATCACTGTCTGATAAAAATGGCAGGGAGGGTGAGAACTATGTTGTGTATAGGACAAGGTGCTGAGGAGGAGGTGATGGTAGTTGTGGCAGCAATGAAGAGTGGAGCCAATGTACTGTCAAAACCTCCAAAATAACTAGCAGGGCCAGATATATGGACTTTATTCTCCACATGGTCGGCGCAAAAAAACACAGCCATGTGCAAGATCTACAGAATTAAAACAAGCTACAGGCACACAAACATAGATACCAGGCTTCTATTGTAGCATATGCGGTGGCATCACTGGATCCTGTGGGAAAATAGAACTGGCCAGCATTCTCAATCAGAACAAGTCTGTCCTCCATCTCTTGATCTTCTTTGGGGCATCCTGAAGCACTTAAGTGTACTTGTCATCATTATTTTCTCCTGTTCAGACTCCTCCTTATCTTCTGCTCCATCGTGAGACATCCATAAAGGAATGTGTGGCCATGGGAAAACTAATATCAAGCAGCAATAAGCTTATATGGAAGCTGATCTCCCATCTTGCCCAGTTGCTGGCAGTCCATTTACTGCCGTACTACTTAGTTATGTGAATTGTAGTGCACTTTAGAGCCTAAAATTAAATTTTTCTGGTCCCAGTGGTGTGTTAGTCTCCTGGCCAGGTAAGGTAAGTACTATAAACTATCTAGTTGTTAGGTTAATTCGGCACATTTCCGCACCTTTGCCCCAAATTAATTTTCATAGCCCCTGCCTGTGGTGGACTTCTGACCAGGCAAGCAAAAGTATAAACTGTCTCATTGTTAGAATTTAGCTGTATACTATTCTGGCCAGCTGTCCATTTTTAAATACATTTTTTTAAAAAAATGTTTACAATTATCTAATTCCCTAAATGACTAAAGTCTTACTTCGGAGCATACTGTATTCCCTGACCCCATGGACTTCTGGGCAGGCAAATTGGAACAGTGGCCCAAACTGACCCAGTATCATGTCAGGGTTGACACTCATATGAAACCAAGTTGTCAACTTCCACTATCCAGAACATTATTTTTTATCAAAATGAATGAGATATGGACCCAGGAGGATTTTCAGGCACCACTACCCTACCCTTTCCATATCCACACTACACTGTTGCTCCCGATTAAAAGGCAAAATTTTTCCAGGCTCATTCAGAACAAGCCGCATTTTCTACTGACAATTAACATGTGTGTATAAATATTGGCAGGCATTCTGCCCCCATTAAATAATAATTGTGGATGCTTGTGCAGAACAAGATACTCTTTTTTCTGACATTAACATTTGTGTGTATAAGGAGGGGCAGGGATCGGACCAATTTTTGTACGCTTTATCTGAACAAGTCACTAAGGGACATTTAAAGAAGACATTTCCATGTGCCAGTCTTGATCCCTCATTGCCAGAATCGGATGGCAGATGTTTCTTAATAAATTAGGCACATTTCTGGTTCTGTTTGAGCCGGAAATTAAAGTCTATGCCAGCTATGGGGTGGCTCAGACTTCATCTATACCATGCCAGAAAGTGGAGTAAGTTATGGTGAATCCTTTGTGCTGTGCGACACCCCTTCTTGCTAAGCCCGGCCCCCTTTTTTTGTTATTTTCAAAAAGTGGCACCGAGGTTACAAACTTGAAAGCTATGGTGCACATATAGCGAGACTTATTTGTGCCACAACAGAGGCATAAATACATTGATAAATTCCCATTGCGTTTTTCTTCCCATGACACTGTGTACGGTATTTAAACTCCATATGCCACAGATAAGGTCCAATTTTTGGAAGCTTTAGAATATGAAAAAAGCATAACAAAAGTGGTGGTGCGGTGTGTTTTTAAAAACACCTTCAACTGTGCATTTACCCATAGCTATGTATGTCATTGTAACTCAGGGATAATTTACTATTGTTGTTATTGCGTTTAAGAGCTTAGGGAGGGAAAAAGCAAAAATTCATTAAAAATTAATAAAAAGAAAGAATTTGCTTTCCTAAAAAAATGTGAGCCCTAGGAGACAAGATGGTAAATTTGGTGAATTGGACATGAAAAAAATTACGAAATTCGCTCCTCCATAATAGACATAAATAGATAGAATAATAGATAGAAATGGTAGAGATAGATAGATAGATAGATAGATAGATAAAACTCACCTTAGAAACCTTTGTGTCAGCTTCTCCAGTAATCCCAGAAAGATCAGCATTGTCTGAGAAAACGTCTTCTACACCCAACTTGCCTAATGATTCTTTAAGGTTGATTGTGCCGGAGACGGAGAATTTGGGGACATATATCCTCACCCAACTGTATTAAAAAAAAGAAACTTAAATATAGATTAGGTGCAAAGTTTCGACCCCATGAGATGGCTTCAAAGAAAATAAAAAATACAAGAAGAGGGAATAGTATACAACCCACAACCCCTCTTCCCCCATTTCTCTAAACTACAATATAAAACAGAGGGTTGTGATTATAAGATACATATACGGGAGTCATAGACTCATACAGAGGGAAGAGGTGATGAAGAGAGTGAGACACCAGGGCAGAGTCTACTTATACTACTACACCTAGACCAGTGATGGCTAACCTTCGGCACTCCAGCTGTAGTGAAACCACAACTCCCAGCATGCTCCATCCACTTCTGTGGGAACAGCCAAGCAAGTCGGCATCTTGGGAGTCATAGTTTTACCACAGCTGGAGTGCAGGAGGTTAGCCATCAAGGACCTAGATATTTCCTTACTTCAGGTGTATTGATTTCTTTCATTTGTTATTGACTCTTTTTTTCTCCGTAGCAGCTGACTATGGTTGAAACCTCTCTCCAGTAATAGTAAGAAGAATATTTCAAAGCTGCTGATATAATACAGTATGTAGATAGATAGATAATCCCTTACCGTTTATGAGATGTTTTCTTCCACCATTTAATTGCTTTTTTATTAAAATTTTGTTCAATTTTGGACAACTTCCCCTCCTTTGGCAGGATGAATAAAGCATCGGCATCTCCTTTATAGGGTATGGAGACCACGGTGGCTTCCTTGGTGAAGGCCACATCGTAAACCCCTTTTCTGGTCATAAAAGGCACCTTCACCGTTGTGTTGTTGTTGACGTGAAAATCTCCCTCTTTTGTTGATTTCTCGTTAAATGGATTTTCCCATTTTGCTATGAAGAAATGAAGAGAAAATTAATATAAAGTTATATGAAATGGGCTGTGATATGCTTTGGCTGATTTAGTAATATTTGCTGAGAATCCTGACTGGGCTAGAAGTGAAGGTTGACCCATCTACTTGCAAGCCATGACAAACCCATTAGTGATACCTACTGACCAAACCTTTAGTGCCAATATGGGTGAATATTCAGAGTTTGCCTTATTTTACATGTCTTCACCAATCTATATACATACAGTAAGATAATGATTACCATCAGTGAAGCTGAGCAGACACCATTAAATAGTTTCTACTGTATAAATGATCTTGACCTCTAAAGGAGACATGAAACTGGCTGATTAAGTGGTCGATTTTGAGAAAAATTACTTCCTATATTCAATCATGCCATAGACATAAAAAACATATAGTTTAGAGATGAGCGAATCATCCAAAATTCGCTTTGCCGAATCTTAGTCGAATTTTTCAAAAGATTTGTACTTCTAGCGAATCTATTCGGCAGAATCTGCGTACAAATCATGCGTTATTATGTGGTGTTTTGCGAACATTCGCGCACGTATAACAAACGTACAGTTGTTAAAGGTACGCAACTTATGTGAACACGTACACATGAGCGTACAAAATTGCATACAAATCCTCAGCGTACTATTGTCTAGCGATTGCGTAATACGCAGGCACGCATGACACTAGGCTTTGCTGGAGCGGAATGGTGGAGCAGGAGGAATGACGCCTGGCTATATGATACTGTATCAGCAGATGACAGCAGATCAGATGACAGCAGATCATCTGGCTGAGACTGCCATCCACTCTACTACCTCATCCACTTTCTCCTCCACTAAAATTTGGCACTTTTGTGAGTTATCCTGCTGGAACAGCGGCCAAGTATTGTGAATACTACAAGTAGAAGCTTCGGCTACAGGTCCTTTGGCACTGCTGCCCTGTGCCACCTTCTCCTTTTTTTTGGAGGAGCTCAAGGTCTGGCTGGAACCCTTTTGCTTTTCCATGCCAGAAATTTTCACTTGACTGTGGCCCTGCAGCTGGTCTTTGTCTCTCTCCCTGTCTCTCTCCTTGTCTCTTTCCCTATCTCTCTCCCTGTCTCTCTTCCTGCCTGATTAATTACTAACCCTGCACTTGCCCTGCAGTATCCCTGATATGTGTAATATGGATGCCCAGAACAATTACACCCCAATTTTAACACAAAAGTTCTCTGTCTCTCCCTATCTCTCTCTTTGTCTCTCTCCCTGTCTCTCTCCCGGTCTCTCTTTCCCTGCCTGATTAATTACTAGCCTTGCACTGGCCCTGCACTTGCCCTGCAGTATCCCTGATGTGTGTAATATGGATTCCTAGAACAATTACACCCCAATTTCAACAACACAGGTCTCAGAGTCTCAGAACTTCACACACAGTGCTTCTGCTCATCTCAGCAGTCGCAGCACAACTGATGCGTCACTGGCTTACCGAGCCTGAGCCAATCAGAGCAAGCCCTTCCCACTAGGTCAGGTGACCGCTTTCTTCCCGGGCTTTTCGCCGCACGAATAGCGAACTAATAGTAAAAGTTTGCTAATTAATTGAATTTGTATACATCAGCGTACAAAGTAACTTATACGTAGCATTAGCGTACAATTTTTTGGACAAGTACGTAGCGAATGCGTAGAAAGCTTTAAGAACATTTTCAAATCTAACGGAGCGAATCTCAAAAAATCTGGATTCGCTTCGCAGTGGAAAATTTCCAAGATTCGTATCGAATCTACAAAGCGGCGAATAGATTCACTCATCTCTAATATAGTTACAGCCAAAATTTTCCAAACTGTTCCAACCTGTTCAAAATGGCCAAAATCATTCATTTCAGGTAACTTTTATCTCATGTGTATAATCAACTATTTTGGATCACATTGAGAACTGGGCTATGTGTTATAAAGTAATAGATTACCTTTGAAATAAATGTAGTTAATGAGGACAAGAACGGCATCCTGGTCTACACTGTTCAACAGTTCAACGATCTTGCCATGGGTGTTCTTCTCCACGTAACTGTTAATCTGATTTTTTGCTTCTTCTGTGTTTTTGAAATCAGTAGAAAACGCCTCTGAGTGGTAGAACTTCTTGGCTTCATCTAGGAAAGTTTGGAGAATCTTATGTTTCTTGGAAATAAAGAGAGCGTTCCCGCCGCTGAGCTGGATCTCCCGGTCCACATCATTCAGAAGATCCAGAAGATTGTGGAAACATTCATGAATTTCTTGTTCTGAAATCTCAGACGTGTTTAAGCGAAGTCCTTCAATGATCTGTGAGCGGGTCCGAGCCTTAGCACCAAGGGACAGGAAAGCAAATGCAGTAGAAATACTGACAGGGGAGAAGACAATGTTCTCAGAAGGATGTTCAAGAGCTACATGCCGAAACAGGTCAAAGGAGAATTTGGAATTGTAATCAGCTATGTTTTGGCAGGACAAGGACTTGTTTTGATGATGGTGTCCCCCTTTGTTGTGATGGTCATCTTCATCATCATGGTGGTCACCCTTGTCTTGAATATAATCACTTTCATGAAGGTCAGCAAAGACCAATGTACCGAGAAGAGCTACTCCCAAAAGTAGAAGAACCCTCATATTTCTGAAACACAAGGACAGCAAGGTTGGCAAGGTCAACAAATCTCATCATCCTTGTACCATGGTCTATAAACAGCATATGCTAACTCAACTGCAGACATTACAACTTATTTCAATTTTAAACATGGCTTTTTCTTCCAGAAACATAGCATCACCTGATCATGGGTTGGGTATGGAGACTAAAGATAGAATGATTATAAACCACCAGTAAGTAATCCACCAGTAGGAAAAGAAGATCACCAGGATGAGGATACTTCTGCACATAGACAAGGGGAAGGAGCCCCAATATGAGTAAGGAATGGAGATAATATACTCACCAGCAACGTGTGGAGATCTCCGGGATGTGTGAGATTGTACAGCGGCCACCACACATAAACATAGGCTTATTTACTCTCATAATTGTGAAACGATGAAGCTCTTTAACCTTCACTCCAGAGTCCTTTGAGCTAATAATGATTCAACTGAGCAAAGTTAAACAATTATGCAAGATTACTGAGGGAGATTAATTATGGCTCTTTCCTAGTTTTCTGGTGTAGATAAGTCTAAAATTTTGTTGCAAGTGCCAATTTCTGGCAAAATTTGTAACTTTTTAATTATTACCTTTGCAACTATTCCAAAAGAAAGGTAAATCATGGGCGTGATAAGGCGAGCCGTGGGTGGAAACTCGCAATCCGGCTCATTTAACACGAAATCTACTCCAGCTACTGGCAAGAGCAGTTTTCAGTTCTGACGTGTGGGATGAGCAATTATCAAAAGATTGTGCTCCTGACAATATATGTGGCACATCTCACGCCAGTGCAAGACAAATTAACACCAGTGGACACAATGCTAGTGTTAGTAAATCTCTCCCTGTATATCAGCTCTATGCAAAACTTAAATATGGAAAGTATAAAGCACATTACTGAGAAGAACAGAGAAATTTCCAATGAACAATAATCATTGAATATTTCTTTTAAAACAGTATAGCCAACTGTTCTTTTACCCATCTTTCTCAAATTCCAGTATTGTCTACTTACATGAAAATGAAGCTGGGGGCAAAGAGCTGCACAACCTTTTGGCTGAATCTTTGGTTTGCTATGATATTATATTATTCTTCTACCTTCTACTATACCTGTGTACTAGTGTATAGCTATTATAACTCTACCTCCAATGTACAACAATATAACAACTATAAAACTGCTCCTATGTACAAGAATATAACTACTATAATACTGCCTCCTATGTACAAGAATATAACTACTATAATACAGCTCCTATGTACAAGAATATATCTACTTTAATACTGCTACTATGTACAAGAATATAACTACTATAATACCGCTCCTATGTATAAGAATATAACTACTATAATACTGCTCCTATGTACAAGAATATAACTACTATAATACTGCTCCTATGTACAAGAATATAACTACTATAATACTGCTCCTATGTACAAGAATATAACTACTATAATACTGCTCCTATGTACAAGAATATAACTACTATAATACTGCTCCTATGTACAAGAATATAACAACTATAATACTGCTCCTATGTACAAGAATATAACTACTATAACACTGCCTCCTATGTACAAGAATATAACTACTATAATACTGCTCCTATGTACTAGAATATAACTACTATAATTCTGCACCTATGAACAAGAATATAACTACTATAATACTGCTCCTGTGTACAAGAATATAACTACTATAATACTGCTCCTATGTACAAGAATATAACTACTATAATACTGCTCCTATGTACAAGAATATAACTACTATAATACTGCTCCTATGTACAAGAATATAACTACTATAATACTACTCCTATGTACAAGAATATATCTACTTTAATACTGCTCCTATGTACAAGAATATAACTACTATAATACTGCTCCTATGTACAAGAATATAACTACTATAATACTGCTCCTATGTACAAGAATATAACTACTATAATACTGCTCCTATGTACAAGAATATAACTACTATAATACTGTCTCATATGTACAAGAATATAACTACAATAATACTGTCTCATATGTACAAGAATATAACTACTATAATACTGCTCCTATATACAAGAATATAACTACTATAATACTGCTCCTATGTACAAGAATATAACTACTATAATACTGCTCCCATGTACAAGAATATAACTACTATAATACTGCTCCTATGTACAAGAATATAACTACTATAATACTGCCTCCTATGTTCAAGAAAATTACTACTTTAATACTGCTCCTATGTACAAGAATATAGCTACTATAATACTGCTCCTATGTACAAGAATATAACTACTATAATACTGCTCCTATGTACAAGAATATAACTACTATAATACTGCTCCTATGTACAAGAATATAACTACTATAATACTGCTCCTATGTACAAGAATATACTATAATACTGCTCCTATGTTCAAGAATATAACTACTATAATACTGCTCCTATGTACAAGAATATAACTTCTATATTACTGTTCCTATGTACAAGAATATAACTTCTATAATACCGCCTTCTATGTACAAGAATATAACTACTTAAATACTGCCCCTATGTACAAGAATATAACTACTATAATACTGCCTCTTATGTACAGGAATATAACTACTATAATACTGATCCTATATAGAGGAATATAACTACTATAATGCTGCCTCCTATGTACAAGAATATAACTACTATAATACTGCCCCTATGTACAAGAATATAACTACTATAATACTGCTCTGATGTACAAGAATAGAACTACTATAATATGGCTCCTATGTACAAGAATATAACTACTATAATACTGCCTCCTATGTTCAAGAATATAACTACTATAATACTGCTCCTATGTACAATAATACAACTACTATAATACTGCCTCCTATGTACAAGAATATAACTACTATAATATTGCTCCTAGAAGAATATAACTACTATAATACTGCTCCTATGTACAAGAACATAACTACTATAATTCTGCCCCTATGTGCAAGAATATAACTACTATAATACTGCTCCTCTGTACAAGAATATAACTACTATAATACTGCTCCTATGTACAAGAATATAACTACTATAATACTGCTCCCATGTACAAGAATATAACTACTATAATACTGCCTCCTATGTACAAGAATATAACTACTATAATACTGCCTCCTATGTACAAGAATATAACTACTATAATACTGCCTCCTATGTACAAGAATATATCTACTATAATACTGCCCCCTATGTCCAAGAATATAACTACTATAATACTGTCTCACATGTACAAGAATATAACTACTATAATACTGCTCCTCTGTACAAGAATATAACTACTATAATACTGCTCCTATGTACAAGAATATAACTACTATAATACTGCTCCCATGTACAAGAATATAACTACTATAATACTGCCTCCTATGTACAAGAATATAACTACTATAATACTGCCTCCTATGTACAAGAATATAACTACTATAATACTGCCTCCTATGTACAAGAATATATCTACTATAATACTGCCCCCTATGTCCAAGAATATAACTACTATAATACTGTCTCACATGTACAAGAATATAACTACTTTAATACTGTCTCATATGTACAAGAATATAACTGCTATAATACTGCTCCTATGTACAAGAATATAACTGCTATAATACTGCTCCTATGTACAAGAATATAACTACTATAATACTGCTCCTATGTACAAGAATATAACTACTATAATACTGCTCCTATGTACAAGAATATAACTACTATAATACTGCTCCTATGTACAAGAATATAACTACTATAATAACTGCCTCCTATGTACAAGAATATAACTACTATAATACTGCTCCCTATGTACAAGAATATAACTACTATAATACTGCTCCTATGTACAAGAATATAACTACTATAATACTGCTCCTATGTACAAGAATATAACTACTATAATACTGCCTCCTATGTACAAGAATATAACTACTATAATACTGCTCCTATGTACAAGAATATAACTACTATAATACTGCTCCTATGTACAAGAATATAACTACTATAATACTGCTCCTATGTACAAGAATATAACTACTATAATACTGCCTCCTATGTACAAGAATATAACTACTATAATACTGTCCTATGTGCAAGAATATAACTACTATAATACTGGCTCCTATGTACAAGAATATAACTGCTATAATACTGCTCCTATGTACAAGAATATAACTACTATAATACTGCTCCTATGTACAAGAATATAACTACTATAATACTGCTCCTATGTGCAAGAATATAACTACTATAATACTGCTCCTATGTACAAGAATATAACTGCTATAATACTTCTACTATGTACAGGAATATAACTACTATAATACTGCTCCTATGTACAAGAATATAACTACTATAATACTGCTCCTATGTACAAGAATATAACTGCTATAATACTGCCTCCTATGTACAAGAATATAACTACTATAATACTGCTCCTATGTACAAGAATATAACTACTATAATACTGCTCCTATGTACAAGAATATAACTGCTATAATACTGCCTCCTATGTACAAGAATATAACTACTATAATACTGCCTCCTATGTACAAGAATATAACTACTATAATACTGCCTCCTATGTACAAGAATATAACTACTATAATACTGCTCCTATGTACAAAAATAGAACTACTGTAGCATGTCTCCTACGTATTACAATGTAACTATTAGATATATGTATAAAAGCTTTGGATAATATTTCTGTCATACTAGGTATATTTTTAATTTTGACATTTAATTTGATAATGTGTAGACTTATCATTACAATATTACATTTCCTTTGCCGTGTTATGCTTTAATTTTTCTTATTGATCTAATATTTACTTTTATATTCATGTATTATATAGATTATTCACACCTGTGGTCCTTTATGGTTATGTCATACCCCTCAGCCTGAAAGGGGATCCAGCTCGTTTGGTCCCTATGTCTTGTCGTAGCTTTCAGGTCTCTCTGCATCCATGTTCTTTTCGATGCAGATCACATGGCCTGACCATCACTAGCTTTAACAGTGAAATCCCCCCCATGTGTCATGTAATTCGGTCACGTGATGCATGGGGGTGATTATCACGGCTGCAATGTCCACATGACCAGAGCCAAACAGGTTTTTGAGCAGGAATCCTGAGAGCAGCTGGTGGCGTGTGGGGAGCGAAGGAGATTAAACCCTGTAGGGATCTGCTAAGTAATGATTCCTTCCACAGGTCCAGCCATGTTAGGGGTCTGCCTAAAAGGGCCATAAGGGTAAACAACCCTTTAAAGTGTAAATGTCATACTTTTTTTTATTTTTGCAATGTTTTGAGGCAGTGATACTGACCGTTTTTGTAATATACTTTACTGAATTCGTACATTTTTATGAGAACAATAGCTGTAAAGTGGCCCATTTTGAGCCTTAGCAACGCTCCTCTGACTTCTATTTACATAACACAGTCAGTGTTTAGCAAGTTTCCACAGTTATGTAAACAGAAGTCAGAGGAGCGTTGCTAAGGCTCAAAATGGGCCACTTTACAGCTATTTTTCTCATAGAAATGTACAATTTCAGTAATTAAAGTATATTACAAAAATGGTCAGTATCGCTGCCCTTATACATTACTAGAGATGAGCGAATCTATTCGCCGCTTCGTAGATTTGTATTGAATCTTGGGATTTTTCAGCTGTGAAGCGAATCCGCATATTAGGTGATTTTGTACGCATTTGCTACGTAGTGTGTCCTATAAATTATACGCTATTCTACGTATAATTTAGATACTCTATACGCTGTTGCGTACGAATTCAATTCAGCGATGCAGACTCCTCCCTGGTAGTTCCGCCCCTTTCTCCAGCGCGGGAGGATGACGAGGCAACTCAGAAAATTAAGTTGCGCATTCGTGCGCCTCATTCCTTTTTTCCCCCTTTTCAGGTTATTTGGGGAGCCCCTTGAAAGAGGGTTTTTTAAGGAACCTTTTCTGCTTTTTTTTTACCCATTTGGATTACAATTTTACCTATGTGGATTACAAATTGCGACTGAGTTTGGGACTCTGCTCCAGTTCTATGACAAGCATCAGAAGAAAAGAGACTTAATTGATTCGCTCATCTCTATACATTACAAATATAAAAAAAGAATGACAGTTACACTTTAAAGGGGTATTCCCATCTGACAAATGTAGTTTGTATAATTAGATATAGCCATACCAATATTATTACTAATATAATGTATTTATATAAAATGTACCGTTTAGAAGATTTGTCTATTTGTATATCCATTGTCCCACACACATCAGTCAGGCCGTTGCCCCTGGTTACGACCACCGCAGCCATGTAGTAGTGGTGGTCAGCTTGCCCTTCTTCAAACCTGCTCTGAGGTAACTGCTGTATTGTGAACGTACATTACATGAGCATGTGGAGACACATCTTAGGGTTGAAGCATTATTGTCTGCGCTTCCAAAACGCAGAGAAACGGATCCTGTTCCAAGATCAATTCATCTCTATGGAGCAGGATCCGTTTATAAAGTCTACGTTTTGGACGGATCCTGACCATTGCGTTTTGAACTGGTAGCATCCAAAATGCAGATGTGAAAGTACCCTAAGATGTGTCTCCGCATGATCATGTAATGTGCGTTCACAATACAGCAGTTACCTCAGAGCGGGATTGAACAAGAGCAAGCCGACCACCACTACTACATGGCCACGGTGGCCGTAACTAGGGGCCACGGCCTGACTGATGTGTGTGGGACAATGGATATACAAATAGGAAAATCTTCTAAACGGTACATTGTATATAAATACTTTTTATTAGTAATAATATTGGTATGGCTATATCTAACTATACAAACTACATTTGTGAGATGGGAATAGCCCTTTAAGCCTGTAAGCAGCCACAACGGAGCAGTGGCTTTGGTTGCATTAGAAAATAAAACTAATGTCCACCTTTTCAGTCTCAGTATTTACAGTTTTGACAATCAATTCTGCAAATCTTTCAGGGTTTGCCTTGACACCTGTTTTCAAAAGGTAAGCACCCTACTGATTGTCTGATATCACCTGAGGAAAGATGGAGACAGTCCCTCTTTCGTCTTGTGCCTGGTGATTCATTCTTGGTATAGATGATTATATGACATCTCTTCAGATGAATGTAGAAGGTGTCCCCCATCTTTAAAATTGAGGTTTTCAAGCTAGTGACCCCTCTATGAAAAGTTGTATGTTATAATACGGTATTTCTAGAAGATATGGGCTGTATGTTAGATATTGAAGTGCCTGACAATAGAGAGGAACCTAACTGGGATCACCTGTTGGCCAAAAGAGAAAAACAATTTTAAACAAGGCAAAACTAGATACATTTCCATGGGTGGAAATCTGGTGGACAATACTCATCAGGGGCGTAGATTTCATGGAAGCAGGAGGCACAAATTCAGGAAAGAGCCCAAGAGAAGGACAAATTGATTTATTTCCAGGGCCCAGGGAGTAGGAAGTATGGTGTTCCTAGTCCTACCATTGGTTTTTCTCACCGCTCCCTGGTCTTCTTCTATAGGAGCCTGCAATGCACTAAGGGACATAGTGTATGTAGGAATGTATTATGACCTGACCCTGTGCGATGTTAGTTCAAAATGAACATGTGCCTAGATGCAGGGCTGCCAGCAGGAGGAGAAGAAAGTTAAGTATGAGGTCTGCAGTAAGGTCTGTTCTAGGTCTAGTCAATTTAACTTCTGGCTTACTCCTTGGAAGCTACATGTGTCAGTCTTCTTCCTGTTTCCCTGTAATTTAATTATTTGCGCCAATTTCTATATTAAAGATGTATATGGACTGGAAAAAAGGAGCAACTGTGAACTTAAAGCCTTCATTAAGATTAGCAGAGGAGCTACGTGATCTCACGAGAGAGGAAGAAGATGGTTGTCCAGACTGTAAATATTGTAGAGATTTAAAATACAATAAGAACACCGATAAGATTTAATATTTTATTCAAAGAAATGTTTGGAGAGAATCATTCCTTTGGATTGCCAATTCTTCCAGTGAAGAGAATGCTTTTAGTTTTAATGTCATACAATAAGAAAATGAAAGGACGATTAAAGTCAACACGAGGAGCAAGACTCGTGGGGATTGCCTCCACTGCGGTGGCGCCTGCTGCTTCTGTCCCCTTCTCATCAACATTGACCACAGCTTTATGGATAGCCTATGGAGGTTGAGAGAAAAGTTTTGTTAAAATCATTGGTGGGTATATAAAGATAGATAGATAGATAGATAGATAGATAGATAGATAGATAGATAGATAGATAGATAGACAAAATAAAGTATATAGAAGCAGATAGATGATTAGATAGATAGATAGATAGATAGATAGATAGATAGATAGATAGATAGAAAACTCACTGTTGAAATCTTTGTGTTGGCTTCTCCTGTAATCCCAGAAAAATCAGCGCTGTCTGAGAAAATGTTTTCAAAGCCCATTTTACTTAATGTTTTTTTCAGGTTGACAGTTCTGGAGAAAGAGAATTTGGGGAGATGTATCTCTACCACCCTGTGTGAAAACAACAAAGGATGATATGAAAAAAATGGACCCTATAACATAATGTACAAATTAAAGACAAGCAAATCAATTCTACAAGAATCGGATTCCTTACGAATTTCAAAGAAATTCCTCTGACAAATCCAAAGATTTTTGTTTTGTTTTTGATAAATCACAGAAAAATCACGTCCAGCACCATTTTACTGTTAAGTTTGGCAGGAAGGGAGAAGATAGAATATCTGACACTGGAGGAAGTGGAGGAGTGACTTGCCCTGATGGCTCAGAGGCTGAAAGAAAGCCTTATGAGCCAATCAGGGAGGCAGTAGACAGAGAGATCCCTATGCTGACTGAGGAGAATCGCCATATTTGCCATATTGTGTTCAGCTTCTGAATTCGCGGAGTGTATGTTGCATTGCCTGAACAAAAAATAAATAAAAAGGTTACAGAGCCACAAACAACTATTGTTGTGTGATTAGTGACAATGTAGGGAAAGTATAGGCAAAGAATACAAATGTTATTGTGTAAATTTTAGGGAATTTGATGAGGGAAAGCTAAGGAAAAGCTTTGAGGGAGTCGGTTACAGGAGGTTGGTCACACAGGGCTTAAAGCCGCTTGCTGCTGCTGCAATTCAGCCTAGCAGATCCACATTGCAAAAACAACCCCCTAGAAGAAAAAAAAGTTGTCTTTTTTATTATAAACAGTTTTTTTTTTCAAAACCTCAAGTTTCTACAGTTCAATATTGCCAGCACAGCAACCCATCCTGACAAGGCAGCTGCTGCATTTTGTTTCGACGCATTAAAGGCAATAATGCAATTTTTATATAAATGAAATTAAATGCAGAGTTCAAAGAAATTTCACCAACAACACTGTATTGTAATATTTGTGGTAGGAGGACACAATGAACCATGTGTTTTGTAGTTCAAAAATGTTATTTGTTGTACCAGTCAAGTGATATTAAACACACGCATAGTTCACAGATATTTTACCTCCAATACTGTATAATTCCTAAACTAATTTGTCAATAGCAGTGTGCAGTGTATTTCTAGAAGAGGAAGGACATTAAATTGTGTTTTGTTATTAAATTATGGGAAAAAACTTGCAATGTTGTACCATTTAGTAATCTGTGTACTAAAGGCCCCATAATAAAATGTCTGAAAAATGGAACAGTGCAAAACGAAAGACCCAGACCTCATCATCTGAGAGCTGCAATGTGCGTAGCAGCAGGACCAGCTATCCAGCCACCAGTAGTACTAATTGTAGTGGCACTTCTAGCCACAGTGGCGTCCATTGGCGCTGTGGTAGCAACAGTGGCACTCCGGACAAATAAAGAGCAGGCAATCTGGAGGAGGGCCAAGCAGCCCACAATGACATATCACAGTCTGATAAAAGTCAAAGAGGGTGAGGATTATGACTTGCCACTGCCACTATGTGCCTGCTTACCATTATGTTCCATATTGTATGACTGCCGCCATCATGACACTTCCACTGTTGGCCATTCTACCATTATGTTGTGCACCATATGGCTGGTTTCTGCTGCTGCCATCATGCCATTGCTGCTTTGAGCCTGCCTACCATCATCTTCTGTACCGTATGGCTGCTGCCATCATGCCACTGCCGCTGCCTGTCTTCATGTTCCATATAGTATGGCTGCTGCTGATGCTGCCACTTCACAGCTGCTATTACTTGCTGCTAATCCCCCTACTGTCTTTTCCATTACCCCTACTGTCACTACCTTTACCACAACACAGACGTCACTACTACTACCTTAAAAAACCTCATGCACATCTATTGCCTTGTCTGTTCCATGCTATGTTACTGCTAATGCTACTATTGTGGCTGTGTAGCACTATTACCCTACCCTTTCCACATCCACACTGCACTGCTGCTGCTCCCAATTTTTTTTCCAGGCTTGTTCAGTACGAGACACTTTTTCTACTGACATTTAACAATTGCTATTGAATAAATAAAGGAAGGCATTCTGCCCCCATTCTGCTAAGACATAATTTTTGGATGCTCATACAGAACAAACCACTGTTTCTTCTGACAATAACATGTAAGTGTATAAATATGGGAAAGGATCTGACCCTGTTGAGGCTTAATTTTTAGAGACTTGGTCATAACAAGCCACTGTTTTTTCACCTTAACACCATCTGCCACCAATAATGGACAATGTTTGGAAGGTTTCTAATATAAAAAGCATGAGACATGTTCCATTGTGATGTGTTTTTAAACACCCTGTTCATAACTATGTATGTCAGTGTCACTCACATCATTTACTATTGCTGTCATTGTGTTCAAGAGCTTAAATGTGGAGGAGGGAGGGTGAAGGAAGAGCAAAAATTTGTAAAATAAAATAAAATAAAAAGAGATAACATAAGTCCTAAGAGATTAGAGGTAATATACCAATTTTCAAAGCAATTGGAGAAACTTTGATTAGTGTTGAGTCAGTTCAAGTAAAAATGTTGACGAATCAGACACTAAACGAACATTTTCGTTCACTCATCTCTACTACCGAATCATGCTACATAAACATCCAAACATGGAGTGGTCTTTAATAAAATGAGCATGTCCTTGTCTCGGATACATATCCCCACACCAGTCATACCAATCCCGTTATCCTGTACATAAAATAGTCATGTTACATAAAGGGATGGGAGCCACATGTCAATACATGGGGCTGATCCATTTGGGAACTGAAGCATATTTTCATATTCCCCTTTATGTATAGTTGTTTGAACTTCTAGACCCTTAATACATATGTACTGACACATGGACTATAGAAAGTATAGGGTCATAAGTGATAGGGTGATAATAAGATATAGAGTTTATGGAGTGACCAACACTTGGGTGGGTGAATGGGAAGCTGTAGAAAGTTCTACATAGTGGCTGATTATGGCTTCAACTTTTTTTTATCTCAAGTAATAGTAGAAGAATATTTTCGATACACTATTACTGATATAATAGGTAGGTAAATACTCTCTTACCGATAAAGCATTGATTTCGTCCACTTCTTAATTGCCTCTTTGTTATAATTCTGTTCCACTTTGGACAACTCCCCTTCATTTGGCAGAATGAATAAGGCTTCGGCATCTCCTTTGTAGGGTATGGAGACCACAGTGGCCTCATGGTAAAAGGCCATATTATAAAATCCTGTTCTGCTCATGAAAGGCACTTTCACCGTTGTGTTCTCATTGACGTGAAAATCTCCTTCTTGTGTCATTTCCTCCTCAAACGGATTTTGCCATTTTCCTATGGAGAAATTAAAAGAAAATGAATATGAGGTTATTGTATGGGAGGTGGATAGCTGAACAGTGGCAACCTGGCTGGAGAAGACATCAATGATCTGCCAAGTATTTCTGAATCCCAAAGGGTACGGTCACACAGTCAGGTTTCTGCATGCTGCGTTGAAAGCCAGGACAGATGCAACTTGTCTTTTTTGTCTTTTTTTAATTCACTCCTGGTTTTAGCTTCCAAAAGTGCATGCAGAAACCTGAGTGTGTAGTGGTACCATAAGTGGTTCCTTCTGGCCAATCTTTTATTCTGAGAAGGGTCATTTTTAAGTGTTTTCTCAAACCTAGCTTACATAGGTGACAATTTATGTCTGCAGTGTGACCTAAGAGTCATCTATGAGATTATTTGTATGAGCAATCTCACCAGCTACAGGAGAAAGTAAACTGGCTCATCAGGGGGGCAGTTCTAAAACTGCAGTCAATCATGCCATAGATATGCAATTGACTTGTCCCAAAAACAAATTCATCCAACAACAACTTGGCAAATGTATTTTGGCACATAGACGAATGCATTCAATTTTCTAATGATGGATGTCCAAAATGAACCATTTTCATGACTTTTATCGTATGTGTATGGGCAGCATCTCTAAAAAAAACATCAGGGCGTTATTTTGGTTGTAGGAGCAATGGATTTGTATTACTCTGACAAGAGGACTATGTGCTATCAAGTTATACATTACCTCTAAAATAAATGTAGTTGATTAGGACAAGATCGGCATCCTGGTCTACGCTGTCCAGCAGCTCAGGGATCTTGCCGTGGGTGTTCTTCTCCACATAACTGTTAATCTGATTTTTTGCTTCTTCTGTGTTTTTGAAATCAGTAGAAAACGCCTCTGACTGGTAGAACTTCTTGGCTTCATCTAAGAATGTCTGAAGAACATTATGTTTCTTGGAAATGAAGAGCGCATTCCCACTGCTAAGCTGCAGCTCCCGGTCTACATCATTCAGGAGATCCAGAAGATTGTGGAAACCTTCATGAATTTCTTGTTCTGAGATCTCAGACCTGTTTAAGTGGAGTCCTTCAATGATCTGTGAGCGGGTCTGAGCCTTAGCACTGAGGGACAGTAAAGCAAGGGCAGTAGAAATACTGACAGGGGAGAAGACAAAGTTCTCAGAAGGATGATCTAGAGCTACATGGCGATACAGGTCAAAGGAGAATATGGTATTGTAATGAGCTATCTTGTGGCAGGGCAAGGACTCGTTATGATGATGGTGTTTCCCTTTCTTGAGATGGCCATCTTTGTGATCATGGTGGTCATGGTCATGCTTGTGATCATGGTGGTCATCATTGCCTATTTTTTGATATCCTGCATGATGGTCAGCAAAGATCAATGTAAAGAGCAGAGCAGTTCCCATAAACAGAAAGACCCTCATGTTCCTGGAAGATAAAAAAAGACATTCTTCACCATAAATGACTAATCATAAATGACTAAAGATAGGCTTCCGGGAACTGAATTGCCCCAGTGATGAGTCATCTAATATGAATTTGGTAGCATTGAGTATGGTTGAATAGGTAGGTAAAAGAAAATCATTAAAAATGAGTAAATTATGAGATGTAGCTCATAAGGCAGATGTTCCACTGTCCTGTCCAATGATTGCAACTAACCATGTTCATACTAATAATTAAGTGCACCCCTGGTGACAGAAGGAGCATTGTTCAAGAGTTTAGCAAGAAAAAGTTCGACCTATTCAAATGCCAATGAGTCCAAATACGATATATCCACCACACCAAAAGTTATCAAGTGAGCTTCACCGGCACCTAGGTGTCAACACTCTGCCTGTTGAGCCCCATAAATTACCATAAAATCAGATCTTCAAACATTGTCTATTATGTTTGTATCAGTGTCTATAGTCAGGACAGGTTTCATAGCATAAAATTACATTTAGAAAAAAAAAATCAAGATTGAAAGACTGCAAGATACAAGCAACTAAGTCACCGGTAGAAAAGAAGACTATCAAGAATGTCTGCTCATAGACAAGGAGAATTAGCCCCAAACTCAGGAGACTGAAAATGTAATATTCACCAGCAGCTTGTGGAAGTCTCTGGGATATGTGGATTGTACGGCTGCCTCTGTGACTATATATATTCCATTTACTCTCAACATTGTGAAATGATGAAGTTCTTCAACCTTGATTCCAGAGACCTTGTGACTGATACTTTCAATCAATTAAGTAAAGTTAAGCGATGATGAAAGAAACCAGAACATTCTGTATATCAGCTCTGTCCAAAACTGATACTGTCCAAATATGACACAAGATTAACTTCTAGAATACGGCTAAATCCATAATGAATATAAATTCTTGTTTCTTTCTATTCAACCAATATGGACGTCATTACAGTATTGTCACTCATTATATCTAGATATGAGCGAATCATCCAAAATTCGCTTTGCCGAACATTGGTTGAACTTTTCATAAGATTCGTATCTCCTACTAATCTATTCGGAGAATCTGCGTACAAATCATACTTTATTATGTGGTGTTTTGTGAACATTCGCGCACTAATAATGAATGTTCAGTTTTAAAAGGTACGCAACTTCTGTGAACACGTACGCATGAGTGTACAAATTGCATACGAAAATGACGGGCTTTGCTGGAGCGGAATGGTGGAGCAGGAGGAACGCTCTGAGTCTGACCCCTGGCTACTGTACATGATACTGTATCAGCAGATGACAGCAGATCATCCGGCTGAGACTGAGATGAGCGTGCCATCCACTCCACTACCTCATTCACTTTCTCCTCCTCTACAAATTTGCGCCTTGGTGGGTTAGCCTGGTGGAACACCGGCCAAATATTGCGAATACTACAAGTAGAAGCTCTGGCTACAGGTCCTTTGGCACTTCTGCCCTGAGCCACCTTCTCCTTTTTTTTAGAGCTCGAGGTCTGGCTGGAACTGGACCCCTTTTGCTTATCCATTCCAGACATTTTTCACTTGACTATGGCCCTGCAGCTGGTCTTTGTCTCTCTCCCTTTCTTTCTCCCTGTCTCTCTCCCTGTCTCTCTCCCTGCCTGATTAATTACTAGCCCTGCAGTATCCCAGTTGTGTAATATGGATTCTCTGAACAATTACACCCCAATTTCAACAACACAGATCTCAGTACTTCACACACAGTGCTTCTGCTCGTCACTGGCTTACCGAGCCTGAGCCAATCAGAGAGGGCCCTGCCCACTAGGTCAGGTGACTGCTTTCTTCCCGGGCTTTTGCTGCACAAATAACTAACAGTAAAAGTTTGCTAAGTAATTAAATTCGTACAGCAACAGTGTATAGAGTAACTTATACGTTGCATTAGCGTACAATTTATCAGAGAAGTACGTAGTGAATGAGTAGAAAGCCTTAAGAACATTTTTGAATCCAACGGAGCGAATCTCAAAAAAATGTGGATTCGCATCGCAGCTGAAAATTTCCAAGATTCGTATCGAATCTACGAAGCGGAGAATAGATTCGCTCATCTCTAATTATATCTTAGATTTCAGTTCTACACAGACACGCATCAATATAGAAGCTGGATTTGTTGAGATGCATAAATAGATATATGGATTTCTCATTCAATAGTCAGGAAAAGCTGAGTGACAGCCAAACCTTGGCCATTACTTGTCACGTGCCTTAGCACTGTTATATTAAAGAAAGACTACTAATTGTAATTTGAAACAATCAGTGTTTTTTTTTTTACCATTGCTTCTGTGAGACAATGACACTAAATGATACATTTTACATAGAAAATTAGTATTCATGCGTATGGAATCTAGCTGTTTTGATTTTTTATTCACGAAAGACTATATATAAGTCATGACTGGGATACACATGCCATAGAAGCTATCATGGTTACCATCTGCGTTGTGGTAGTTCTTTGATTTGTGATCATATTTTTATGTTAGGTAGGGAGCAGTATCAAATGAAGATAAATAAATGATGTTGCAATTTTTTTATTTTGCCTTGGTCGGCATTAAAATAGAACCATAATCTTACGTGATACGAGCCAATACAATCAGACAGAGGACGTTGACACACAGATATGGACAGTCTCACTAGAGGTTTGTTTCTATACAGTCAAGTTTTAATTTTTAAAAATATAATCACTGTCAAGACAAAAAGGACTAAAATGACATACTCAAACAATATACTAAACTGAAATAATTTTAGATTAGGAATACAGATTTTGTATTATATTATCCTATGATGAGCTGCCTTGTCAATAAAGAAGAACTCCCGCAAAAAACGTTATTCTCTGTCCTGCTACAAATGTACATGATGTAATCTGTAGTGAATGTAATTTTCTTACCAGTGTCTGTATTTGTGAGTTATATCTCCCTGATGTTTCTCATCTGTGTCATGTGACCAGCAATCAGACTCACCAACCGACACAGCATCTTATGTGTGGACAGGAAGTCTATTTCTCTATGTATTCCTATGGGAGCCTCATTATTCCTATGGGAGTCTTATAGGAATGCATAGAGAAGTAACTGACAACCTGTCCTGTGTCCGTTGGAGATCAGTGCTGGTCACAAGATCCAGCTACACTTAGAAGAGAGGGGCTACCTCACAAATACAGTCAATAATAAGAAGATTACATTCACTACAGATTGAATCATGCACCTTTCTTAAAGGTGAGAGAATAGAAATTTGTGCGAGTGTTCTACTTTTTAGTATCTATTTTAGTATCTTTAGTACTGCCTCTGTGTAGAAGAATATAGTAGTCCCTCAAGTTACAATATTAATTAGTTTGTGTGTGTGTGTATATATATATATATATATATATATATATTACTAGATTCTTGTATATTGGAGGTATATATATATCACCAATATAGAAGAATATAACTACTATAATACTGCTCCTATGTATAAGAAAATTACTACTATAATACTGCCCCTATGTACAAAAATATAACTACTATAATACTGCTCCTATGTGCAAGAATATAACTACTATAATACTGCCTCCTATGTGCAAGAATATAACTACTATAATACTGCCTCCTATATACAAGAATATAACTACTATAATACTGCCTACTATGTACAAGAATATAACTACTATAATACTGCCTACTATGTACAAGAATATAACTACTATAATACTGCTCCTATGTACAAGAAATAACTACTATAATACTGTCCTATGTACAAGAATATAACTTATAAATACTGCTCCTATGTACAGAAATAACTACTATAATACTTGCTCCTATGTACAAGAAATAACTACTATAATACTACCTCCTATGTACAAGAATATAACTACTATAATACTGCTCCTATGTACAAGAAATATAACTACTATAATACTGCCTCCTATGTACAAGAATATAACTACTATAATACTGCCTCCTATGTACAAGAAATATAACTAAACTACTATAATACTGCTCTATGTACAAGACTGCCTCCTATGTACAAGAATATAACTACTATAATACTGCTCCTATTGTACAGAATATAACTACTATAATACTGCTCTATGTACAAGAATATAACTACTATAATACTCTTCCTATGTACAAGAATATAACTACTATAATACTGCTCCTATGTACAAGAATATAACTACTATAATACTGCTCCTATGTAACAAGAATATAACTACTATAATCTGCTCCTATGTACAAGAATATAACTACTATAATACTGCTCCTATGTACAAAGAATATAACTACTATAATACTGCCTCCTATGTACATAGAATATAACTACTATAATACTGCCTCCTATGTACAAGAATATAACTACTATAAATACTGCCTCCTATGTACAAGAATATAACTACTATAATACTGCTCCTATGTACAAGAATATAACTACTATAATACTGCTCCTATTACAAAATATTTAACTACTATAATACTTCCTATGTACAAGAATATAACTACTATAATACTGTCCTATGTACAAGAATAAACTACTATAATACTGCCTCCTATGTAAAGAAATAACTACTTATAATACTGCTATGTACAAGAATATAACTACTATAATACCTGCTCCTATGTACAAGAATATACTACTATATAATACTGCTCCTATGTACAAGAATATAACTACATAATACTGCTCCTATGTAAAGAATATAACTACTATAAATACTCCTCCTATGTACAAGAATATAACTACTATAATACTATGTGCTGCCTATGTACAAGAATATAACTACTATAATACTGCTCCTATGTACAAGAATATAACTACTATAATACTGCTCCTATGTA
>ONZH01013157.1:0-180158 GCA_900303285.1 Rhinella marina | reverse complement strand
GGTAACATAAAACTAAAAGACAAACACTGCTTAGTCCTGGAAAGATACGTTTCGGTGAGCTGGAATGACAATGTATGTAAATGAGGCAGACCGTCCAAAAAACGGAGACGCTATTCTTTGGGTGTATATTTGTTCTGCTACAGAAAAACCTACTGAATTGAAAAGCAATCAAAACGTTCAGTGAAAATCAGGGGAATAAAGACATCAAAATGAGATCTAAGTCATTCATAGAAATTGACTGTGACAGTGGATGGACCACATTTTCCTAGGATTACATATACATAGTATATAACCTATGATTGAATTGAATCACTTGTGCCAATAAAACTTACTTTTACACATCACAGGAATATTTAAGGTGGAGGTCTAGTACAGTGAGGGGATCATTTTCAAATTGTCCACTGATGTAGGGCAGTGAAGGGTAAAACCCCTTTTGATCTAGGCTAGTAAGTGGATATGGGTGGTCTAGGGCAATGAAGGGGCTAATGGAAAGGTTCTTAGTGGTCTAGGGCAGTTAAAAATTTAAAGGTTCAGTTTTCCACCTATTAGGAAACTGGAATGATAATCAGATATAACACTAGGGTAAAGTTGGTTGAGGGCCAGCATTTCAAGAACAATGTTGTCCTGGGGCCAGTAGGGAGGTAGATTTGCATACACTTAAAGGGGTTCTCCGGGAATTAAGAAAATTAAAATACTTAAATATTTCTTTATTATAAATATATTCTTAAATACCTTTCATTATTTATAATAGCTCGTTTTTTCTGGGGAGTGCTCATCAGGGGAAACAAAATGGCCACTGTCCCATTAGTTCACTCAAAACCTGTCCTGATCACACAGGAGGACAAGTTACTTTACACACACTGAGGTAAAGATCTGCCTCATCCTCCTCTCTGCTATGCTTGTCAGGGATTATATGATCCTAAATATAGATGATAAGATCTTTAGCTGAATCTCTGGTGAATTTAGTTCATGATGAAACATGAAGTACAGAGAGAACGGACAGGACAGACTGTGGTAATGTTTTGCTATGGTAATGGAGACTGCATACAAGTGCTGCTGCTCATTAGCCACACCCCCACCATCCTCTTATGTCTCCTCATCTTCTTCATTCCACAGAGATTCACCTGTATTCAGGATCATGATTCCTGACAAGCAGAGCAGAGAGGTGGATGAGGCAGCTCTATAGTTCAGTATTGTGAAGTAGCTTGTCCTCCTGTGTGATTAGGACAGGTTTTGTGTGTACTGATAGGACGGCAGCCATTTTATTTCTCCTAATGATTGCTCCCTAGACAAAACGAGCCAATATAAGTAATGAAAGGTATTTGTGAATATATTTATTATAAAATAATATTTAAGTATTTTCATTTTTTTAATTCCTGGAGAACCCCTTTAAGGAGGATTTATGCTGCACTATTGTCAGGCCGATTATCAGGTATGAATGTAACTACGAATACTCATACTTGTGTGAAGATGCCGATGATCAAGCAAAATGCTCATTCATTGGGTGAAATGACACCAAAATAATTGCTTCTGGGCAGTAGGGCATGCTGTGTAAACAGCGATTTAATGCCCAACAACTGTGAATCTGTATGAGGATGAGCGATAGCAGTAGTAGCCATTGCTACAGTAGAAGTGATTGCCGCATGTAAATACATCTGTTTCCTCCACTGATGAGGAGGCAATCGGGAAGGAACTGTCCCTTCCTGATAATTGCCTGCTCAGTTGGTGCATGTAAATGCATCTTTAGTATTTTTCATAGCTTCTGTTGATTTCATGGAAGAAGGATAGCACGTGTGACTTAAATTAAACCTTTAGTGTATATTGGGGTTCTGCACACTGTGTTGTAGGTGCCCGCAAAGGACTTCACAATTTTGGCAACTTAAATGTTTTGACAAATTACCGTGATCAATATTAATAGATAGAACCAGCGTCTAGTACACAGAGCAGCCCTGGCCACAGGTAAGACTGCTGATGAAGGTCCTACTGGACCGAAGTGTATGGTGCAACATTGTAGGAATAGATGGACTAATCTTCCACAAAATGATTGTTACTGGAGCTTGTATTTTGATGTGATTGTGATACTGTACAATAAACTGATACGTTGAATTATCATTAATCAGAGTGCAGCAAATCTCTTAAATTAAACCTGTGACTTTATTAGTGGCCAAACTACATTTACCCTTTCAAGATCTGTATGTTTCCCCCAAAGCCTTCTCCTAAAGGGGCAATAATTGTAGTCTCTGGGACTCAATGCCAAATCGATTATATTCCCCTCCACCACCAGCTCTTTTGTGCCATCTAAAATACTACTGTGCTCTAATGGGGCAGAGAGGCTGTTGTGATGGCAATCTTGGCATTCGTTATTGTTACACCCTGTCTTCATCCTCCAGTCCAGGGATGGCCAACCTGCGGCTCTCAAACTGTTGTAAAACTACAATTCCCACCATGCCCTGCTGTAGCCTGATAGTTGTAAACAGTTTGAGCATGCTAGTTGTAGTTTTGCAATAGCTGGAAAGCCGCACGTTGGCCATCCCTGCTCCAGTCCATCCATACAATGCATGCCTTCCAGGAAAATGAACACTACTCTAGGGCTAAGGCTAATTGCTGAGTTGATGCACCATGGGCACTTGCCACCATGTCCTCTCCACCTGTGCTCTTGCCTTGCAATAATATTATTTGTATATGATTTTATTAAATCCTAAACTTACTAAAGTGCATCTGAGTTGTCTTTCAGTACAGAGTATACGTTTTTTGTGCAGATTTTTATCTTTTTTATAGTGCAAATACTGAGGTGTTAAACTTAATATACATTATAAGAATGGGTTCCTCCACCATTCTTTTGTGTGTATACCAGAAAATCCCAGTTCTTTATGTGGCATTTCATTATCTGCTAGTAAAACCTTCTGTTTGTACAGTCTACTCTTCTTGGTGGGCAGACTGTTCAGAATGTGCTTTGCAAGTTGTTCTTTGCTGAGGTAGCTTCTACATCCAGGAGATTATCATTGTTAAAATGTGTGTTCTCACATCTGTTCCCCGATGCTATTTATTCCTCGGTGTTGCAAACCTGACTGCTTGGCTGCTCACTGTGTTTTTAGTTAATCCTGTCATCTAATCCATATGTCTGGAATCTCGCCAAAAATGATAGAAGATCGCATAGAAAACAGCGTGTTGTTTATATGAATAAACCTCTGTAGAGCATGGAAGTAAATCCGCTGTCAAATCTGAGTCAATCAAATGTCACAACAGAAGCCATGCACAGGACTTATTTTTCGACATGGCGCTGGACTAGCAAATGCCGGAATCCTATTAAAAAAGGGAAAATGAACCCACATGTGATCTTCTGAGATGTTATAGATAATTGTCTCAGAAAATCACAGCATTGGAGGCTATAAGTGTGGACCCTCTAATCAAAGATGATATCTTTGGAGGACTCAAAATTCTAAATAAAGGGCCATTCAAGTCAATTGTGCTTTGCTTAAAAAATTGTGTCAGAATTCAGTAATGGATATCTGAGCTGTGATCTGTTGACTGACAGGGGATCTTCATTCTTGGTATCAGTGATGGTCTTACCCATGGAATCCCTAGTGAGATCTTCTCACATATTTCACCAAATGTCAAAGTTTTAAGTGGTCTTCCACTTTAAAAATCAACCACCAAAGTTATTCAAACGAAAGTCACGTGTGACTTCGCGAATAACTTACTTCGGCTTATCGGAGCCCATACATTTTAATACTGTATGGAGGCGGATCTCCGTACAATATTATTCCGAAGTTTTGAACGAAGCAACTTCAGATGAAGCATCCGAAGCTCGCATATCTCAACACTACTAGAGTCATATCCTCTTCTATCTGTCCTCTCTTTCCGGCTAATCTACCAAATATATGTTAGCATAAAGTAGGGGACAAATGGAAGAAAGTCTGAGACTACAAGACTGCAGAATTATACTACCCAGAATTATTTTCTGTCTGCTACCACAGAGAAAATTGTTAAGTAATACCTTATGCAAAATGGTTTTAATTTTTAACTTTAGATTTAGCGTACCTGAGTTTTCAAAAAAGTTTGCATAATGGCTATTCTTCTTTGTATAATCAGTTTCATGCAGTGGTAACATTCACGTTCTCCATATGATGCTTGTTAGGATTTCATGAAGCAATTGCATATAATACTTTTCATCCATTATCGACATTTACAGCCCGATTCATTAGGGTT
The DNA here is from genome assembly GCA_900303285.1 of Rhinella marina. Lineage (NCBI taxonomy): Eukaryota > Metazoa > Chordata > Amphibia > Anura > Bufonidae > Rhinella > Rhinella marina. The sequence continues at coordinate 175,949 of ONZH01013157.1, read as the reverse complement.
TATAACTACACATAAAGTATAACGCATATGTAATAGTTCCAAAAAGGGAATATAATTAGGTGTCCCATTTGGCATTCATTGTTTCAATTAGCTGGACTACAACTCATAAACGATTTTGGCAAGATTCATCCATGAAATGTTAGGCATCTCCTTTTACCAACATCCTCCATCTAGCAGAACCAAAGTCTAGTAAATGTAAGCAGAAGGCTATGCCTACATGAAGGACTTCATTTTTCTAATTGAATCTGGTAAACCTCTTGTAGTAGAGTTCAGTTTGTACTAGTTTCTCCTATTAGCACCTACTAAACAGTTGGTTATCTTCAGTGTATTCATTGATAACTCATGGGCTCCAACCATCCCAGATCCAGCTGGTCAGTCCTGGATTTCATCCACGGTCCTGGGAAGGTTGCTGCATTTCCCCATTTCAACTGGATTTGTGTTGAATACATTGGTGAAGGGCATTATCAGCTCCCTGCTGTACCATTCACCCTATGACCCAGGCATCAAAGGTTTGGCACAGGCACAATGCAATGGCATTATAGAACCTGCTCAAGTTGTCAGAGGCTTTGCACTGAGGGATGATTTCTGTTTGCCATGGGTACAGGGCTAAGTAGGGGCGTAGCTATAGGAGGTGCAGAGTTAGTAGTCGCTACCGGGCCAGGACCCTTAGAGGGCCCAAAGACCCTTGTGCCACAAAAGAAGACACCGGTATTATGGAAAGCACATGGTGGTCAAGTTACACATCTGGCTGGATGAAAGGGATTAGGTCAAGAATTTGTTATTGGGGGAGGGTGGGCAGATGAGTGTTTCAATTTTTGCCTCAGGTAGCACGAAACCTATGTGCTTCCCTGCCCCTTGCCGCAAAGCACTAAGGGAAGTGGGGCCCAAGCTGAACTCTTGCAGCAGGGCCCACGAGCGTTTAGCTGAGTCTAAGTGAGTATTTAGGTGGTTGTGTAGGGTTATGAATATCAGATCTGCGGGGGTCTGACTCCCGGCATCCCCCTGTTTGAAGAGGTCGCAGCACTCATGCGAGCACTACATTTTCTTCAATATTTACGTGTGCGCTGTCTCCTCTGTAGCACTGGTGCAGTCTAATTACAACCGCTTGTCCTATTCACTTGAATGGGGCAGAGTAGTTGTAATTACACTGCATCTCCACTATAGAAGAGATGACATTCAAGTAAATTTCGAAGGGCTATGTAAGGGCTATCTGACCAAGAAGGCGAGTGATGGAGTGCTGTGTTAGATGACATGACCTCCCACAATCACCCGACCACAACCCAGATGATTTGAGATAAGTTGGACCTTAAAGTGAAGAAAAAAGCATGTTCAGCACCTGTGGGAACTCCTTCAAGACTGTTGGAAAACTATTCCAGGTGACTACCTCATGAAAATGATTGAGAAAATACCAACAGTGTACAAAGGCGTCATCAAAGCAAAAGGGGCCTACTCTGAGGAATCTAGAATATAAAATATATTCAGTTTTTTTTTTTTGTTAAAGACCTTTCAAGGGTCCAGACATTATCAAATAAGTAGGGTGTTGTGTAGGGCATTCATGTAAGATCACTTACCAGATTATCTGTCCGGCGCTCCATTCCCCAGCTGTGCCCCCTTTTTACTTTTCCTGCCCTGTTTCTCAATGGGCATCTCCTTTTCCCTGTGTCACAAACGTGTGTTTGCACCAGCTCTACAGAGGAGACAGCGCACACGTAAATATTGAAGAAAATGTAGTGCTCGCATGAGTGCTGCGACCCCTTCAAACAGGGGGATGCCGGGAGTCAGACCCCCACAGATCTGATATTCGTAACCCTACACAACCACCTAAATACTCACTTAGACTCAGCTAAATGCTCATGGGCCCTGCTGCAAGCGTTCAGCTTGGACCGCACTTCCCTTAGTGCTTTGCGGCAAGGGGTAGGGAAGCACATAGGTTTCGTGCTACCTGGGGCAAAAATTGAAACACTCATCCGCCCACCCTCCCCCAATAACAAATTCTTGACCTTATCCCTGTGTTCGGCTAGGCTTTCAAAAGTGACATAATTTGACATGTTTTTCTCTTGGTTTGGTTGCTGTTTACCACACCCCTTCCCCTCAGATGTTGCGGGTGTGGTGATTATCTTTCCCCTATTTATCTCTTCCACTCCCAGTATTCCTTGCGGTTTATACTTTCTGCTCACTTTGTTGTGTGTGGTGTTGTTCTCGGCTGAGATCCGGTTGCTGCAATATCTGCATTAAGATAAGTGTAATTTTCCCTATTGTGTTTATCCTACTTTTCCCTGTTGTGGTTTTGCCTTCTGGAGTCTCCTGTTCGTCTGTCACTAGCTGCAGGGTTCTATAGGGTTAGTTTGTTATTAGGTTCCTGTGTATGAATTCTCCTACCACTAAGGCCTGTTCATACTGGTAGTCAGTCAGGGCCTAGTTTCAGGGTTCCCTGCAGGAGGTGACCAATTCCCATGTTTGGTCTTTTTCCTTCCCTCTTACGCTTGGTGTGGCTATACCCTCCACACCAGAGAGTGACATCCTGGCTGTAGCGGTCCAATCGCAGCGGAGAGCGTCACAGCCAAGGAGAAGGTGAGCTTTTTTTTCCGCCCTGGCTGTGACGCTCACTGCTACGATTGGACCGCGCTACAGCCAGAGAGAAGGAGACACCCATTGAGAAACAGGGCAGTCTCCTTTCTGTACCGATGATATTAATTTGCATACCAGGCAGGAAAAGTAAAAGTGGTGCACAGTGGGTGAACGGAGCACCGCACATATAAACTAGTAAGTGACCTTACATCCCTGCACTTGACTGTTCTCAGAACTTAAGTGAATGGAGCATGCTGGGAGTAGTAGTTTCACAACAGCTGGAGTGCCAGAGGTTAATGAACCCTGCCCTATAGCTACAACCATTACAATGGGGCATATTTATCAATGGACTGTGCCACGTTTTTGGAAGCATAGGAACGTCTGGTGGGTAGGGAAAAATGTATCAAAAATTTACAATACTTTTCTGACTAGTACTGATCATATGGACCCACCAAAAAAAATGTTTCAAAGAAGAACCGGCTGCAGATGCCGCCAGGCAGGCTTATTAAGACTAAAGGTCATGAGGTTATATTATTCATCAGAGGAATTGGTCTAGCTGTCAAAATTACCTACAAATAATAGACTTCTAACTCTCTCTTGTTACATTCTGTTCAAGAGGAATCATAATGGAACAATCTAATTAGAGCAGATCTGCGATGCCTGAAATGTAAGGATCGAAACGTAAGGTCACCTTTTAGACCCCATGAAACAGCATTATAATGTTGTTGTGGATGTGTGAAATTCCACCGTTTATTAAAGGGTCTGTGTTTAACGCAAAATGTTAAAGCAACCCTCCAGATCAAAAAAGAAAATTCACATTAACTGGGGAACAAACAGAACTTGGGACCAGAACAGTACATGGTACCTTCCTTTTCATCTTTTTAGCTGCAGATCCATCAATTCCTGGGGTCCTCTTCTGCCATCCAAGATGGCCAACCAGCTTCTCAGACTATCCGAGTCCAGTCCAGTGCAGCAGGAAGTGTTTTCGGCTACCATGTAGTCTGAGAGGTGGTGCGGCCAGCTTGGTATGGCAGATGAGGAGGCTGAAAGAAGGTCACCATGTAAGCATTCTGGTTGTTCCTCAGTTATTTTTTTCCTAGAAGGTTGCTTTAACAGCAGGAAATGAGCCATTATTCTTTCTACAATTTTTCATATTTTCAGTGTAATATTTGTGTTTTCGCTTATGCCAGTGAAGCAGCACAAAACATAAAACAAGACTGCAAGTTAGAATAGGTTGGATTTTCCTGTCTAGATGGCAAATAAAAAAGTTAAGCGAACGATAAAAAAGGGAAATTTCAGCATTAGTAGCTATGTGACTTGCAGTTTTAGGCTGGTGTCATACATAGGCAGGGGCAGACTGGGAACTTAAAGTGGCCCTGGAAAAAATACTAAAAGTAGCCCATTTTGTAGTCGGGTCCAAATTGTTGGATAAAACATAATATGTCAATATGTCATAATAGTCGGGTCCAAATTGATAGAATGCAGGGCCAACATAAGTACTCAGGGCCAGCAATACCATATTGCAGCACATTGTACCACCCCAACAGAGCCAAATACCACAGTCCATCACAAAATGCTGCCCCACCAGCACAAAATATATCCCCAAAAACTTCCACTGGCCGGCCATGAGGAGGGCTCAGGTGGCCCTTAGGGCATCAGCTCATGGGGAAATTTCTGTGTAAGGGCTATGGCCAATCCATCCCTGTGCATAGGTTTCTTTTTCCTTTGGCATTTTACGTTTTTTATGTGTGTGTGTGTTTTTTCTTCAAAAAAACACCAGCTCCAGATGTTGCATGGCAATCTATAGGAATAATTGAACACAGGACAAACAAACTTTTTTTTGTAGTGACATTTTGTTCACCCTTGAGGTGCATTTTTTGTGTAAATTTTCATTTTTTTCATTTGTCTGGCATTTTGCGTCTGATCGGTTATCCAGAGGATCATTTGTACAATCCCACCAGCAACATGCAAGTCATAATTGGCCACCTGGTCTTTGAGCACAAGAGCAAATTATCTGCTGAATTCTGCAGATCATGACGTACACACGTAGTTTGTCGACCAAAAGTCTGCTGTCAGCCAACGAGAATGACTGCATTAGTTTTTGGCCTAACTCCAAAGGTTATTCTATTTCCATATACTTGTGCTTTTTGGTGTCTCAAAAAAGTTCAGGAGTTGTGGACCAAGCTGTTGCACAACTATTTTGGTTGCCTCTTTAATAAAAAACTACCCCCCCCCCACACACACAATTGGAATACATATGGATTGGAGTGGGACCCAATTCTGGAGTCCATAGGGGAAAACAGAGTGCTATTTATGCACGTTCTACTGATATCATGAGAACCCAAATATTTTTCGTATTTTACTTTTGATTGTAAAACTTCCCTAATACATGTGAATACAAAAATAATTTATTATGTGAGATGTCAAAAAACAAAAACAACCAAATCACTAGCATAAAAACAATTACATAGTCTAAGAAATAAAAAGTTTTGGTTGACAGAATGTAAGAAGAAAAAAAATGATATTCCCTTGGTCCAAAATTGTCTTCTTCCTGAGGGCTCATGCACACGACCGTATGTATTTTGCAGTCCGCAAAACATCGATCCACAAAAAATAAAAGGATGACAACCCTTTTTTTTGCAGATCCATTGTAACAATGCATGTCCTTGTCCGCAAAACAGACAATAATAGGACATGTTCTATTTTTTTGCGGAATGGACTTGCAGATATACAGAAACGGAATGCATACTGAGTCATTTCCGTTTTTTTGCGGACCCATTGAAGTGAATGGTTCCACATGCGGGCTGCAAAAAAAAAACAATACAACCATGGAAAGAAAATAAGGCCGTGTGCATGAGCCCTTAGGCCATATCCTTATTTCGGTCTACAAAAACAGCGAAATACGTATAGCTTCCATGTTCATTCCATATGTTTCTTATTCCCATCAACAGGAAGGACAAGAATAGGATTTGTTCTATAATTTGCAGAACAGCCATACAGATCCACAAAAACCATTGATTTGTGCATGGCCCCATAGAAATGAAAGGGTAAATGTGTTATCTGTATAAAAAAAAAAAGCAGGTAGCACAGTGAAGAAAAATACATGTGCATGAGGTCTTAGGTATGAAAATTATATTTTACCTATAATGGTGCACACCTAGAAAAGAAGAGCAGATTTATAGTCATCTGTGTAGAGGCAGGTGACACTTCACAGGTCAGGGCTCCATAGCTGTGCTAGCTTTATTAAATGCGTTGAGAGACATTAATTATTCATCAGCATCAGCTATAAATATAAGAGTCCGTCAAGAAGGCATGTTTCACTCACCTTTTACATTTAATGAATATTGTAACATCCAACATGGCTAACCTGCTGCTAGCTTTGACTGGATAATAAGCTCTACTAAGGCTATAACCTGTGTAAAAATAACTAAATTAAAGGGGTGTGCCATGAAAAATATTCTACATTTTGCAAACCAGCACGTGTATCTTAATACCGTTGTAATTGCATGTAATTGAACATTTACTATAGCCACTGAGTTATTCAGTATAGCGGCATATTCTCACTGAAGTGGTCGCACATGCTCAGTTTATATCTTCTGTTAGAAGCTGTGAGAGTTGCAGTAGAAATGACATTCCTTATAACCTGTGTGATAGGGATTGAAATGAAGCATAGAAGGGACACTCCCCCTGAACTGCCAGGCTTAACAAAATCTAGAAGAACAATTGGAGCAATGAATGGGGAGATCTCTGGATCCATGTGAGGTATAAGACTGGTTCTAGCTTAGTTAGAGGTTGTCATGTGCTATAGGATGTCAGATTTTCATTTTTTACATGAATCATGGGATAACCTCTTTACGTAGATGATCTGTAAGCTGTAAGGAATCAAGCCCCTCATGTGCATTATTAGTTTTACAGGGTCATTGGATTGAAATTAGAGTCATAATTTGTATTGGCAAAATGTCTACTTGGTTTAAACTTCATCTGTAGGTCAGTTTTAGATATCATAGTATCACAGATCTTCACCAAAGCTTCCTACTACATCTAGTGCTTCTCTTTATAGATCCTAACCAATCTTGGTTGATAGACACTACTCATCATGGAGATGAAGTCTGGTCTTTAGTAGGAGCACGTGTAACAGTTAGAGTAATTAGTAGCTGGACTCATTTTCTGCTTACCTAAAGAATCCTATCATACTTATTGAAAAGAACTTTAGATTTTCACCAAATATGAAAAACTACACCATCTATCAATAATATATCACATATTTATCCAGTTGGAACATTTTAAGCTTGCGTTACCCAAATCCTGCCTACCCCTGCTGTGGAACACATGAGGAGGAAAACACCATCATGAGTAGGGTTCTGGTGGTTATCTGCAGTCAGAACTCAGGAGGGCATCTGTGGCTGGTTCATTATTCTGGCATCTAAGGCTAAGGCACTTATGGAGGACATGCTTTTCTCTTTCTAGAAACCACCACCCTTGTCCGTAGAATGTGTCTAGTATTGCAGTTCAACTGTCCTGTAATTTTTTAAATAGAGGTTTTCCTACAATGAACATCTATCATCTATCCATAGAATGGGTGATAAATGTTTGATTGGCCAACCTCCCCAATCCTCCTTACTGTGGTCGTAAGGTGAGGAGGAAGAGGGTGGAGACTTGGGGTCCCCTGTTCTACTGATCAGGGTGTGCAATTGTCAAGAAGATGTTGCTAGCATTAATGGCCTTTTTAGACAGGGGGTGAGTTTTAAATAGGTTTCCATGTTTTAAAAAAATGTACTAAAAGCTGATAATGCTGTAAAATAAAAAATAACTTGTCTTGAAACTATGGCTGTTGAATTGCCTCCTGGGGTCATGAAATGTAATTACAGCAAGGTTTGACAAGTCTATTCAAGAACTGCATAGGAAAATCCACTCTATCCACCAGTCTGATGGCCTGGAGCAATGTTGATAGACTCCAATCCTCAAATACCCACTAAGGCATCAAGTTTTCAAGATTACCAGTATCTCAGTATTGAGCGGATGATCAGGAATTCTCTAGGTGTTCTGTCTATGGGGTAACCTCAAGTGAAGGCCTGTTGGGAGTATGTGCTGACTGGATTTGAGAGACAATGGTCTACAGGATCGTGTTTGTAACATTTAAGCGGTTGTCTAAGATGATTTAAAATCTCAAATATGCCACCGAAGGCTGTAAAATAAAAAGTGAGGTATACTTATCTCTTCCTCCAGTGCAATTCTCTGGTCTGATTCTCCTGCCACTGCTTTTATACAGACTGCAGCTTGGATGTGCTGGTATACGTGACCTTTGTAACCAATCACTGATCTGATCTGATCACTCAGATATATATATAGATACATGGATTATATATTGATTTCTAATTATCTCAGACAACTCCTTTAATGACCAGCCTAGCACTGCATAATAATATACAGTTGAATGAGGCTTTCTTCTATTAAGTGCATCAATTATGGACCCACTGGAGGACCATCAAGTATTTCTTCCTTCTGTAATATCAATGACTGCAAAAGAAAACTTTCTAAAGAAAAAAAATATTTGCCTTTTTGTCAATCACCTGCCGCACATTGTGTTGTTGTAGCTGTGGTACAGGAATACAGTTCTTCTACAGTATATACAATGCAATGTCAAGAATTCAGACTATTTGCTATTTTCCCATAGAAATCGGTGTGAATTTCCTAACATCAGGTGTGGAATGCTCCTCCTGAAGAGACGCACAACTGTAGCTTACATTCCCTGCTGTCGGGTAATGATGTTGTGCCAGGGAGTAACTCAGACCAGGGCTAAAATAATGTTCTACATGGAAAGATACCAATGTAAGGAAGGAAGAATGGGAGCTTAGACCACACAAGTTCTGGTGTTGTTAAAATGGTTTATCTTGCGGGTTTGACCTCTTGTAGATTATCTTGGAAAATCATAAACATATATTTTGAATTCTGGTGCAGAAATGGTGTGAACCTGCTGCAGATGTCAACCTTTGCATTGCAAAGTTATGTGCGTATTTCAAGGTGGACATTTTCCTGAGGATGTAGATGAGATTCGTTAAAATGTCATCCACTTCACTGCTACTGTAAATGTTGTGAAAATTCCTACGCAATTCCCCTGTGGAAAATATATAGGGGGGGATTTATCATTAGGAGAATATTTGAAGTCAGTTTTGCTTGCATCTATGTTGGAGTACTTTGTGCCACATTTATCAAACGTCACAGGTTGTTTGATAAATGTGGCTTGTCCTCAAACCTAACACTTCTGTCTAGAGAAGCTCCTCCACTTTTCCTACTCCACCCTCCTCCTGGAGTGAGATTGCGACTATTTTGCGACTTTTTAGTCGCAATGATAAATCTGGAGTGAAACTCATTAACATAGCTAACCACACCCACTTTTCCACCCATATTACAAAACTGGAGTGAGTGGTGTACACATGCAAAAAGTCGCAAAATTTTGCGCAAAAAAGTCACAAAAGCCCTATTTTGCGACTTTTTGATGCCAGAATTCTGGAGTGATGGTATGATAAATCAGGGCCATAGTGTATACACCATGTGAATGTACTGAAGTTTTTCAGTAATTGCATTTGTTCTTTATAAGGGACACCGTTCTAGAAAGTCTATGGAAAACATGAATAGCATAGCATCATTGTATAATATTTCAGGAAAACCTAAATGTGTACCTAGAGTTTCATTGTGGATTCTGTAGTGAAGTGAAGTAGGGCATTGTGTGGTTTTATACTAAAAATGTGCATACTACATAGATGAGATTTGATAAAATTCACAGTACTGAATGTAACCTTCTACCTGCATTGAGTATCCTGCAGAAACTCTAAAGGCCCTTTTAGACGGGCCGATAAGTCTCCCTGAACGAGCGCCGATCAGCGACATCGGCGCTCGTTCAGGGAGCCTTTACACGGCCCGATGAATCGAGCGCCGGGCCGCACGAGTGATCGCTGTATCGCTCGTGCGGCCGGGAAGCTCCATGCTGTCAGGCGCACATCGCCTGTTTACACAGGGCGATGTGCGCCCGACAGATCGGATCTTTTGGTTTTTACAAAAGATCCAATCAGCCGACGAACGAGCGTTTTGCTCGTTCGTCGGCTGATTAGGGCCACTTTTACACGGGCCGATTATCGGCACTAGCGTTCCTAGGAACGAATTTTCGGCCGATAATCGGCCCGTGTAAAAGGACCTTAAGTGATTCCCTACTTAGGGAGAACCCCAAAATGATTCTTCATTTCCAGGGAACCCCAACTCCAGTTCTTACCCTCAAAATAGCACAGCATAGAGGAAAGTGGAGTATTGTATACAATAATTCTATATTCTGGAGAAAATGTTGACTGCTTTGCCTGTTCCTATGTCAAGTGCAGTGCCCCAGAGCAGGGGGTACTTGCAAATGGTTTGCTGCTTAATGCTTGTCATATCATTTTATGTCATTTTATACACTGTATATCCAGTATGGTTATTGATGGAAGTTAGGAAAATAGGGAAAGAGATAAGAAGGCTAAGAAATCTGCATGATGGAGTCAGTAAGGTATCCTGCTACCTAAGCTATTTAGAATTTACTGGAGTGAAGGGAATACTGATGAGACACCCTTTACACTTGGCACAACCTGGCCAATTGTATCCATACAAAACCATCTGTGGAGAGTTCCACTGTACAGTATATTGTGGTGACTGTGTTTTGCTACTGTTGGATGTACTACAACTCCTATTTTGCACTTTAGTTATTTTTTTAAATCTGGCCTGGAGACAGGCATGTGGGCTATTGTGGGCTTTGTTACATCAATGATATAGCGATTTTCCCTAAGCATAGACTATAGGAATAAGTCATACAAAAATTACAAGTGTACAGTTGTAAGCGGGTGACCAGGGGACCTGAAGACTATGGTGGCACCGTCCTGTCCCTAGTAAGAAGAGCAGCTCTTGAGCACAAATTGTGCAGAGAGAGAAACATTAAAGAACACAGTACAATTTTATTATTTGGTCGACGTGCTGTATACAGTACTTTCCATAAAATGAAAGACCAAATATGTAGCAGAGAATGTGAGACTTCATTGATAATTAATGTTACAAAAAAAAAAAAACCCCACACAAGCTCTGGTTTTTGCCCTTAGGTCAGCTATTGAAATTCAAGAATACTATCACTGGCATCCGAATTGGACAAGAACCAGCCATTTGATGTTTGCGCTTTGTATGCAATTCATTCCATAACATATTAATGATATTTAAGAGATAATCATTTAAGTGCCAACAACGCAGTTCATGCAAAATGACTATAGTCCAAGCAATTATGATCGTGGAGCGATACATTACGGCATATCCCCAATACAGGGCCCATAGAATCCATTGTCTTGTTTCTCCCATTTTGAGATGTGGGAAAAAGAATTACAGCATGTCCTGTATATTGGTGCTAATCAAAATTTTGATGAACCCGCTCTCCCCAACACAGGATCTGCAAAGGGTGACCATACTACGTATGTCAATACATACAAGAGAAGGGCTGTTGTAGTCATAAGCAAATTATGATTTAAAAAACCAAACACAATAGCAAAAAGGAATACATGAACTAATGCAATATTCACAATAGAACTGAATGGGAGCTACAGTATTTCTCAAATATATCATTTGTGCCCATCCACCACAGCAAGGTGACCTCTTTTAGATTGGACATTACTCTATAATGATACCTCTCTTTGTGCCAACTGGCCTAAAATGGATTAAAGGTAGTCTGTCACCTAATCTGAGCCTTTTAGACTGTGTAACAACGGCTGCTGTGTGCCACTGTTCCCCTGCTTACCGCCGCAGCCCTGGGCGCTGTGTTCAGCGGTGATCTGCTGCCTATGCTTCTCATTCCAACGCTGCAGTTCTGAGCTCTGTCTGTGTAGTGCTGTTTCAGGATCCACTCCACAGTTTCCATTTAGCCCTGCTGCTTGTTCCTTGCATCACTCCCTCTGGGCGGCGCATGTTGGATCATGTGGGTTGGATCACGTGACCTCGTTGACCAACCCTGGTCCACCTGCTCATATATAAGTGGCTCAGCCCTCTTCCCAGATGCCTCAGTGTCAAGGTCCTTGTGTCTTGCCTTTGGTTGCTCTTGTTCATGTTTGTGGTCTAGTGTTCCTTACTCCTGCTCATGTTACCGGACTCCGCTACCTGCCTGCATCGACTCTCTTGTTTCCGACCCGGATTCCCTGACTTGTACCTGTGCCTCCTGCCATGACCCATTGCCTGTCTGACTTCGCCTCTGCCTCATCCTTCAGTCCTGCATTGCTGATCCTGGTGACAACTCGGCCCTCTGACCACCGTCTGGACCAGCTACCTCGTGTTTCAACCCTCTTTAAGAGGTAGCAACCTGGTGTTCCCCTCAGAAAGTTTATCCCCACCATCAGGGGTATTGTGAAGATAGAGGGGTTTACTTAGACAACGCCCTTAGAGGAGGTAGGGCACGAGGCACAGTGGGTTCACTCCCGCTGGTTTGTGACTCGCTGAAATCTTGAAAAATAGGCTTTTTAAACTTATGCTAATGAGCTTTGGAAGGGCCCAGGGTGGTGTTACTTTAACAAGTGCCCAGGCCCCTCGGCGATGTGCAGAGAAAATCACACCTCTTTCACCCATCTGGCCTGCCCCTATTTCCTATTATTACCTCCTCCTCTGCCTCCCAGATCTCGTGCCTGCGCCAACCACACTTGTCCCGCACCTGCGCACTGCTGTGCCCATTATGGGCAGAGGAACAGGTAGTTAGACTGCGCATGCGCTGGTCTTTAGCGCAAAATCCAGCGGGTGGAAGTCACCAGCAGCACCAGAGGACTGCAGTGAAGCAAGAGAAGCGTGGCGCAGGCGCAAGATCTGGGAGGCAGAGGAGGAGGTAATAATAGGAAATAGGGGCGGGCCAGAGGGGTGAAAGATGTGTGTTTTTCTGGGCACATCGCCGAGGGGCCTGGGCACTTGCTGTGGTAATGCCGCCCCTGGGCACTTGCCTTTCCAATAGGCACAAATAGGCCTCAATTAAATTCCAGGAGAGCAGGCTTCAGCTATATACTGCACTGATCAAAAACAGCTTGTTGGAAGGATAGGTTTATTTTATGTACTCACAGATCATGGGGCGATTTTTCACTATTGTGCTGCCTAGGGCCGTGCAGTGTGTGAGGGTGCAACCTTTCTTCCTTTGGGGCACACTCTGGTATTGAGGCTGCTGCCTGGCATAGATTGGAGTGCCCTTGATACAATGTTTTGCTGGGTGCGAGACAGGACCAGTGAATGATGAAGACAATGGTCAGGCCTGTTGTATATATTTTGTTATTGCTGCTCTCCGTGGTGGGCATGGACACTGCATCATTAACCTAGAGTCTTCCTGACCACTGGACTCCGGCAAGCCACAGCCCCTTCTTATGTGTGTATTATAGAGACTTTTCTCTGCAGGGGTTAATGCCCTTTGTTATCCTGTTCTCAGCTGTTTGACTAATGAGCTAATTGACTCACCTATTTAGCTGTGCTGCTGACCTCACTAACTTGTCTGAGCAATTAAGTTCCTACCTTGCTAAGTTCCTTGCAAATGTGTTCTGTTTCTTGATGTCTGCTCCTATACTGCTCTGTTTGTTTACTATTGTGACGCTCTGCTGTCAGCTCTGACCTTAGACCTGTTTTATGGATTTGCATGTACTCTGCTTGCCCTGACCTTGTCCTTTTACTGACAAAGGGGTTTGCCTGATCCCTCGGTACCATGTGCCGGTGTCTCTGAGCGGCCTGGTGGCTCCCTTGCAGTGAAGGCCAGATTCCTATATAAGTGTTAAAGGGTGAATACCAGTGAACCACCAGGATAATGGCCTTAGGTCTAGCCGGAAGTCAAACCAGTTGGTTGGCACAGTGGTTCCATATCCACTGCCCATAATCTAATCTACTGTAACTGATATATTCCCTGCATTTGTTACAGCAGAATGTCTCACAGGTGATCACCTCATAACTGTCCAAGATGTAGATGTTTTGGTGCTTTTGGGATTTAAAGAGTAGCTTTAGGGCAATGTCAAACATAGTTCTTTTTGGCAAAGAAAATTCTACTATAGTTTCGTTTTAGGATGATGCCAGACGTCGACCCAGCAGGAAGAAAAGTTATAAGTCCTTTCTTTATATTTCCAATTCATTTTTGAATACACTTCAGGTTTTGGCTCAACGAACTGTTTCAAAAACTGCAACAAAACTGTCAAAACACACTGCGTGAAACCACCCTATAGGACTAGAAAAATAAAAGAATAAAAAGATCTTCTGCAAACAGTTCTACTCTACGTGGGCACTGTCTGGTATTGCAGCTGCCCTATGTATGTGAACTGGGATTACTTGGGATACTAGACTCAGGCCCAGCACCTTAAAGTGGTTCTCTAGCACTATCCTCACCCAGCACCCCCACTGATCAACTGTTTGCAGCCAGTAGATGACTCTTTGTGGTTCTGTCCACTGTGCTGTTTGTGGCTGACAAGAACACCTGATTTGTGAGGATGTTAGGTGTTGAACACCCACAATATGATAAGGTAGAAACTGGAAAACCCCTTAAAGCCATTGTAGAAACCAGAACCCCCTTTTAAATAATTGTATAACAAAACATTGTGCACCTTGCAGTACTTGGTGTATCAGTCCTTCACCATTTTAAAGATTTCAATTTTCTGCAAAAAAATGGACATGTTTGTATTCAAATCAAAATCCTAAAAAACCTACTTAGGACTGCTGAAGATCTGTCATAATTGTATCCAGTCTAAGCAAATCCTCTGAGCTGCAAATCCTTCAGGCGGATATTCTATACTTACCTTGATACATTTTTCGCAAACTATTATGACAGGAAATACATTTTCCCTCCTTTTGTTTTTCGTTCACATTGCCTTGACTAGATACAAAGGTAACAAGCCTCCGGATGTAACAGCCCGAAGAGATCAGAAAAACTCTATAATATTTCATAACTAGACCCTTTAAGAGATCAGAAAAATATAGAAGTAAAAGAGTATGACAAACATGCTAAAATCACTGCTGGGTCCACAAAGTTCGCTAAAGTTCTAAGAGATGTTGTCTGACTTCCTATTTCTGAAGAAAATGAGCTGTCAAACATGTCTCCAGACAATAAGCGATTGTGATCTTCTGCAATCTGCACAAATGAAACTTTTTTATGGCTCAAGGCTTGATTGCTAGTTCACTCCATAACTCAATCTTTGAGAGCTCGGATGAAGGTCAGTAAATGAGAGGCAGATCTTAAATCTTCAAAGTCATGACACGAACAAAATGAATTCTTACGAGAGGCTAAGTAATTATATTACCTTTTGGATGTGAAATGAAAATGGTCTTCTGGACAAGCACAGTTGAGGAGTCAAGTGTCCGTGTTGTCGATCACATGTTCAAGAGATGGAAGAGAAATTATAGAAGGCTGATGAAAGATCACAAGAGTGCAAGGTATGGAAACAAAAGTTGGTCAATTGTATACACGTTTGGTAAGTAAGGCTGGCCATACACGTTAGATAGCTGTCAGCTGAGCCCTGGTTCAGGTGACAGCTATCCCTCCCAAACCCTCCATGTACATTCCCAAATGCATGGGCAAGCATGCATGTGTTTGTAATTGGAAAAGGGAGAAAGTCAGTACCACACAACTCTGGTGGTGGCTTATCTCCACCGAGAACAAAACTATCAGGCATGTTGAAATCCAGCTGCTCAGTCCATCTTTTCTCCTTCATCTGGTTTGACCATCTGCCATAATGGGTAGGCTCAGTTGATCTGGTCAATCTTTGAAATTGATTCAAATTTTGAAAGTTTAACTGAACCATTATTTTAGAGTCCCAGACCCTATTAGGGTATACTGATAAAACATTATGTCAGACCTCAGAGAGTGGTCAACCCGTGGTGATGATGATACTTACCTGGTCCCCGCTGCTTGGTTCAGTGTGTTTCATTCCACAGCCAACTCTTCATCTCTAGTGCGCTGATATCAAGATCCTGTTGACAGGGATGCACATGAGCTCTGCGGCCAGCGATTGACCTGCTCCCCTCTTATCATCACAAATAATCAGACAGTGGTTGGCTGCAGCGGTCATGTGCCCCTCATTAACAGGCTATTGATAACAGCACACAGATTACAGTTGATTATTGGTGGTCTGTTACCTGACTCTTCCTGATCAAGAGCTGCTTCCCCATGTTTCACTGGCATGTGGGACATCTGGGAACTTGCTGATGATGACATCATCTTGCCAGAGTATCAGTAGCCATTCCTAAATGCCTCTAGTCTGCAGTTGTGTTTCACCTGGTGCCTGGTATGTCTGCTTCTTGCATCACCCCTTGGATTTCTTGCCTTCTGTTTGCCTCTCCAGTTTGACTTCCTCTGGATTTGGTGTCTCCTGTTGACCACCTGGTTGTGAAACATAGTTGACTTCATGTGCCTCATTTCTGATGCGTCCCATGCAATTGCTGACAATTCTGTGGACAGCAACCTGGGAATCTAACCTGTTGAGTCCAAACATCCTTGTGGGGGCTCCAGGGGACAGTCACTTAGACTCTGCACCTCAGTTCAGTCAGTACCAGACCAAAAGCAGCACCATGGTTCCATTTTTCAAGATTCACCTACTCACCAGGGTTCCTGAAGGGAGATACTTTTTGATCTGCTTATTGTCAAGAGACAGTGGTGGAGATTTATCAAACTGGTGTAAAGTAGAACTGGCTTAGTTGCCCATAACAACCAATCAGATTCCACCATTCAGGCGCTGTCAAAAATGAAAGGTGAAAGCTGATTGGTTGCTATGGGCAACTAGGCCAGTTCTACTTTACACCATTTTGATAAATGACCTCCAATATCTCTACTATCTCAGTTGGGGATTATACAAAGTGGAAAACTCTTTTAAAGGGAACATGTCAATTATCATATTTTTATGCCAGTTAAAACCAGATAATGACACATTTCCTTTTTCGTAATTTTTTTTAATTTTCTGATTGTATATATTTTGTTTTATTTTCCAAACATGTTTATGGGGGCAGCGATCTTGCCTGAGCTGTTTTTAGCAGCATTTAGAGATGTGATCAAACAATCACTAGTAAAGGTGCACTGCGGCGGTAATGCAGTTGACATTATATGGCTAAACTCTCACACTGATGTTAAAATGAGACTTTCGCCAATATATTCTTATATCAAGAACATAACGGAGCCCGAGCACCGCGTCAAGGTATCTCAGAGTGGCACGGGACCTAACACTAACCTACCTTGCCATATGGGAAGGAGCATACAGACCGACACACAGCGACCAACTCCTAGTTACCTCCAGCGTGAGCTCACACATACAATGGGCCATAGACACTAGAGATGTGCTTCACTGCAGAATCCATGGGCCATAGACACTAGACAATAGACAGGAGCTGACCCCATTGACTTCTAAAGGAGAGTTTTCTAGGCATGCTCTGTGACCTGTGCAGAGGTCAGGAGGGAATAGATAAGCTGCCATATGAACTATTGTGAATGGTGGATCTTGTTTTATCTGTACAGAGGTGATGTCTGTTATTCTAATCCTGCCTGTAATGATAAGCAGATTACTACAGTAAAGTGATCTGTACAGACGAAGAAGCTATGACTATTATGAAGCATTGTGGGCAATGCGAAAACTGCAGGATTTTTTTTAAATGTAAATAATGACATAAAAAATAACCACCAAAAATTCTTTACCCATATAAGTTTTATTCGTTAACATAAAAACCCGATTTAAAGAATATAGTAATTCCAAAAATAAACGTATGAACAGTCTACATTTCCTTTGCTCTACATAGTGAGGACATTCTGTATTAAAATATTTAAAGAATTTAATTGTTTATCATTTTAATAAGTTCACAATTTAATAAAAATGAGAATTAAATATTTATACTGCCATTCATTAAAACCGACCAAGGAGAGAAGATTAAAGTGAACTAACCAAATATTATCTTCCGCCAGCTTCTGTCTCCAGACCTGTCTGTCGAGTGCAGTGGAATTTCCCTTCCATAGACATTAATTACTTTCTTAAAACCTGAACTGAATTTTCTAAAGGCCGCAGAATGGAAGGTTTGTGGTGCTCATTCAGAACTAGATTAAAAGTAATCAGCGAGAGCAGGGTGTCTTGATAATGTTATCAAAGCTAGAGGCCTGCTCATGCTAGATGACACCAGCACATCAGCAATACAGAATATGCCTGAGGCAGCTCCAAATCCAATAAACTGCAATGGTTAAAACCATTTACCCTGCTCAAGGCAGCACAAATATCACTTATGTACTTAATATGGATTCTTTATTCTTTTTATTCTTAATAAAGGTTCTTTAATCACTTTCTTGGGTTTACAGCGGCTTAAAAACATCTTACAAATTAATTAGGAAAAAAAAAAACTTAAAGGGGTTCTCCAGGAATTAAGAAAATGAAAATATGAAAATATTACTTTACTATAAATATATTTCCAAATACCTTTTATTAGTTATAATGGCTAGTTTTGTCTAGGGAGCAATCATTAGGAGAAACAAAATGGTCGCCGTCCTATTAGTACACACAAAACCTGTCCTAATCATACAGGAGGACAAGTTACCTCACAACACTGAGGTAAAGAGCTGCCTCATCCACCTCTCTGCTCTACTTGTCAGGGATTATGATCCTGAATACAGATGATAAGATCTTTAGCTGAATCTCTGTAGGAATGGAGTTCACGAGGAGACATGAAGTACAGAGAGGATGGACAGGACAGACTGTGGTAATGGAAACTGCACACAAGTGCTGCTGCTCATTAGCCACATCTGCTCATGAACTCAATTCCTATAGTGATTCAGACCTTATCATCTGTATTCAGGATCAAGTAAAGAGGAGGATGAGACAGCTCTTTACTTCAGTGTTGTGAAGTAACTTGTCCTGCTGTGTGATTGACAGGTTCTGTGTGCACTAATAGGACGGTGGCCATTTTATTTCTCCTAATGATTGCTCCCTAGACAAAACTAGCTGTTATAACTAATGAAAGGTATTTGGGAATATATTTATAATGAAGTAATATTTAAGTATTTTCATTTTCTTAATTCCCGGAGAACCCCTTTAAGGAGGTTGTTCAGCCCAAGGACCTCCACCATGACAGGACCTGTGAACACAATCATACTTAGCTGATCCCCACCGCTAGGTTTTGCCTTTTTTATCCCCCTCCAAAACTGCAGGATCTCAGGTCTCCCTGCAGCAACATCTTGTTTGATGTGGGTCATGTGGCCGCTGCAACCAATGACTGCCTGCAACTGTGACGTGTACCGCATGCATTATGTCACTGGGTCACGTGACGCACGGGGAAACCATCACCTCTGCGGCCATTCATTGGCTGCAGTGGCCACGTGACCTGCATGAAACCGGTGACGCAGGGAGACCTAATATCTGCAGCTGTGGCAGAAGAGTGAAGGACCACTGATAGAGGTGCACTGCAGCGGTAGATGCAATTGATAATATATGGCTAAACCCTCACGCTGATGTTAAAATGAGACTTTCGGCAATATATTCTTATATCAAGAACATACCGGAGCCCGAGCACCGCGTCAAGGTATCTCAGAGTGGCACGGGACCTAACACTAACCTACCTTGCCGTATGGGCAATTGCGGAAGGAGCATACAGGCCGACACACAGCGACCAACTCCCAGTTGCCTCCAGCGTGAGATCACCCATCCAATGGGAGGAGGGAGGAGACTATGAGCCCCATCTACCAGTGACTCATGTGACAGTTGCACCAGAATGTTACCATAAGATATAAGTCATGGTACATTCAAACCTGGAGTTGCCACACCTCCAGGTATAAATGTCCAAATACTGTACAATCACTGAAAAAAACGTGGTCTAAAATGGCAGAAAAGTGCTCAAACCCCATATGCTGTTGCGCATATCAAACCGGCGGAGCAAATCCTGCACATGTGATCCATTGCTAACAGCAATCCCCAGCAAAAATGCACCGCATCAACACACTGGAGGTAACTAGGAGTAAGTCGCTTTTGGGGTGATGTGGTTTACATGGAGAGGAAAAATATAAAGCGTTAAAGGGGTTGTCCTACAAAAAATATTCTACATTTTTCTATATCTGCATCTGAATACTTTTGTAATTGCGTGTAATTAAAATTCAGTAAAGACACTGTATTGTTCACTGAAATCTATCTGTATAGCGCCACCTGCTGCTTGCTCTTTTTTCTCATTTCTCTGTCCTGCTCTCTGAGGTGGACGCACATGTTCAGTTCCATTCTTCAACTGCTACCAGCTGCAGTAGAAAGGACACACCCTCTGAGAAAGGACATCCCCCCTGAGAAAGTGAAGGCCCCCTAAGTTGCCAGCTTGAAATAAATATAGCAGAACAATTGCAGCAATGAATGGGGAGATAAGTTGCTAAGTAGTTAGAATAGGAAGCCATAGACATTGATGTGCTGCTATTAAAAAAAAAAAGTTTTATGTAAGTCAGTGTAAATTATCAAGACGTAAAATATTATTGCTCGAGCAATCACGGCTAGTTAGGCTTTTAGTGTCACATAAAAAAGAAATGTAAATGTATTTCACTTGTGAAGCCTGAAAAGGTTTGACTGTATTTATGGTGTTGTTAGAGAGCCTGTATTAGAATATAAATACACAGCGGCTTTTACCTGTTCTTATCGCCTTCGATTAGACAGTCCTCGATGCAACCCTCGAAGAAAAACCATCTCCTCGCCTGAAAGGTCTGTTTAGTAACTTTTTAGATTCTCCAACAAATAGCAATTCTGGAGCAGACTTTCTTAGAACGACATTGTGCTATTCCTCTATTATTCCTCCTAAAACCTTACAAATAAATTGACAACTGGTCATTACCATTCTGCTAGTCAGATAGGGGTGACCCTACACTGTCTGATACTGTCAGCAGTGATTGAAGAGTGTCGGACTGTGCAGGAACACTCCCCCAAAACACCCAGTTGTCAATTTATTCATAAATTTCCAAGAGGAATAACAGAGGAACACACCACACTAGTCTAAAAGGTGGTACATAGGTGCTATATTATGGGAAATACAAAATTTTACCAAATCAGAAATGTCTGAGACGTTTCAGATGGTTCTGAGACACAGAGTGAGCTACAGTATTTATGCTAATTATTATACATGGTGGCCTTTCTCTTATCTAGGGGCCCTCTTGTCCACCAAGATGCTTCAGGGAGATTCATGTCCCCATGATGTCCTTTATCCTTGACTTATCCAGGTTAAATTTTGGAACTGGTAGAGTCACATAAAGGAGGAGATTTATTAAAAGGCATTACTGAATTATGTCTGCTTTCTTCTAAAAAACAGCGCCACACCTGACCACAGGTTGTTTGTGTCATTGCAGCTCAGCTCCTTTCAGTGGAGATAAACCACTTTTTTGTCGAAAAAGTACTTTTAATCTATATGTAGATGAGCAGTTAAGTGCTCTGAGGGCAGTCCCAAGCATCTCTGTGCACCTTTGTTCTTCCTGTTTCCTCTGCCAGCCCCTCCCTCTCCTTTTTAATTGACAGGACCAGGTAAGATGACTATGCAGAAACCTGGTCCTGAAGCGGCTGCCTGCGCCCATGCGAGCGCAGGGGAGCCGAGCGGTACAGTGCTCGTTTCCAGCAAGTTCGCTCATCTCTAGCTATTTGCAGTCAGAAATGTAGAGGCCTCTAGTGGTGAACTTGAGTAATAACATCTTCCAAAAACGAAAAAACTCACGGGCAACCTAAAGAAATAAGCTGCATATAGAGGGAAAGAAGAGGTTCAGCTCCTGTGTTAATAGGTGCTGAACGAACTCATCTACTTTAAAAAAAAAAAATCTTTAGAGGAAAAGGCGATATTGAGAAAAAACTCTTCGATATAATTAGAGAAGAACGCCCGCAAACATTTTTATTCTCTGACCTGCTAGAAAGGTATATGTTATAAACTGTAGTAAAGGCAATTTTCTCTCCAGTGAAAAACCCTTCCCTCCAGCCATAGGTGTAACTTGAAGATTCTGGGCCCCAGTGCAAAATCTTTAACAGAGGCCTCCCATCGTGGACTTTCTATAATACTGGTGTCTTCTTATGTGGCAAAAGGTTCTTTGAGCCCCCTCAGGCTCCTGGGCCCGGTAGTGACTGCTTCCTCTGCACCCCCTATAGCTACGCCCCTGGGCACATTTACTATAGTGTCTGCGCCTGTTTTTGGCAAAAAAATGGTCTTTTAGACTGTCCTATGTTTTTTAGTTGCATTTACTCCAGAAAATGTGCCCGGTTTGGAGGCATCTGCATCTTGTTGACCTATTTCGATTTTTTTTTTAGACTCGTTTGCCAACTTTGCCCTATTTTACTGACCTATTAATGTAGGTGCATTTTATTTACATCTGATTTAATTGCAAAAATTATATAATTTTTACTCCAGTCCAGAGCTGGCATACTTTTATTCGTCGATTTTTGAGTGGTGAGTTTTGCCCAAAAAGTTTTTTGCCTAAAAAGTGGCGTTTTCATGAAGATGTGCACCTACTTTCAGTTCACTTGTGCCACATTTTCATGCACATACTAATTAGACTAAGTGTATATGAACCTGTCATACTGTTAAAGAACCACCAAAGGTCAGACTAAGGCAGTGGTGGAGAACCTTTTTGCTGCTGAGGGCCATTTGGATATTTGTAACATCGTTCAGGGGCCATACAAAATTCTCAACTTGACGGCTATATTTGGTCAAACATATAAGTGACTTAGGGGTAAGTTACCGAAAATGCGCTTCAATTAAAAAAATCTAGAGAGCTGTATTTTTGCAGCACAAAATGGTGCCTGCACTATATATATTACAGGCGCCATTTTTACCACATACAGCAATTTAATTTTTAAGTTGAGAATTAGTTCTTTATTTGGCATTAATGGCAGCCAAGCTAAACCCAGAGGGGTCCAGAGAGGGGTTCACCCAGCTTTCACTCTCCCTGCCACTGTCCCTGCCTCTTTCTTTGCAACTAACCCTGCCTTTGTCCCTTTCTCAGCCTCAGATCTGCCCCCCACCTCCATCAGCCTCAAATCAGCCTCCAATCAGACCCCCCAGCCTTCATCAGCCTGAGATCAGACCCTCCCCAGCCTTAGATCAGACCCCCAGCCTCAGATCACACACCCATCAGACCTCCCAACCTCAGATCAGACACCTATCAGATCCCCCCTAGCCTCAGATCAGCCCCCCCAGCCTCAGATCAGACCCCCAATAGGCCCCCAGCCTCAGATAAGCTGCCATCAGACCCCCCCAGCCTCAGATCAGACCCTCCAACCTCAGATCAGGACTCCCCAGCCTCAGATCAGACCCCCAATAGGCCCCCAGCCTCATATAAGCCCCCATCAGACCCCCCCAGCCTCAGATCAGACCCCTATCAGACCCCCAGCCTCAGATCAGACCCCCCAGCCTCAGATCAGACCCAAAATAGCCCCCAGCCTCAGATTAAACCCCTATCAGACCCCCAGCCTCAGATTAAACCCCTATCAGACCCCCAGCCTCAGATTAAACCCCTATCAGACCCCCAGCCTCAGATCAGCCCCCATCAGACCCCCAGCCTCAGATCAGACCCCCAATAGGACCCCCGCCTCAGATCAGATCCTTATCAGACCCCCAGCCTCAGATCAGACCCCGCCAGGCTCAGATCAGCCCCCATCAGACCCGTCCAGCCTCAGATCAGACCCAATCAGACCCTCCCCACCCTCAGATCAGCCCCAATTAGACCTCAGATCAGACATTTAAAATAAATTAAAAATTAAATTACCTCTCCAGCTCCGGACGGCGCTGCCACTTGGCAGATTCACTTACTCTCCCTGGTCTTCTTCCTGCTGCGCTGTACTGTGACCTAACAGCGCACAGTGTCAGGTCAATCTACAGTGTCAGGTGCGCATATACGTACACTTCGACCTAACGCTGTACGTGTCAGGACACAGCATGGGGCCGGAAGAAGACCAAGGAAGGTGAGTACAGCTAGCAATGCACTGTTCTCACCTTCCTGTGCCTCATAAAGGAAGCGGTCATTAGCATTTTCACAATATATTCTGGCAGGGGGCCGGGGGCCACATGAAATGGTTCCGCACCCCTGGACTAAGGGCTCATGCGCACAAACTTATTTTTTCCGATTTCTGTTCCGTTTTTTTACAGGTCTGTATGCGGAACCATTCACTTCAATGGGGCTTGAAAAACACAAAAATGACTCTGTGTACATTTTGTGTCCTTATGTCTGTCCAATTCTTGTCTGTTTTGCTGACAAGGATAGGCCTTGTTACAATGGATCCTCAAAAAAACAGATGCAAAACAGATATCACACAGATATAATCTTTTTTTTTTTGCGGATCCGTGTTTTGCAGACCGCAAAATACATATGGTCACGTGCATGAGTCGTAATAGCAATACACCTAGTCTAATCCAGGAAGTGTGCTGTGCAACTTTTAATAAATACTCGACAAAAGACCAACAGACAAAGCAAATACACTTGTCTAATTGTACGCCTAAAAACAGGCGAGTTTGATAAATGTGCCCCAATGGCTTTTGTTCTCTAGGAACAGCACCACACCAGTCCATAGGCTTGTTCTGGTATTACAGCTAAGCTCTATTTTCTTGATGAACATCCCCTGAGATTCCACCATCCATCTATACAGAACATGTACATGTCTACTTGTGTCATGTACTTTGCTGTTACCATGGTACAGACAGAACATATCATTAATACGTGGCATGGGTAAAGGGGATGCAGAGGAAGCGGTACACAAGGGTAGCAGCCCCTTTGTTACAGGTTTTGCATTGAGGTCCACGATCTTTCAGTTGCCCCCCATTTTATGCACAACTGAAACACTTTTCTAGAGAATGTTTCCAATAATTGCAATGTTCAGAGAAATTAATTAACATTTACTACTCAGTGGGAAGCACCTACAAAGGCTTGTATGGCACAGAAAATTAATGATGGTAATTAAATATTTATACTAAATTATTAAGAGGAGCTTGTGTAAATCCTGAACAAGAGACAACAAAACTCTGCAAAGTGACACCGCAGCATCGACTTAAAGGGGTTGCGCAGTGCTGGTATATTCATGACGTATCCTGAGGATGTCAGACTAGCGGGAGTCCAACTCCTGGCATCCCTACTGATTGGCTGTTTATAGGGGCAGCGGGATATGCCAAGAGTGGTGGCCTCTTCACTGTTTGACTAGATTGCAACTGCTTGTCCCATTCGCTTGAACCACAGCACTGCTGCTATAAGTCAGACAACAGGCAGTTAAAGAGTGCAGAGGCTGCAGCCCTCACACAAGTGCTGAGACTTTCTCCCTGCTCGCCAAGCACAGCGCCGTACACAGGGGCGGTCTTGGGCACCACGCATCCTATGCATTTGCATAGGGCCCCCAACGTCCAAGGGGGCCCCCACGCTCCGCTTGTATGCCGGTGCCCAAGACCGCCCGCCCAGCTGTCACTTACTGCATTTGTCCGCTGCGGCCCGTGGACCAGCCTCACTGCGGCTGCGCGCACACCGCACCCGCTCACTCTCAAGTCCAGAGGTGTAGCAGGAAGCTCACGCAGCCGCAGAGAGGCCGATCTGCACAGCAGAACACAAACTCTGCGGCTGCGCGTCAGTGTCCCAGGCTCCAGCACGTGTCCCAGCCCAGCCAATAGAGAGCTGGGAGTCTGGGAAACGCCATAGGCTGTGGGCAACCTTCACCCCCAGATAGGAGAGTGATATACGATAAGTGTGTAAAAAACACATTCTTTCATTGTTTAACAGTGAGTTAATTGTTAATTGTTTGACAGTATTTTATTGTTAAAAAAGTCTTTGATGTGTGGGGGGCGTGTCATTGGGGGGCGTGTCATCAGAGGGTGTGTTATCAGGGGTGTGACAAGTCATGGGGGGGGGGCCCCCGGACATAACTTCGCTTAGGGCCCCAGAAATGCCAAGACCGCCCCTGGCCGTACATTGTATAGTGGCTGTACTTGGTATGGCAGCTCTGCCCCATTCACTTCAAGGAGACTGAGCTGTGCTTAGGCCATGTGACCGATGAATGTGACATCATAAGCCTAGGAAAAGCTGGGACGGCTGCAGCGCTCGCCACATGTGGGCCACATAGAACAACATTGTGGACTGCAGGTTGTTCACCACTGCCCTAAGGCATACTGCTGTATTAAGCTGTATTACACGGGCTGATATTTCGTCCGATAACCGCTAACGAGTGTTCCCATGAACGCTTGTTAATGATCATCCTGCAGTGTAAGGCTACTATCACATTTGCATTTTACTTTCCACTTTCAAGAAAACGCTGAAATTTTGTCCCCATTCATTGTCAATGGGGACAAAACTGAACAGACCGGAATGGAGTGCACCAGAATGCATTCCGTTCCGGTTTGTTGCGTTCCCATGCAAGCAGCGTTTTTTTGTGTGCGGCATGGGAAACTGAACATGCCAAAAACCATGTAAATCAATGGTTCCAGATTTTTTTTTCAGACACGAAAAAACAGCACCCAGCGCCCATTGACTTACAATAGTTTTAGTGCCAGATGCGGGCTTTAGTTCACATAGTCAGTGTTTGATCAGTCATTTCCATCAGTGATTGTGAGCCAAAACCAGGACTGGAGACTACACAGAGATAAGTAGAGATGAGCAAAGTTTTGGAACATTCGATTCGGCTGCTGCCCTGAATGTTACAAAAAAAAACAAAAAACAAAAAAACCCCGCTGTGTGATGAATTACTACGCCATGAAGTGATTTTTTTTGTAAGTAGTGGGTGGAATGACAGAGAGCGGCAATTTCGTAGCTCCCCGTCATTGTACCCCTCAGATGCCACGTTCAGACATGATCGCGGCATCTGAGAGTAAAAACTCTGTAAAATTAAATGAAAAATGAAATCATACTTACCACCTCCATTTGCTCGCGCCCGCCAACATCTTGCTAGAAGATTTGGCGCTAAATCTTGCACAGCCCAAGATGATGTTGTCATGCTGAGATCTTCAGGAGGCGGTATGATATTTTGTTTTTTCTTTGTTTTTTACACTGTCAGGTTAAATCGATTCACTAAAACAAAGAACAAGGAAATTCAATTCGCTCAACTCTAGACATAAGGTACTGTATAATGGAAAGATTTGCTCCTGTTCTGTGTTTTTGACCCTCACTTGGTTTTGGCTCACAATCACTGATGGAAATCACTGACCAAACATCACTGAAGTGTGAACTAGGCCCACAGCTTACCTTACACAAGTGATGTCTCCATCCAGATCCAGTCCGTTTTTACAATGGACAGTATCTGGACTGGACCCTAGGCCAATCATTTGAATTGGTATGTGCACATGAACATTGTTCTTCACTCACCCTTTCAGGAGAAATTGCAGCATGTTCTATCTTCATCCATTTTTCATGCAGGAATTGTGACTATTTTATTTGAAAAAACAGTCACAAGTCGTTTTTTTAACATTGTGTTCGGCAGAAAATTTACCAACATTTAAACCAGGAAACAGGTTTAAACAGCCAAAAAAGTACACCAGCCAAGAGTAGTTGTATCATCAGGAGCAAGGCCCGTCATAGATGCACCTGATTTATGACAAGGTGCACACCTCTTCATAAATTAGCCAAACCAAGACCGGCATAAAAAGCGAGTTAGTGAATGTGACCCAGTGAGTCAGTGAAAAAAAACTGTGGAGCACACTGAAGGACTGTCGGTTTTTTAGTGATGTTTGCAAGCAGACACTGGGGTAAAGGAACACTGGCTTAGTTGCCCATAGCAACCAATCAGATTCAACCTTTCATTTTCCAAAGCAGTTTTTAAAAATGTAAGGTGGAATCTGATTGGTTGTTATGGGCAGTTCTCCTTTACACCACTGAGTGTTATCCTTCATGAAAAAGGCACGTAAACTGGTGACATCTGCACAGAATAGAATGCAAGAACTGAACACATTTGCAAAAAACTCAGAAGCAAACTTAGGCAAAACTGATGGAAATTCATCAGTTTTTTACTGACAGAACTAAGATGAGTTCTGTATCATGTCCAAAAGAGGCTTTTTTTTTTTTAATATTAGCACAGTGTTTGCTAGGATGTGCTCTTCATTATTTCCTAGCAACAGGTGCTGTACATTTCTGTAATAGAAAAGAAGGGAGACATTCATTGAGGGACACATCAAACAATTCTAAGGGAAATGTTATTCTGAAAGTGTATTTGCAGAGATTTGAACAGTAGGATCTATGTCTCATTGTATACAACAGACGCGTCCATGTGAAAAATCCCACATTTTACCTCTCCTTTCATTCAGTTATATCTGTAGCTGCTGCTGTGGAACAAATAGAAGTTTTTATTTTGTTTTTTTTTATTTTATTTCTATTTTATTTAAAAATTGGACCAAGTTAAAAGCAATGTATATAAATTGCTTTACAAAAAAAACAATAAAAAATTTTGTGTAGACATTGCCCAAATACTGCCACATGGTGCCTATATAAATATTGCCATATAATGCCCAGAAATACTATACATACAACGCACAGAGAATGCTACAGTCGAAACAGTACCCATATAAATAATACATAAAACTCCCAAATAATGGCACATATAGTTTTATAAACTGCTAATTGAATTGAAAAGAAATAGAAATGCCTAGAATTCCAATAAAATAGAACATGGAGGATGGGATTGGTACTTATGGCTCTAAGGCCTCGTCCACGTTTCCGTTTTTCACTGACGTGCGCTGTCCACATTTTTCACAGACATCACACGTACCCATTGATATAAATGTATCTGTTCACATTTCAGTATTTGTTTACTGACCGTGGGACCAAGCACACCCATTAAAATCTATGGGTCCATGAAAATCACTGACACACATCCGTGTTGTGTCCGTTTTTCACTGATGACTAATAGGAGATTCTTTGGAAATTAATCTTCAGCTGAGCAACGTCAGTGAATTACGGATGACACACGGATGGTAAAAACGGACATACTTCACACCACGAATACTTCACGGATGAAACACGTACGCTTTTTTTCATGGACGTGTCACTGACATGGAAATGTGGACGAGGCCTAAGGCTGGCTATTTCCACTCTTGCGCTCCCTAGGGCCATATAGTGACAGGAGGGCACACCCTTTCTTCCCTGGGGCGTGCCCTGATATTGGGGATCCTGCCTGGTGTTGATTGGCAATCAGGCCGTTTTTTTGCAATAAATAAAGTCTATCTTTACTAAGTTGGGATTGTAGTACAAATAGCAGCAAAATGCACAGTTTCAACAGTATGTTACAGTCTAATATTCTCTCATTAAAGTATCTAAAGATACTTTGCAGTCTCAGATCAGAACCATAGGCATGCAGTAATGTTCTTGTTAAGTCCTTCTGCAGTTCCTGAACTGAGGGGTGCAGGACTGAGATATCGGTTCCCATTCCATCTCAAATTGTGGGGGCTGCTTTAGCTGCTTTGCATTTCCACAGCATCAAAGTCGTTTTGCCATAAATGAGCACAATACCTTGCTGTCCAATGCACAGCCTTGTGAATTCTAGACCTTCTCCGATGTCTGATCTCTCTTTCTCTGTGTCAGTGGAGTACTTTAGTACAGTGATTTTCAACCAGTGTGCCTCCAGCTGTTGCAAAACTACAACTCCCATCATGCCCAGGCAGCCTACAGCTATCAGCCTACAGAAGGGCATGGTGGGAGTTGTAGTTTTGCAACAGCTGGAGGCACACTGGTTGAAAATCACTGCTTTAGTAGATTGGTTGCCTTCTGGGCAGTTGTAGGCTCAACACAACACTAGCTAGTCAGGGGCGAACTCAGCCCATCTCCCAAGAACCTAACAGAGTTTGCCAGGTTGTAAGCCATATGTTTTCCATACAGTGTCATTAAGTGCAAGTACATAACAAATCAAAACTTTTAACTCAAGAAACATTGCATTAACTCTGTGAATGGCAACTAACCCTTTGCAGTAGTCCTTCTGGGGTACTGCGCATATACTGAAATATGCTAACAAATGTGACTTGGTATTGTTCAGGACATGTAGATGTTAGTATTCTCCTGCTCTGTTACAATGGTCTGTGCCTGCTGCTGTCCCACACCCCTCCTTTTGCAGCATTGATAGGGGTTATCCCTCCTTTGTTTCTGTATTCTGATAGCACTACAAGAGTTAATGTTCCTTGGTTTGATTTTTGTGTGCATCTGCTTTGCTAATGGACTAATCAGCCCTGCTATCTATTCTGTGTGGTTTGTTTCACCCCTTGCCTGAGCAACAGGTTCTGTCTGTTTTTTTCTAGTCTGCTGTAGTCAGAGTAAGAAGGAGCTATAATCAGTTTATCTGTCTGTGGACCATCCCTAGTCTGTCTGTCTGCTGTCTGACTTGTACCTGTTACCTTAATTTGTTTGTCTGCCTATGTTCCTCTTCAGTCTAGATCCTGACCTTGTGCCACCTGCCCTGATTCTGGGACCATTTCTCGGATTTGCATGTACTCTCCTTGCCTGACCTCAGCCTGGTTCTGACTACAAGTATTGCATGACTCTTTGGTGCTTTGCACTGGTATCTTTGACGCCTGTGGGTCAGCTGCTAACTACACCGGGGTTATTCCAAGAGGTAGTGGCCTGGTGGCTCCCCTATAGTGAAGACCAGATCCCTGTACAGGCATTAAGGGCCCTTTACCACGACCGTAGAGCACGGTCCGGGACGGTCCGTGAAAACCCGGACTGTGCTCCTTCTGAGGGCAGGGAGCATGGTCCGGGTTTTCACGGACCGTCCCGGACCGTGCTCCACGATCATGTGAAAGGGCCCTAAAGGATGAAAACCAGGGGATTGCCAGCACAAATCCTCAGGAATAACTCAATGTAAAACTGGTTAGTTGGCCCTGTGTTTCCACAACCATTACCAGTGACATGTCGTCTCATCTTCATGGCAGTAGTCTTACACTGGACTCATTAGTCTGGCTCAGCTGATCACTTTGCTTAGCTTGGTTAGTTGAGGGAGGATTTCCTGATTGGTTAGTCTTCTAGATATTCCTGATTTCTGCAGTAAAGGGTTTCTGTCACCAGTTTTTTCGATATGAAGCAGGCTGACATTAGAGATGTGCTAATGTCACCTGATTCCAAATATATATCTGTTTTATTTACTGGTGCCCCCATTTTTATATAAAATGAACTTTTATTTTATGATAATAAGGCCTCTAGGTGCAAGGGGCGTTACCCCTGCTCCTAGAGGCTCTGTTGATTGACAGGACCAGGCAGAGAAGAAACACTCCATTCACCATAGCTTGCAAGGACCTTCAATGATGTCATGACCATGTGATCAGTCACATGGTTAGGATCACACAAACAGCCTGTCTCCTCCTAAACCATGTGACTGATCACATGGTCATGACATCATTGAAGGTCCTTGCAAGCTATGGTGAATGGAGTGTTTCTTCTCTGCCTGGTCCTGTCAATCAACAGAGCCTCTAGGAGCAGGGGTAACGCCTCTTGCACCTAGAGGCCTTATTATCATAAAATAAAAGTTCATTTTATATAAAAAATGGGGGCACCAGTAAATAAAACAGATATATATTTGGAATCAGGTGACATTAGCACATCTCTAATGTCAGCCTGATTCATACCGAAAAAACTGGTGACAGAAACCCTTTAAAATTACAGTGTAGGGACAGCACAGTGTCTCAACCGTTAGCACTGTTGCCTTGCAGCGCTGGGGTCCTAGGCTCAAATCTGACCAAGGCCTCATGCACACAACGGTCGCAGGTCCGTGCCTACAAACAGCGATCTAGAATATATGGTGCGGAACACAACCTAGCCACAGATCAGAAGCCCAAGGAAGCACTACGGAGTACTTTTGTGGGTTTTCTGTCCTTGCTTCCGCACCACAAAAAAGTAGTGCACCAATTTTTGCAGTGCGCACCATCGGATGAGGATCGCGGACCCCATTCAAGTGGGGCAGGCACATGGTCAGTGCCCGTGCATTGCGGACCGCAATTTGCAGTCTGCAACACGGGCACGGATGGCACATGGTCGTGTGCATGATGTCCAAGGGTGACATCTACATGGAGTTTGTATGTTCTCCTCGTGTTTACATTGGTTTCCTTCCGCACTCCAAATAGGGAATTCTGGATTGTGAGTTCCACTCTGGACAATGAGAGATGATAATGTCTGTGAAGTGCTGCAGAATATATTGACTTTATATAAATAAGTAATAAAACAAAATATACAGCTTGAGCTTTGTGGATTTGTATTCAAAATCATTTTTATTCCTTGCATCTTGTTCTTAACCTAGATATGTGATGATCACTGTGGCTTGGTTCTTGTAGTTCTTGTAGACCTTACCTTGCTTCTAGCCTTGTTGGTTTCCTGTGGATTCAGTTTGTGGAGTTCACTTTTTTATTCTTTTGTTTCTGGGCTGAAGATATTTTGTTATCTTGCTAGGGTCAGTATTGCAGTTTCTATCAGTGCCATTTATTTCTGTTCTGTCAGTCACCTGCTTCCAGTCTGAATATCATCCCCATCTCCCGTCTGCTCCATTTCCTGGCTGATATCTGTTTGTGCCATCATCAGGTTACCATCATCATTTGGTTCATGTCATCTATCTGTGATTTTCTACTTCCGTATACTTTTTTCCTGAGATTGTTGATATATGTTTTGCAGTTTATTGTAGGTGCCGGGCTCTTTTGGGGTCTGTTAAGATGGGGTCTCAGGTGATTTGTATATGGATAGGGCTAGACTGATTCACATTTCACGTTCTGTAAGAACACAAATCAGTCCGACATGTCTTTGCACAGTGACATATGTAAGGAGAAATGGGTGAATAAGGACTTATTAAGAAGTAGCTGTTGCTTCCCACTTCTGAAACTTGAAAGGGTTGTTCTGGTTTTAAAAATAGGGTTTACTTTTTGGTACAATGTACTCAAATTTTTAGTGCACTCGCATTGGTAAATGTGGGGCAATGTAATTACTTATCGTGCCTTAAAGGGGTTAGCCAGGTTTTTGAAAATGCAGTTCTCCTTCCCCTTTGGAAGGTGAAAATATATGGGAGAATTTATCATTCCCCATACGGCAGTTTTCTAGCATAAAAAGTTACATACACTGTGTTCACAACTTTTTAAACTCCATTGGGACACTTTCCAAAAATTAGGTGCATCGTCCTGGAGCACAGGTGACATCAAAGACCGTAAGATGCTGATCTATGATAAGTTCTCCCCATAGTTCCTTGTTACTTCACCTACAGAAGGAGTCTTCTCAGCTGTACAGTCATGTTTCTGCAGAGGCTCTGCTACTTCATTGACAAGATTGCTAATGGCTGCTCTGCTATGAACAGGAGAATCACTGTGCAGAGACCTGGCTGTGGGGAGAGTCACTGAGCATGTTGACCATCAACATGCAGCTTATTAGATGGATGTGCAGATTGCTATACATTTTGGACACCAGGTGGTGCCATACTATGCGTGTAAATGTCATGTAAATATCTTCACTGCATGGTCGGACTGGGGTTCCTTGGGCCCTCTAGAGGAAATTATTCACAGGGCTCAAACTGCAAATCATCAATAAGACTTTGATTCAAAGAAATAGACTCTAGTTATTGGCTCCAAACACAGCTGGTTTTTTTTTTGTCTCCAGGACCTTTGGGGCCCATGAGAGCTTGTCCCACCGGAAGATGCTCTTGAACTCTGGTGGGCCAGTAAAATGCTGCTTCACTGGATTTTTTTTTAACAGAATGTAAATGGTTGTTTTATGTAATCTATACAATGATTATGAAGTTGGTTAGACAATCCCTTTAAGATAAAGCGATAAATGAGGCCCATTGTGTTACACCCTTTCCAGAGTGGTCTCACAAGTCCACATCTCAGTTGTCATTCTGATTTAGGTTAAAGAAATTTGAAACATTACACAAGCCCAGCTTTCTGACAAACTTTATTTTCTTTAACCCAGCAGTTGATGTGCTTGTCACCAGAAATCACCATAATGTTCACCATACTGTGGAGCCATTGGAAAGTCTTAAAAGGGTTGCCTGGTTTCAATAGGAACACGGACAACTCAGGGGATCAACCTGTAATAAATAATAAATGATTACTCACCAGAGACATGCTGCCAGGCTTTATTTTCACAGCTGGAGGAGTGATGTCACGTTGACAACATATAATGCCACTGCTGCAGCCAATCACTGGTTTTGTCAGTGCACTACTGAGGTCAGTGATTGGCTGCAGCGGTTACATGTCGTTGATGTGATGTCACTGCTGCAGCTGGGAAAAAGAGAGCCCTGCCGGGAGAACAGTGGTAGCACAGGATCTGAGAGGTACTCTAAGTAATCATCTATTCTTTATTATAGGTCCATACCATGAGTTGTACGGTTTCCTCTTGAAACTGGACAACCCCTTCAATTATTTCATCATTATTTTGAACATTAAACAAAATCCAGAATAGCCTTAGGCTCTGCTCACATCACGTGTCCAGTGTTTGTATACTGGGAAAATCTTCCACCATTTACGTACACCGCAGCATTTAGCACCGTATGCAACTGTATGGTATGTAGCTGCAGATGTCACCCATAGATTTCCATTGTTCTTATGACATATGTTGGGTCCACAGAAGGAGACCTCCAGCTTATACATCAGCTGTAAACATAGTGTGAACAGAGCCTTAGATCACATAAATAAGAACTGAAAAATACATCCCGAGTCGCTCTGTGCTAAACTTTTTATTAGCTTATTTTCTTTTTAAAATGTCTGAAAATATGTATAGAACATTATTTACAACTCATAAATAGAAACACAAGATTAACCAGAAATTACGGTTAAAAAAACGTATGTTCCCAGCAGTGCTAAAATTGACATTTCAAATGCACTTTATAAAAATGGGTTTACAGCTATTTAAACGTGCAGAAGGTGCTTGGTCAGGGACTTCTTCATGTGCGGGGGAATGGAGAAAAGTCCTTCTATAGCCTGTTAATGCTTCACATATAGACAACACTTCAAGACTATCCCTCCCCATACCTATTGTCACATGGCATGTCAGATGAGCATACACAATCGGAATATTGGACATTTACGCCGAAAAAAGGTATTATTTGTGGACGCCAGGAGGATCCGGGTGTAGGAACGGTACGTGGCCAGCCACATCCTTGTGTTTGGTTCCAAAATTGCTCTGGCAAGGCCTTGGTTATTT
Organism: Rhinella marina; assembly: GCA_900303285.1. Classification (NCBI taxonomy): domain Eukaryota; kingdom Metazoa; phylum Chordata; class Amphibia; order Anura; family Bufonidae; genus Rhinella; species Rhinella marina. The sequence continues at coordinate 141,295 of ONZH01013157.1, read as the reverse complement.
TGTATGTTTACCTGTTATTCAATCTTTCAGGTCTGGATATTTAAAGAGCAACAATAATTAAACTATTTTCACATATACAATTTGCACTAAATAGTATTTTGGATGATTTTCTTCTTAAATACACATATACAAAACAGTAGACTGAAAAACATTGTGCTGTGTCTCATGACATCTGTCGTTTGATCGGTCTGCCTGAAGGAATAAAACACAGGATACTCATTGTACACTGGTACAAATATGAAACGTACGACGGGGAACACCACGGATGTTAATACATAGACACGATAAAGTCAGGAAGTTACTTTGCTGTCAAAGGGTCAATACTCAGAACTTCTGGTTTTTGCCAAAGAAGTTTATGAAAAGTGACCATTAGGTGTTCCCAGGATAGTCTGTATCATTTGCAGTCTCTCCCCTTGATGCTCTGACTAGAACTCCCATCCACTTCACGAGCAACTCTTCATCCTCGGCACCAAAAAATAACGTTTGCTGGGACTGGGTTAATTTAAATACGTGCTTTAAGTCCACTTTGTCACTGGCACTTGGTAAGCTGACTTCATAGCCTAGTAGTGGTATAGCTCGCTGATTTCGTGCATCCTACAAGAGAACATGTAGACATTAGGCTCAGATAAAGTTCCTGTTAAGTTGTACTAATCAACACCAAGTTGTCATCATTTCTATATGTGTTGATCCAGAAGAAGACAAAATTAGATCATGCAAGCTCAAATGAAAGTATCATTGAGATCTAGTGTTGATCACGATGGTCCAAACTCATACAACTGGCTTCCGATGAAATTGACCCCATTGGGGATGTTTCTCAGGCAGTGAAACTAGGTTGTGAGCCCCATGAAGGATATGAATTGAGCACTGTGGAATATGTTTGTGCTACACAAACAATAGAAATAATAAATGTGGACTATCTGAGACACCTCCACCTATTGTTTACTATCACAGTCAAGAACATCCTTCTACGCAGATGTTGAAACCACAATATCAGTAGGATCCAACTAGTGAGACTCTTTGTTCCAAAATATTAGTTTGTACCACTATGGGGACTCTCAACTGTCCCATCTTTGACTGCTGATTTGCCCTTTACACCTTTATCACAATATGAGGAACATTTAGTATTAGATGCTGTCTACACATTGCATTACAGCACAAGGTTGGGATAAAACCATATAATTCATGTTTGCTGAACCAGAAAAGGGTTTACAAGAATGAGACTATGGCATTGTTATGGATAATATCTTTCTAGTGGATCCTACAACTTTTAGTTAGTCATAGATGAGGAGAAGGATATGCTAGGGTTTCTCAACTCCAGTTCTCAGGGCCCACCTATCAGTCATGTTTTCAAGATTTCCTTAATATTGAACAGCTGATATAATTAGTGTAAGTGCATCAGGACTCATTGGCTGCTATGGGCATAAAAGGAGAGAAACTCATGGTGCGGCCACCATCCTCCCCTGACCTCAACCCTATTGAGGACCTTTGGAGTATCCTCAAGCAAAACATCTATGAGGGTGGAAGGCAGTTAACATCAAAGCAGCAGCTCTGGGAGGCTATTTTAACATCCTGCAAAGAAATGCAAGCATAAAATCTCCAAAAACGCACAAGTTCAATGGATGCAAGAATTGTGAAGATGATATCAAAGAAAGGCTCCTATGTTAACATATAACTTGGCCTGTTAAGATGTTTTTGATTGAACTAGCTTTTGACTTCAGTAAATGAGACCTCTTAATGCTGCAAATTCAACTAATGACCATTAGCAGATCTTTACAACCTTTTAAATGTTTTGAAACTCGGTTGTGCATAATAATTTGGAACAGTGCATTTTAAGTTTTTTAATTTGTGAAAAAATATAATTGGGAGGTTTGTTCAATAAATTTGAGTTATACTCTAAGGGTTGATAACTTGAAAATTATACTGACTGCTATCTGCATTGACCATTTAGGAAAACCAGAGAAAAATATAATTTGCATAATAATTTGGAACACATTGTAAGACGCGTTCTTGGTCACAGATCTTAGTACCCCCGGTTTGGTACAAGATGTTCTCCTGGTTGCTGCTTCTGTTCTGCCTGAGGTTGGCTTCTGGTCATTGTTCCGCCTAGTTCCTGGCTGTGTTTCTGGCCTCCATGTTCTTGGCTCCTGGACTGTTGCTGATCTCTATTTTCCTTTTTTTAACACTCTGCATCTGCCCTGCAGTAAATTGTCAATACCAGTGTGCAACGTGTTTGTAGAAGGGGAGGGCATTTCATTGCATCTGTCCTTATATAAATAACACAATTTTGATAGTACCATGTAATAATCTGTGTACCAAACCCATGACTTTACATTTATAGGCCTCATAATAAAATGGAAGAGTGCAAAGCGAAAGACCTAGGCCTCATCATCTAAGAGTCAGAACGTAGGTAGTAGCAGCACCAGCCATCCAGCTAGTAGTGTTGTAGTAGCACTTGTAGCCATGATGGTGGCTGTAGGGGAAGTGGTAGTAACAGTACCAATCAGGGCAAATACAGAGCTTTAATAGCTAGGAGTTTTTGACTAATGGGACACAGTTGAGGACATTTGGCTGGGAAACCTCTCATCTGGTATTTGTTTTAGGACATGTACTGTTTTGGTTTTCCTAGATGTCACATCTATGGGCTTTTGGTGGACCTTATCTTCGGTGAAATCATAATAGGATAGGTCATCAATATCAAGAATATGGAAAACCACTTTAAAGGAAGACCAAACTCCAAAAATTCCTATATCTATGTCCCATCTCCAGAAATCTGATATCCACAACCTGCAATATTTTTACAGTCAAAAAGATATCCAGGTCCTTGTAAACTCATTGAGTATATCAGATAGTGAAAGACCCAAGAAATAGCCAATTGCGGCAGCAACAGCTTTATATTCTAGAGTATATATCTTTATATGTAGCTTGATCCAAATGGGTTGAAGACTAAAGATAAATTGTTTAAATAAATGACCCCTTCAGATACCCATGTATGTATATAGCGTGCCTCTGTTCCTACTTTATGGAAGCTGCATTAGAACAAGTCATATGTTTTATTCTCAAATCGTCTGGAGTAAAATTTGTACGATCACCTTGGGAAGAATACAAAAAAGGAAGAGCTGAAATGCGTGGAAATTATTTGTACACTGCATCTCGCTGTAACGTTCTGAGGGACATAAACTTTATGACTGCCGAGCGCCGGAGAGAATATTATGTTATGCAGGTTAGGGGTAAAGTCATTAAACTTCTATATTTTGAAGATATAATATTTATTTTGCTACACAATGAAACACCAGATGGGTCGGAATACTTGAGTTGGTTTTTTTACACATTTTATGCTTTTACGGATAAATGAATGGAGGAGTGTACAGTAAGGAAAACTCTTAAACCAGTTCTCTGACCTCTAAAGAACTGCAGATATGGAAAAGCAGAGATTTCCGAATCAGCACTTGAAAATGGATGGACAGACTAAAGGATCCACCAATGAATATATATTCAATTATACAAAGTTGCAAAAACCCACCCATATTGGTGTAAAACACGCTGTGGTCGCATTGGTTTGTGAATTATCCAACTTAAAGCAGTATGGGGCACAATTATCAGGCAACCAGTGTTAAACTGTATATACTGATAAATTCTTCTTATTGTGCATATTGATTAACCACTTCCCATCCGGGCCATTTACCCCCTTCCTGACCAGGCCTAATTTTGCAAATCTGACATGTGTGACTTCATGTGGTAATAACTTTGGAACGCTTTTACTTATCCAAGCCATTCATAGATTGTTTTCTTGTGACACATTGTACTTTGTGTTAATGGTAAATTTGAGTCAATATATTTTACCCTTATTTATAAAAAATCCAAAATTTACTGAAAATTTTGAAAAAAAATCACAATTTTTTAAATATGAATTTCTCTGCTTTTAAGTTGCATAGGGATATCTAATAAAATTGTTATTAATGAACATTCACCATATGTCACATTTTGAGGACGTTAGAAGGCTTCGAATTTTAGATGTCATTTCTAAGATTTTCATGAAAATTTCCAATAGATAATTTTAAAGGACCTTTGCAGTTCTAAAGTGACTTTGAGGGGCTTAAATAATAGAAACCTCCCATAAATGAACATATTTTAGAAACTACAGCCCCCAATGTAATCCAAACTGATTTTTACAAAGTTTGTTAACCCTTTAGATTTCCCACAAGAATTAAAACAGAAGGAAGGTAAAATTTAAAAATAAATATATTTTTTTTGCAGATTTTCAATTTTTCATTCATTTTTCCTATAAGATAGCAAGGGTAAACCACAAATCAAACCTGAATATTTATTTTCCTGATTCTGAAGTTTGCAGAAACACCCCATATGTGGTTGTAAACTGCTCTGTGACCGGCAGTAATGAGAGGGAGATAGTACAAGCATTTGTGATGGCTTTGACAGCTTGTCAGAGTGATCAAAAGCCTGGAGACCAGAAAAAAAAGGTCTCAGGTTAAAGCTCCATGTTCTTGGCTGTCAGGAGGCAGCTGAGTCATGGAGCTTCTATGTACAGGTGCTGCAAACAGGGGGCAAAGCTCAAGGACGTTTTAAAACGTCCATTCAGAGATAGAGATCCACTACCAGGACGTTTATAGTCAATGGGCAGACTGGAAGTGGTTAAAGGACATCTGTCAGCAGATTTGTACCTATGACACTGGCTGACCTGTTACATGTGCGCTTGGCAGCTGAAGACATCTGTGTTGGTCCCATGTTCATATGTGCCCGCATTGCTGACAAAAATGATGCTTTAATATATGCAAATGAGCCTCTAGGACAGTGTTTCTGAACTCCAGTCCTCAGGACCCACCTACAGGTCATGATTTGAGAGTATCCCACACTGACACTAATTGTATCATCCGTATTTTACATTGTAAAAGTGCCTGTCCTTGTCCGCTAAGCGGACAAGAATAGGACATGCGGACAAACGGATACGGAATGTACATGGAGCCATGTAGTAAAAAAGAAAAAAAAAAACTTATTGAGAGATAGTCCATATTTAAACGGAATGTCCACCTTGTGGCTAAAGGTGCATTTACACGCGCCGAGGACAAGCCAATTGTCGGGAAGGAACTGTTTGTTCCCGACAGTTGGCTGCTCGTTAAGTACAGGTGAAGTGCTGCATTTCCCAGCAGTGATCACCTCCACGGTATCAGGATGAGTGATCGCTACTGCCATCACTCTTTCCCATACATAATCATTGCTCATGGGCAGCGGATCACTGTTTACACAGCACGATCTGCTGCCCAGGAATGATGATTGAGGTGTCTTTAGACAGGTAAGTTATTGGGAATGAGCGCCCACAGAACATTTGTTCCCGAGAATTGTCCAGATTCACACATGTGGACCTTAAGTCCACATGTGTGAATCTGCTGCATTTTTTTTTCAGTTTTTCTGCAACAATAACCGCAACAAATCCGTGTATCCTACATGCTGTTTTCCAATGGAAAAACCAGCGGACTTCACACTGTCCATTGCAAAAGGTGAAATCCACAGCATAAATTGATAGGCTGCAGATTTCAAATCTGCACTGCAGGTCAATTTACTGTGTGGTTTTTGTAAAATGTCATCCACTTTGCTGGAACTATACAGCGCTGTGGATTTGCCACATTAAAAACCACAACGGCAAATCTGAAGTCAATCAGTTACATGTGAAACCATCCTTTAACATAATTTTTTAAAATCTAATAATGTCCAACATATGTGCAGATTAAAACGGTTTTCCAGAACTACAAAAATTGGTGGCAATAGTATCAGAGTGGCTTAAAGGCCATACACACCTTCAATTTTTTTATGATTGCATTTAATCATTTTGAAGTCATTTTTTCAATTGATCTTAAAAATGTTCTGCCAAGATACAGGGGTTAAAAATCAGTCTGCATGCTGTCACTGTTTTCTTTGAATCCCCTCATCTGATAGCTCATGTGTAGCTCTGATCTCCTGACCACATAAACACTAATTATAGCTCAATTCTTATCAAACTGATAAGAATATGGCTTAAATAAGTGTTTAGGAGATCAGAGATAAGAGCCATATGAGCTGTCAGATGATAGGGTTCAAAGAAAACAAAGCAACAGCTTGCAAACAGACTGATTCTTATAACCCCTGTATCTCAGAAATGGCTGAACATTTTTAATAAAGGCCATATTAAAAAATAATTTTCAGCCCAAAATGAGTAAAATGCAATAATAAAAAAAATGCCCAACCACTATATCAAGACTAGGAATGAGGGAATCACTCCGTACAGTATTGAACCAAAGTTTTATGCGAATCAACTTCAGATGTTTCATCCGAAGTCATTTTGCTCGTCCTTAATCAAGACATATTAAGAAGTATCTTGTACCAGCAGTGCTCATGAGCGACCTCTAGGGGCACAGCTGTCACAAATTTCCACTATACTATAAAGATGACTAAAGAAATAAATGAAGGGACGTTACCTGACTGCAAACCTGAAGATACAGAACCAGAGGTTCACTTTTTGGGACATATGCCCACATTTTGTGCCATGTCTTCCCTTTCTCCAGGAATAGAAGGCTGCTGCTAATCATACTGCTTTCTGGTGGCGAGGACAGTTGTTTCTATAAAAAAAATATAAAATATTAAAAATGACCCATTTGACAATGTAATGAATATCAAGAGTATAAATCCAATCTTCTACTAATTTTATAATGCTATTAATGTGCTATATTGATCCAGTTTAAGCACCCTCAATGAATGATTAGATCAAGTGAGATAATTAATATTATCAGAGAACAGGCAGCAATAAAGTAACAGTGCTTACAGTGAAACATTACAAAGTAACTACGTGATTATGAATAAACTCAACATAATCAATATAACAAATAACAGTCCCCATAAAATAACTTGGTTTAGGAAAGAGGCAATAAACCTAAGTAGAAATGGATACATTTAATGGGATATTCACTTTTTAATCATTTTTAACAATAGTAAATGTCTTACGGGCAGCTTGGCAGAGGTAGTTTTACTGAAACCTCTTAACTGAAAACATTTCCATCACTTGAAGGGCATTTTTCGGGCACCGGTGCCTGCTGCTAATTTTAGCCATCCAACATGTGATGTATGACAATGAGTGTTCAATCATACTTTTTTTAAAAAAAATAAAAATCTTAGTTTAAGCCACAAGATCTATCTATCATCTGGGGGTCTGTATGTGTGATGAGTCAGCAATCACAGACTTCACTGAAGACAGAAGGTTAAAAAGTCAAAAATAACTTATTTATTTTTCCTCAAACACAAGTTAAACTATTATTTGCATAAATCCACGACAAAATTAACATAAAACAGCAAAATTAAGTCTTTGCCCATCTGGGCGCTAACTAAAGAAGATTTTCCTCACCTATCCTCATACTCAGCATTGGATAACAGGAGATCAGGCTAACACAGCCAGAAGGTCATATAGTTTCCCACATTTCTGTGGGCATTTATTCCCCCAGTAATGATCCCAGTAGCTACATCTGGGATAACTCTAGGCTAGGGGAAAAAGTAGTACTGGAGTGAGGTGGAATGGCAGGTCCCCCTACCAACCTACTCACCATTCTGAAAAAGGAGCATAATTGATTTTGCAATATACTTTATTAGGGAAATGTCTTATTTTTTTATTAGAAAACTAAATGATAAAGTCTTCCCTTAGCAACAGTCTTTAACCAAGGGTTACATAAGAGAATCTGTCTTCAGCGTTCTACTGAGTGCTGCAGACACAACTGTATGATGCAGATGCAGGCTTCTCAGCCTGCCTAAGGTCTCCCTGCTCCAGCCCCCTCTCCTTAAATGTGTTCTATAGCTTACTAAAACTAATGTTACATGCTTCCCTGCAGACAGTTTATCTGCTGCCAGAACTGATCACTGGCAGCAGAGCTGGCCTCTTCCTTCCCAGTGTGTCTCCGATTAGTGCTGTGAAGATAGATAGAGGAGGAGGGAGCTGTAGTCAGTACTGACATATAATGTGGTCAGTACTACATATAGGTATATAGGAACATAGTACACTCACTGCTGATCGCTGTAGCCCTGCTACTATATCTGTCTTCCCAGCGCTAAAACAGAGACATGATGGGAAGGTAGAGTAGAGTGCTGGCATCAGATAAACTGTCTGCAGGGAAGCACTATTACACATTGAGGGAGGCAGAGCTGTTCTAAAGAGGCAGAGGCTCAAACAGGGAGACCAGAGGCAGACTGAAAAGATTGTCTCTGCATCATACTGTTATCCAGTGTCTTTAGCGTTCAGTAGACTGCTGAAGATGTTTTTTTCTTAGCAACCCTCAGTTAGTGGCTATTAAAGGGAGACGTTACCTATATTCAACCTAAATTCAATGACAATTACACTTTAAGTATTGTATGTAGAAAACTTAAAGACAGAAATCTCTTAAAATGTAGAAAAAAATGTAGCAAGCAGAATCCATTGCCCAAGGTAAAAAAGTAAATATATGGCTGATAATTGAGAGACATCTCCGGTGTGCATATGATTACATAAGAACTGTACTCCCTCCTTGCACATTACAGTTTGCAGGTGCATGGAATCCACCCAAATGCAGATGCTTTCCAGAAGACGGATACAACTAGGATTGTAATAACACTTTTACATCACCAGATGGCGATGGAAAGACTTACCATTAGGGTTACACACAAAGTAATTTTGCATTTTTGATCAGTCATGATCAGTAACAATTAAAACTATAGACTAATATACTATACTATAAATATCATATTTAGAATAAGGACAGCTGGATCAATTGAAACTGTACAAAATACAAAGCTATAACACAGATTTATGTAAATATTGCTATTTATAATGTCTACAGGTGTGGATACTTTACATATCCTTAAAGGGGTTGTCTCACAAAGAAAAAAAAATCCTTGCCATATTCTCTATTAAGGCATATAGACGTCAGGGGAGTACACACATATCATAGTACTCCATAGAAAACATAATATGGACTCCCCACTCTGTAAAAGGACTGACACATTTAGCATCTTGTTATCTCTGGTGGAAAAAGTGGAACAGGTGCTTTATGGATATGGTGCTCATTCTGAAATATGCTGATAAATCTCCCCCCTTCCCCCTCCCTGGCTTCCCCTCACACACAATACATTATAAAATTGGTTGTTTGCAGCTACCACTAGGGGGAGCTCAGTACATAGGAATGTATACAATATATAGAATGTATACAGTTATCATTCAACTCAATTGAAGTTGTAAAATCTGTATGCACTTAGCTCCCCCTAGTGGTGGCTGCAGAAAAATGTTGTGTTTTTACTGTTAGTAGGAGAATAAGCTCAGCACCTCCTCCTCACCACTGGTCCCTTAGTCTTGGCGTGGTCTGCCTCTATGGTAAGTGCACCACTGATGGACATTATCGAGGGAGTGAAAAGGGATCAGAGCCATTTTTTTTCCTAATCCTTTTCAACGGACTGTAAAGTGGAGCAATGACATCTAAATGCAAAAACATGTACTCACACCAAATGCATCTATCGGACCCAGTCGATTTGGCCTACACCTTTATGTTCTCCTGATGTAGGGCAGATGATGAGAACTAGACTTCTTGCAAGCCTTTTATTGATCATTTCCGCCTGTGTGTGGAGAAAGTACTGCCGATAGCCTCTCAGGATAGCACTGGGGAATGTGATGCCCTGCACCCACTCATTAACCTCCACGCTTGGTGGTAATGGAATATACAATTCTGTGATATATAAGGCTGGAGTCAGCAAATGAAATAGATTAGGGATAGATTTGGGAATAACTGCATCCTTGGAGCAGACGCTGGCAGTAGAGATATCTAGTTTAATCAGCTAATGGGCTGTGTGCCATTGTGTTCAGCACCAGGCGTCTCCTTCTTCTTCTTACAGAAGCACTAACGGCTTGCAGTTTACATTTTTAACGCTCCAAGAAAAAAAACAAAAAACACCAATTGCTAATTTCATGTAAATCAGCATAATTCGTACGCCAGGAAATGCCTCCAGGGCACTGTAAGGATTTCATTCCATTTTATAGTCATGGCAGTGAAGTTTACGTCTTTTAGCTTCACAATAAGAGGCTTTGGGAGAGGTGCTGGTGATTTCATTGCACTGCGAGCACTTAAAAGTATTGCTTACAAGAAGACTTTATGAAGTTTGCAAAAAAAAAAAAAGTTTATGCAGTGCAAGCTGCCGAGATAATTCCACAAAAGCAATGAAGTGAAATGAGTGATGGTTTCAAGATGTCATTAGCGCATCGAGATTATAACTGCAGAAAGACAGTAGAACAGCGGCATCATGTCACCAGCCCTGGAAATATCCCTTGCTGGTGGCAAGAGCTGATTGTCAAGTCAAAACTGATGGGAAAATGTTTCTAAAATGGGATTCCAAGAGACCCCCCCAACTGTAATGGGAGAGAGCAATGTCACCTATGCATACTGCCTTCTGCTGTGCTTAATACCCTGTAGACAAAGTAAGAAAAAAAGCAGTAGGCATCTGCTGACAGGTTTGTATGGATTATGCAGTATATGTTAGTCTCTGACATGATGTGGATAACCTAGGCAAACGTTAGCTATGGACGTGGCTGGACACATGTGGCCAAGCTAAGATACCCCCATTCTGGCAACCAGTGGCACAGGAGCTTGTCTCACCAGCCTTTTGATCAGTGGGCCAGCCATTGATGTCACCGAACAGGATTCACTTCTGCAGATCACCATGCCTATTATCATACTATTGTGATATCACTGTGAACCTTATTGCTGTACAGTGGCATCATTGTGAACATTATGCCTGTGCTTTAACTTCATCGTTCTGACATCACTGTGTGCATTATCCCTGTGCATTAGGAAAACCAACATAATCATAAGCTTCTCATATTCGTGCACAAAGTAATGCATTCTTCTGTTGTGTATATACATCACTAACAGTATACTTGTCTGAGGGGAGATGTGCAGCGAGCCCTGGAGATGCTGGTGCAGAGGATGGGAGTGGTAGTGACCCTGATGAAGTGTTGTGTCATGAAGTAGTCCTTTAGGCCGTTGCTGAGCCAGCAGTGTCTTTAAAGGGGTTATCTGAGATAATAAAGTGCTCCCCCATATGCCCAGGCCCCTCACATTAAATATACTTAAAAGGCTCCTCGCGCCCTGCACTGCCTCTAGTCCCCGCACAGCTGCTGCTGCTTCTCCCTGCGCGTGGATGAAAACATCCAGAGTCGGCCAGAGCAGCCAATGGCAGTCGGGGACAGAACAAGCCTTCCTAGCATCGCTGGTGATGCTAGGGAGATTCCCCCCCCCCCAACACCGGATGCTTTCTTCCACGCACGGGGAGAAGCAGCAGTGGCCGTGCGGGGACCAGGAGCGGCACAGGGAGCCAGGTAACTATATTCATTGTGAGGGGCCCGGTATATGGGGAGCTTTTTATAGTCTCGGAAAACCCCTTTAATGCTGGATGCAGCAGTTCATTCTGCTGACTAACATCCTAAGACTTCTCTTGAGGCAGGAGAACAAGAAGATCTCTGAAGAGCAGGAGCTCTGGCTTGTGCTTCCTCTCCACTCTTTAGACCAGCCCACTCCTACCAAGAGGGGAGGAATGGTCTGGATAGCCCTGTTCCTTGACATCTATATCATTATCCATACACTATGGCCAAATGCATACAATAAAAAATACATAACATTATGATACAAAACTGTTTGCTAATGTAGTGCCCCCAGGTCTGGGGTACAACGGATGGACCCCCTAATTATTGGAGCCCCATAGCAGCTGCTAGATCTGCTACCCTTGGTGGTTATGCCCATGATATCTGTCATATGAGATCCAGCGATTCAATTTTTCTGCTCCTATCAGAAAAAACTAATTTAGTGTCAGATGTGAACCTAGCCTGAGATATCCAAAAAGTGGTGTCAAGGCTTTCCCTGGCACGGCTCACAGGGCAATGATTTTCTCTTACATCAGCAAAGAATAACATGAAGGTTATCTGAGGTGAAAATAATCCAGTTTAGAGCAGTGGTGAAGCCAGATAATGGGAGATTGACAGAAGCCAGTGCAAATGGCGCTGTCCGTAGTGACTAATTGGCCACCTGTAGCCATAATTGGCTTCTGTGAGCATCTCCTCAATTTTTCCTTTGCAGTCATTTTAGCTCCCTATTATTTTTAAGCCATAAAAGCTAAAAAAAACAAGACAGAAAATACAGCCACAAATACGTGTTTATCATGTTGGTTCCTCAGGTTTGGCATTTATTATTATAACGTGTTAATAAAACCGCCAGTTATGGAACTTAGTCACACGTCTGCTGCTAATGAAGTGGTAAGAGGCAATTCTATTGTTGGCCTGATGCCATAACACCACGCTGCTTTAATTAATATCCCGTTAGGGGCTTCCTGAAAGATTACCTCTAGATTCATTTTCTTCTTCATTTCAGGGATGTCTGCTCCCCCTGGACTGCATGGAGCGGAGCTCAAGGCAAAACACTCTTTGCAAACCCGATTACTTCGAGCATTTTCTGCAAGGAGCTTGAATTCAGAACATTTTGCACAGATAACCTGCAAGCAGAAAAATATCAATATTGTATTACTGCAAACTAAGATATGAGATGTGATGTGAAGACTAATTAACTAATAAAGATGCACTTATGCCATGATTGATGTAAAAAATTAAAATTAGACATCATATAGTACATGACAATCTCTTTCTAACAAAGCTAGAACCAGCCCTGTACCTCACATGGATCCAGAGATCTCCCCATTCATTGCTCCAATTGTTCTGATTTATTTCATCCTTTCTCAGGGGGTGTGTCCCTTCTCGGGGGGAGGGAGGGGCTTTGGCTTGTCCTTTCTGCTGCGGCTCTCTTCCTATCACAGCTCAGGGGGTGTGTCCTTTCTCCTCTAGCTCTATCCCTGTACGGCTAGGGCTACACGTAGACATTTGTCGCGCAACATATCTTATAACGCTAGTCTATGGTGTCGCACTAGATGGATATATGTGTGACTTGTCATGTCACAGTCGCAGCATGTCACATGTCGCGGTGCAAAACCATAGACTAGCATTACAAAATATTTCACGCGACATTGGTCGTTCAACACATGTTGCAATGTTGTTGTATTCTATATGTCGCTGTGTAGCCCTTAGCCCTGTGATGTCTAACCTCTGGCACTCCAGCTGTGGTGGAACTACAACTCCTAAGATGCACACTCGCTTAACTGTTTTCAGAACTCTATGGAAATGAATGAAGCATGCTGGGAGTCGTAGTTTCACCACAGCTGGAGTGACAGAGGTTAGCCATCACTGCCCTAGCCTAACTGTCACAGCTTCTAACAGAAGATATGGCTGGTGGCAGTTGAAGATTTAAACTGAGGATGTGCGACCACTTCAGTGATGTGGACAAGAAAGAAGGAAAAAGAACAAGCAGCAGGTGGAGCTATACAAATACATTTTATTGAATAACTCAGCGACTGTACAAAAGTTTTAATTACATGCAGTTACACAAGTATTCAGATCCAGGCGCTGGTATGAAAAATGTAGAATATTTTTCGTGGCACAGCTCCTTTATAGGGAAGGTTAAACTTTATTATCAGTGGCGATAGGTGCCCAGTGATATCATGGAGTGTAAGAATGCAGAATTCACCTTCTGACTTCAAAGACTTTGGAATACATGCAGCTCCATTGCATTGAATGGGAGATTCCAAAGTTAGGATTGGAGGTTGAAGATCTCCGCACATATAAGGTGAATCTTCTCTTTAAAGAGAGCCTGTCGTCTCTCCTAAAATGCCTATTCCTGATACAACTTTATGGCAGCTATGGACACAGCACATGTACCAGTATTATTGCAGCAGGGAATGCCTACGGTTATCTGCTAAACAACTTCTTCTGTTCCTGAAATCAAGTCACAGCATTTTCCATCAGCCGCCCATACAATGAGTTCAATGCATTCATTTACAGCTTCTACTAAGTTCAATGGTAACTGTATAAATTTGTATGCACTGAGCTCCCCCTAATGGTGGCTGCAGGCAGTCAGTTTTACCATGTGCTATATGAAAACAGTCACCGGATGTAGATCTGTATGAAGGAGATTTATCAACAATATTATTTATTGTATTATCAGTTGTCTGGTTTAAATTCATTGAGCAATATTCTACACGATGTGCACAGTGATGTGTTGGGATATGGCAAATGACCTCTGCAACCAACTCCTGCCCACAGCAGATCTGTAGTGGTGATGTGCCATATTCCAACACATGTCCACTGTAGTTTGTAGAGAAGCAGCAGGACCAGAATGAAGAAAGGGGTGAGTATAATGTTTTTATTTTTTAATTTAAGCCATTTTAGAGATAATCAGACACTTACTGCCCCACATTGCTTGCAGTGATGTCGCCTCTTTGTGATTGAGTTGAAGGTCTCTCCGCATCCTTTACAGCTGTGCTTTTCTTTGTCACGTTTAATCTTGGTTGATTTTCTGAATGATTCTGGCTGGAAAAAAAACACAAGAAGAGAAAATTAATAAAAACTATTGAAAAAATAAAAGAAATATAAACACTATATATATATATATATCTTGACTCTTCTTCTGGCTCCCAATGCAAAACCTGCCCTCCAAGTGTTAACACCAGAGACAGAGTACGACCAGAGCATCCTCCACTCAGGCCCAGTTTCTGACACTCTTGCCTGGTCCCTGCCAGTTCCTATACAACCCCCGACTCTCCACTGCAAAATCCAAAACAACTGGGGTTTGTTGCGGATTTTTATTTAAAAAAAAAAAAAAAAAAAAAAAAACTTTTAATGCAAGTTTGCAAAAAATCCTGCCCAATTTTTTTTCTGGTTTGCATTGCAGGACAGTAGGTTTGGAGGTCTGCCACTTCTGGCACGCTAACCAATTAGCTGGCTGAAAGAGCCACAGCACAGATAGAACATACACAGCTCTGCACATTGTGTATTTAGTGTAAATGATGCTGTAGCTCTCTCCTGTTCATTGAATAGGGGATACCTGCCAGTCTTGCCCAGTAACCTATGTGTGGGGCTGTGCCTGTTCCAGAGTGTTGCAGCATCTTTAGGGGGTGGCAGGAGGCGGATCCTCATTGATCTGATACTAAGGATAGGCCATCAATATTAAAGCCTCAGAAACCCCTTTTGATGGGAAGCTCAAATATCCTTTTAGTACGAGCCCATTTGAGGAAATTTTTTTTAAACTTATGGTCTGTGGTAGCGGAATCCATAACGGAATTCTTAGATAACCCGAACCTTGTACGTTGAACTCGAAAACAGAAGTTTGCTCATCCCTACCTATGTCCACTTATTATTGAGTGGAATAGGGGATACCTGCCAGTCTTGCCCAGTAACCTATGTGTGGGGCTGTGCCTGTTCCAGAGTGTTGCAGCATCTTTAGGGGGTGGCAGGAGGCGGATCCTCATTGATCTGATACTAAGGATAGGCCATCAATATTAAAGCCTCAGAAACCCCTTTTGATGGGAAGCTCAAATATCCTTTTAGTACGAGCCCATTTGAGGAAATTTTTTTTAAACTTATGGTCTGTGGTAGCGGAATCCATAACGGAATTCTTAGATAACCCGAACCTTGTACGTTGAACTCGAAAACAGAAGTTTGCTCATCCCTACCTATGTCCACTTATTATTGAGTGGACATGGGCAAGGGATATGGGGCTAATATAATATTGTAATATATGAGAACTACGTGAAATATAGTCAGTTTTAAGGGAACGTGTCACCTAGACTGTTCTTTTATTGAAACCAGATACGGAAACAAATTCTTTTTTTCCGATTTTTTTAATTTTTATTCTGACTCTTTTTGTTTTCTGTACATGATTATGGAGGTAGCCATCTTGCCTCGGCTGCTGTTCTGCTCTGTTAACAGCAGTTCAGAGATACACTTTACTGCCTCATGTCGTATAGGAACTTGTAATCTGGATGACCCATTGACTTCTATGGAATAGTGTTTAAAGGGGTTGTCCCATGAAAAATATTCTACAGTTTTCAAACCAGCACCTGGATCTGAATACTTTTGTAATTGCGTGTCATTAAAAATTTTGTATAGCTACTGAGTTATTCAATAAAATGTATCTGTATAGGACCACTTAATTTCTTATTTCTTTGACCTATTCACTGAGCAGGCCACACATGCTCAGTTTCAACTTTTAACTGCCTCCTTAGCTGCAGCAGAAAAGACACTCCCCTTGAGCTATCAGCTTGATATAAATCTAGCAGAGCAATGAATGGGGAGATCTCTGGATCCATGTGAGGTACAGGGCTGGTTCTAGCTTTGTTAAAAAGAGGTTGTCTTGTACTATATCATGTCTGATTTTCATTTTTTACATTATTCGTGGGATAACCCCTTTAAGCCTGGTCTGTGACCTGTGCAGGAAGGGGGAGGAGGTAAGCTGTGTCCACAGGAAGTGTCAGTCTATCGTGAAATTCAGAGTGAAAACTGCAAGTTTTAAATATAGATAATAGAAATATAAATAATAGAAATAAATAAGTAATGTTATAATAAATAGAAATAATACAAATAATATCCCCATCAATTATTAAAAATGAATAAAATAGGAAAATAGAAATTTTAAATAGTTTTTAAATAGTTTAAAAAATATATTTTAAATAAAAATGAAAAATAGAAAAAAATGTTTTAAACATTTTCATTTTCTGATGACACATCCCCTTTAAGGATTGCACCTAAACAGAATACATAGTGTGGAGCGTCCATCGCTGTCTCCACTTTTATGGCATTTTTCATTTGGATGAAGCCACCGGCCGTGTACATTCTGCTTATTACAACGTATCAATTCTTTCTGGCCTGAAACCAGTCAGTTTAATGTGTAATGAGTCATGGGCCACAAAATGAGAGAGATGAAATGTAATCCGTCTGAGCAAGATTGATGTCTATAGCAAAGCACGTTAAAAGGGAAATGCACAACCACAATGGCTACATTTAATCGGACTCTGAAGAATTTTGTATTAAACTTCTAAATGTCACCAAGGACCTTTTCTAGGCAACGGCTCAATAAGGCACAATGTAGGAATAAGCAGCGCAAGGGGATCACTCCATGAAGAAAAAAAAGAAAAGAAAAAAAGAGTCATTACTCACCACCATGGGACAAAGGCCAATAAATCACCAATAAATGTAATGAAAAAAAGGTTTTCATTTCCATCTGATCTGTGGCCATGTTTTTAAATCTTGGAGGCATGAAATGAGGACTGGGCATGGGACTATCTACTGCCTTTCTAGTATATTTCTGTAATACACTGATTATTAAATTGCGGTTTAATAAAGTCTCTGCCATAGATCCCCATCTGTCCCTGGCAGATCCCGCACCGTGGGTGTTGGAAATCCTGACAATAGTCCTAACATTTGCTGTGTCACGTGGCTGGCAGATGAAATCCTCGTAAATATAGCACTATGGCACAGTTATATAACCAAATGTAATGACAAATATCTACCTGTCAGAGGGTGGCCGGGATCCCAGGAAACTCTGGGCTGATTCTAATTCATTGCAAGGGATTTTCCGCCCACGCAACTTAAATAGTAAATTCTATTGAACCAAAGGGTGAAAGACACTTAAAGGGAATTTTACATAGGTCATCAATATGAGTTTGGCAGGGGTCCAACTCCAAGGACCCCTGGTGATCAGCTGTTTCAAGAGGCCGCAGAGCTCAGTGAGCGCTTAGACTTCTTCCTAAGTCATGTTAATTAGTCATATGGCCTAGGCGCAGCTCACTGAGCTGCAATACCAAGCACAGCCACTAAACTATGTATGGCGCTGTGCTTGGTGAGCTGTGAAAAGCTCTGATGAGCGCAGCAGCCTTTTCAAACAGCTGATCAGAGGGGGTGAGTCGGACCCTCACTGATCTGATATTAATGAGTATAGGACATCAATATCAAATTAACGAATAACCCCAAGGTGCATTTTCCACAAATATTGCTGAGATACGACTGATGCTGTTCATCCTCCTGCCACAAGGATAAGGGGCCGCAGCACTGGTGACTTACATATGGTTTCTGTGCACTGACCAGATGCTGCTATTCAGCCCCAGTCACTTGCATGGTGATTTGGTAGTTCTCTGCCTATTTCTTAGTGGGGGGGGGGTGATCTTGTGCAGAAAAACAATTGCCGAAATGCAATTGCCAGTGAAAAAACAGTGGTAAACAGGGTGGAACTGGTCCACCCGAGTACCAGTATCAGCTTTGATACTATAGGGTCCCAAAGATCCAGCAGGTTATAGGGTCCCAAAGAGCCCCTGGTGCCCTTAGGGTCTATTCCTTTAATTCAAAACCTATTAGACTTTATTGATGATATAGGGGTTAGGCCTTGACAGAGGTTTTCTCTGGTGGGTCCATGGAACCCCAGTTGGATACTGTAAACAGACATTACAGGGGTCATCCATTTTCGACAATCTGATTTCATTAGTTAGAAGTTTCCTCTAATATAAATCTAAGAACAGGGTGTCTCACTGGTGGATACAAATACTCCAGCACTTAAAAAAAAAAACATTCATTTATTCCAATTACATAAAAAACCTCATGCAATATCACAGCCTCATTGGTGGCACCCCCAGCATTCAGCTGAGAAACCTTGTGTTTCCCTGCACCAACACCATACAGCACATAAAGTATTACATGGTGCCCACTCCGCAGTGAGATGTTCTTTATGGCAGTTTTCCACTCCAATACATTATTTGAGATTTTAAGATGAGTTTTCTAAAGCTGCCAAGTTCTTATCAAGCTTTATACAAGATTTTGTATAGCAGTTATATGATTGAAATCAATGGAGGAAATATCGTCAACGATGTAAAAGAATATCGTATCAATGATAAAGCAATAATAATTCATTTATTAAAGGGGTTATCCCATGATTATGGTAAAAAATGAAAATTCTATATCATATAGCACATGACAATCTCTTTCTACCAAAGCTAGAACCAGCCCTGTACCTCACATGGATCCAGAGATCTCCCCATTCATTGCTCTGCTAGATGTACTTCAAGAGGGCAGGTCAGGGCCATGCACTCTCCCAGGGGACATGTCCTTTCTTCTGCACCTGGTGGCAGTTAAAGGATGGAACTGAGCATGTGTGGCCACCTCACTGAGTTGGACAGAGAAATTAAAAAAGAGCAACCGGCAGGTGGCGCTATACAGATAGATTTCACTGAACAACATGCAATTGCAAAAGTACTCAAGGTGTTGGTTTGAAAAAAATATATAGAATGGAATATTGAAACATTTTTTAGTGGGACAGCCCCTTTAAGATAACTCATCTCCTGTGATTAAAGGGGTTGTCTGAGATCAGAAAAAAATCTAGCAGAGACTGTGGAGGGCTTGTCTATAAAAACAGAGACCCATTACTTACCTGCTAAATCCCCCGCTGTTTAAATGCTCCTGCTCCGCTCCTCCCTGCAGGCCTTCGTTTGCTTGGCTGAAGCAATGACATCACATCAATAACACGTGACGACTGCAGCCAATCACTGGCCTGAGTGGTAATGAGTCTTTTTTAATGGCTTTTCAAATCCTTGGCTAGGTCTTGGAGAGCCCCTTTAATATTATAGAACTGTTTTACTACATAATCAATTACAACTACAGATTTATGTCTCCACCAGCCTTTGGAGATATGATATAGTCACAAATTGTCTCTACGAATATGAGGAATGTAGGGGGGGGGGGCATTATAGTTTATGTATCACCCCTTTAGGCTCTGTTTAAACAGACGTGTTTTTGCGCATCCTCAAAAATGCGGATCCGCAAAAACACAGATGCCGGCCAGTGTGTGTTCCGCAAAATTTTGCGGAATAGATGCGGACCCATTCACACGGTATTGATGACCAATTTTCAGGACAGGTCATTAATTTATGATAGGTGGGGGTCCGGCACCACTGCCGATTAGATTGTTGCAGCTACAGCTTCTTGCAGTGGTACTGGGTACTGCAGACTCATCCCATTCAAATGAAGCAATCCTCTATATTGCCGCACAGTACCACATGTTCCCATGAGCACTGCGGCCCCCTCAAACAGCTGCCAGGCCCCCACCAATCTGATATCAATATATCAATATACAGAACCTGGAAAAACCTTTTTATTATATTTGAACCTAAGTGCACTAATTTTACCTGGAGAAACCATCAGTGTTCTAAAAAATTACACAGAAAAGCCTTTTCTAGGGGTCCTGCAGTCACAGACAGTGATATTCACCAGCGCCTTAGTGTCTGCTAATCAGCAGTCATTACAATGGCTGGCTGTTACCGCCATCTAGTGGACAACTTCATGACTTGCAAATCTGTGTCATCAAATAAGTATTGTACAGCAGGAGATAAATCCGGTAATCTCTTCTGGAGCAAACACACAGCTCCGAATTAATTTTAATTGTTTTCAGCTCTCAGCCTGTATTAACTGATTTCACAGCAATCCGCTCAGACAAACAAGCCAAATGGGACAGTCAGAGAAATCTGGCATGGGTAGACTTTGCATAATCATGCAACTTTATAATGCATTTGATCAAGGAGTATAGGGGGGATTAAAAAAATAAAAATAAAAAATTATACTGAGCATTTTCCCTTTATATTCTATCCATGCACTTCTATATGGAGGGCAAGCATCATCTGGACAATCTAAGCAGCAAGGACCCACTGAAAAGCAGTAGGTGGACCCAGGGGTGCACTTAGTCTTTCTGCTGGCTGAGGCAAAAACTGAAACGGCAACCCCCTCAATGCCAATTTTTTAACCTAACCCCTTTGCCACAATGAAAGTGTTCATTGCCCATGGCCATTCCGCTGCCCCTACCTGGGCCTGAGGTGATCGCCTCACCTGGCCTCATTGGTGATGCACCCCTTGGCGGAACTGGTCTGGAAATGGCAAAATGGTCCCGATAGACCAAATTATTTTTGCATTTGTAAAGTTTAGGTTATGTTCACATTACTGTAACCCTGTGTAGCCAATCTCCACTTGAATGGGAGCAATGCTGCAATAACCAGGCACGGCCACTACACAGTGAATGGGGCTGTGAAGTTCCGGCGCCGGCTGATCAACGGGGGTGTCAGGAGTTGGACCCCTGCCAATCCGATATTGTTAACCCTTCCTCAAGATAGGTCATCAATTGTCCAGTGCCGGAGAACCCCTTTAAAAGGGTTGGCCACCTTTTTGCAGGTTTTGGCAAATTCCCTTCCTGGCCAGACCTGCAAAAGGAAAGCATACACTCAAGGTCCCCCAGTAGCTTTCCCCACTAAGAACACAAGCATGCTAAGCTCCCCATAGAAACATAGAAGATTGACGGCAGAAAAAGACCACCTGGTCCATCTAGTCTGCTCTTTTATTATTCCTAATATTCGATGATGCATGTTCGTAAAAACCACATTTAAAATGCAAGATCATGGTCATAAGAACACTTACTCCCCCTGGTGAGCTGCATCCGTCTGATCCTGTTGCTGACTCGTATGCTCCCAGAGTTGATATCTGGAAAGAAATGATAACACAGTCTTGGATTTTTTTAAATTCCCACAAAGCAATGTTATCAAACAGTCATGACTCAGTGCAAAGTGAAGGAAGCTATGTTACAGCCAACAGCCAACTCTGAAGTAATCAATTCAATAAGGACTAGAAATCTGATTGAGCCCTGGGGCAGGGAAAGAGGCACCACCATTTATGTATGATCCTCCATGTGGACAAGATACATATATGACATCAAAGGATAAAGTGAACAATCTCAAGGATCAGTGCTACAGGATGAACTCTTAAAGGGGTTGTCCGGGTTCAGAGCTGGACCCAGACATATCCCCATTTTCACCCAGGCAGCCTCTCTGATATGAGCATTGGAGCATTTAATGCTCCGATGGTCTCCCTTGCCTGGCACTAGGTCGCGCAGGGCAAGGGCTTTTTTGTTCACATTTTTACACTGCTAGGTGGAGGCTTCCGCCTAGCAGTGTTCCTGGTAACATCACCGGCACTGATGGGTGGGCTTTAGCGCTGCCCTAAAGCCCACTCATTAGTGCCTGTGACGTCACCTGAGAACACTGCTAGGCGGAAGCCTCCGCTTAGCAGAGACCCGGTACGTCACCGCATCTAAAGAAAAAGCCCTTGCAAGAAATGCTTTTAGCATCCTTTAAGGGGCTATTCACACTGTGCAGATTACATGCAGATTTGAGTGCAGAAAATCTGCAGTGTAATACAGTACCAGCATTGTGAAAGAGCTTTGCCAAATCTCATGTACGGGGAACGTATTTGTGGTGCAGCATCTTTAGCCTGTCAATTGTTTTTGTAGCTCCACGGCGGGTGTGCTATGATTTGTCCATAGACTTCAAAGGGTTTAAACAGTAACATACGGTAGGGAAAAAAAGTATTTAGTCAGCCACCAATTGTACAAGTTCTCCCACTTAAAAATATGAGAGAGGCCTGTAATTGACATCATAGGTAGACCTCAACTATGAGAGACAAAATGAGAAAACAAATCCAGAAAATCACATTGTCTGATATTTAAAGAATTTAATTGCAAATTATGGTGGGAAATAAGTATTTGGTCACCTACAAACAAGCAAGATTTCTGTCTCTCACAGACCTGTAACTACTTCTTTAAGAGGCTCCTCTGTCCTCCACTCATTACCTGTAGTAATGGCACCTGTTTGAACTTGTTCTCAGTATAAAAGACACCTGTCCACAACCTCAAACAATCACACTCCAAACTCCACTATGGTGAAGACCAAAGAGTTGTCGAAGGACACCAGAAACAAAATTGTAGACCTGCACCAGGCTGGGAAGACTGAATCTGCAATAGGCAAGCAGCTTGGTGTGAAGAAATCAACAGTGGGAGCAATAATTAGAAAATGGAAGACATACAAGACCACTGATAATCTCTCTCGATTAGGGGCTCCACACAAGATCTCACCCCATGGGGTCAAAATGATCACAAGAACTGTGAGCAAAAATCCAAGAACCACACGGGGGAACCTAGTGAATGACCTGCAGAAAGCTGGGACCAACGTAACAAAGGCTACCGTCAGTAACACACTACGTCACCAGGTACTCAGATCCTGCAGTGCCAGACATGTCCCCCTGCTTAAGCCAGTACATATCCGGGCCCGTCTGAAGTTTGCTAGAGAGCATTTGGATGTTCCAGAAGAGTATTGGGAGAATGTCATATGGTCAGATGAAACCAAAGTAGAACTGTTTGGTAGAAACACGACTCGTCGTGTTTGGAGGAGAGTGAATGCTGAGTTGCATCCAAAGAACACCATACCTACTGTGAAGCATGGGGGTGGCAACATCATGCTTTTGGGGCTTTTTCTCTGCAAAGGGACCAGGATGACTGATCTGTGTACATGAAAGAATGAATGGGGCCATGTATCGTGAGATTTTGAGTGCAAACCTCCTTTCATCAGCATGACAATGATCCCAAGCACACCGCCAGGGCAACAAAGGAGTGGCTTCGTAAGAAGCATTTTGAGGTCCTGGAGTGGCCTAGCCAGTCTCCAGCTCTCAACCCCATAGAAAACCTTTGGAGGGAGTTGAAAGTCCGTGTTGCCCAGCGACAGCCCCAAAACATCACTGCTCTGGAGGAGATCTGCATGGAGGAATGGGCCAACATACCAGCAACAGTGTGTGCCAACCTTGTGAAGACTTACAGAAAACGTTTGACCTCTGTCATTGCCAACAAAGGATATATAAAAAAGTATTGAGATTAACTTTTGTTATTGACCAAATACTTATTTTCCACCATAATTTGCAAATAAATTCTTTAAAAATCAGACAATGTGATTTTCTGGATTTGTTTTGTCATTTTGTCTCGCATAGTTGAGGTCTACTTATGATGTCAATTACAGGCCTCTCTCATCTTTTTAAGTGGGAGAACTTGCACAATTGGTGACTGACTAAATACTTTTTTTCCCCACTGTAATTTGTAAAAGCTGAAAAAAAGACATCTGTCCATCCAGTCAGCCTGTTATCCTGCAAGTCGATCCAGAGGATGGCAAAAAACCATGTGAGGTAGAAGCCAATTTTCCTCATTTTATGGGAAAAAATGCCTCCCTGTTGTTAAAATTCAGAGAAAATCAGCACCAAAAGATGCATAATAACCACGATAAAAGGTCCAGATTGATGTGCGGTTTTTATTGCATATGTCATGCTGCTGTCATGTAGATTTTCTGCCTATAAATCTGTACAGTCTGCACAGTGTGGAAATATGGCATGAAAATGGTGCACATTATGTGCAGATTTCCCATAAGAAATTTTGTGTGGGAAATCCGCAGCGTAATACAGCACCAGTTAAGTAGATGAGATTTTTAAAAATCTTATGTATACCACGTAGAAAATTTCCATGTGGGAATTGATCTGCAGTGCGGATTTTGAAATCCACAACATGTCAATTGTTTGTGTATTTTCAGTGCACATCTGAGGCAAATCCGCAAGTAAAACATTCGGATTTTGGTGCGAATTTGGTGTCAAAACCGCAAGAAAATATGCATAAACCTAACAGTGGGAACAGGGGTGTAGCTATAGGGGGTGCAGAGATAGCAGTCGCCACCGGGCCCAGAAGCCTGAGGGGGCCCAAAGACCCTTGGGCCACATAAGATGACACTGGTATTATAGAAAGTTCATGCTGGACACGTTACACCTCTGGATGGAGGGAAGGGGGTCCAATTTTTGCCTCAGGCAGCAAGAAAGCAATGTGCTCCCCTGTCCCTGGCCACAAAGCACTGAGGGAAGGGGGGCCTGAGCTGAACTCTTGCACCAGGGCCCATGAGCCTTTAGCTACGCCCCAGAGTGGGAATATTGTACTCTGTACCTCTATCTCAATTCCCACCCAGATGTGACCTAGACTAACATTAATAATTGTGAAAAACTCCATTCTATATTAGTATTGGTGATAATTACCGGTGAGTCTGGACAATGCTCCTCCTCCCGGGAGAATGAACTGTTAAATGCTCGGAAAGTTTCACTGTTCTGTTTGTGCTTTTCAATTGTTGCCTGAATAACCTGAAACAGTAAATAAAAAAGTGAGGATGAGTAGAGCGGTTTAATACAGGAGCAAGTAATAAAGCTACACGATAAATATAACACGTCATTCAGATGGGAATGCAGTCCTAATAAATAACATAAGAAACAGTGAGGAAATATTCCAGAAAGGGACATAAAAACCACAGAAAAAAAAAGAACCTAGGTATTAGCCAACTTCTGAATAACAATACATAAATATATACGGTAATAATAAAAAATAAATAAGTAATAAATATATGATTACAAATATTGTATTTATGTATTTATTACTTATTTTTTATATTTGTTATTTTGTATTTATTACTAATTTATTTTATATTAACAAATAATATAATATAAATAAATAAGTAATAAATATATAATAAAACATGCCACTTAGACTAGGTTCGCGTCTATGGTGGAGGTTCCGGCAGGAGCCTCCATTGTATATTCTGACAAAAAAAAAAGAAAAACACTGATGCATATTTTTTCCATAAGAATTCTGGAATCCATGCCAGAAACCCAATGGACCCCATTATACACAATGAGATCCATTGGGCGCCATAGGGGTGCGGCATAAGCCAGATACAATGATTCCGGTATTCTGTTCCTACGTGCATACCTGTATATGACATTGCTCTACCTCTCCAATTCTCTGCCGATCCAGTGCGCAGGCTCCGGAGGGTCTCCCTGTCTTTGTTTACAGTTGGCCAACATGTAGACGATGCAGTCAGTGGCCTCAGTGGTCATGTGCTGCACTACTGGCACCACCACTCAGTGACAGGAGACATAATGCTAGTAGTACAGCATGTGACAACTGAGTTCACTGACTAGATGCAATGTTTAGATGGTAGCCAATTGTAAACAAACATCGGGGGTCCAACTGGAGCCTCTGTGTGGATCAGCAGGGTAATGGAGAGGTAAGTAGTAGTTTTAAAAAAAAATGTTTTATACATTTGGGGTAGTTTTCATAATTTTTTTTCAGAAGTGTGATATCCCCTCTAAGGGTAAACTACACATGGGGACATTTTCTTCCCAGATCTTGTTGCAGATTAACTTTCTCTACATGATAAATGCCACTTCCTGAAGTGAGACAACCCCTTTACGGCCTTCTAACTAAAAAAGCCGTTTTCATCTGCTTAGCTCTGATAAAGTTGCAGATGTGAGGCTGGCTTAGCTATTTTCCTAGCTATGCTACATAAGCTCAATCAAAAGGCTGGAAAACATCTCTGCCAATCCACTGTGTGAAAATAATATAAAATATAACAGTTAATTGCTATGCAGTTGCAAATAGTTATACTTATAGCTCCTGCTGTTCCAATTCACCTCAATGGGATGGCTCCTTCCTATTCACCCGAGGATACATCAGTATAGAAAAAACAGACAACACCAACAGACAGCAATTCTACTTCACTATTTTGGATCAACTTCAGATGTACCATGCCTCGCCTACAATCTAGTGTACATGTACTCAGCATACTAAGGGCTCTCCATAATGAGAAAGCATACCCCTTAGACAACGCATATATATTGTTGAGGAACACACAGTTGTATACTAGGCACTCTCTCTCAAAAAATTTGGCAAACTGAATCTTGCCAGGTTCGGTCATCTGTAATTCCTTTTTATGCTACAAATGTAAGGGATAATTGCAAATGATTACAACTATTACTCCTATCAGGCCACAAATATTTTTGGTCGACTTTACTTTACAAACGATCAAGCAGCTATATGTTTGCCTGTGGCTTTTGTTGAGGTTTTTCTTTAGAGAAAAAGGGACAAATGTGATCTGAGTGACATGAACATGTTTCATACTTACGTAACATAACAATGGCTATTATATCAACTACACACCTGAATCCATTCCATTTTCTCCTCTTCTGTCCTATAAAGAGATAAAGAAAGTTATAAGAACCTAATGCTCTCCTATAATACAATGCACCATATAAAAAACGCAATCACATTTTTCAGAGATCCCTTTGAAACATTTTTATGAGCTGCATGCAGCTCTGGTTATCAGAGGTGAGCTCAGGGGCATTGCTAAAGGCTCATAGGCCCTGGTGCAAGAGTTCAGCTTGGGCCCCCCTTCACTTAGTGCTCTGTGTGTCTTTTTATGTGGCACATGGATCTTTGGGCCCCCTCAGGCTCCTGGGCCCGGTAGCGACTACTACCTCTGCACCCCCTATAGCTACGCCTCTGGGTGAGCTTCTTTATATATTATGGGATCAAGGGGTTCTATGCTCGTCTGTTGTTACTCATAGTCCATATCGGACCGCCGCTCATCAGTGCTAAAAATTTATCTCTACATTCAAAGGTTTAATAGATGTCACCTCCGCCATAACAGGCAATTGTCCTGCAGGACTATGGGCACACAGAGCTGCTGGGTTACAATAAATTAAACAGAATGGACTTTTTCTGGCTTGAGATAAGCGTCACCAGTATTATTCATGCTCAATCAAACTGTTTATATAAGGGGATAAGCCATGTTGGAAAGGTTGTCCTGGCCAATGTAAAAAAATATTTAAAAAATATTCTAATATACAGAAGCTGAAAACTCCTATACAAATACATTGTAACAAATCCTTAAAAAGCTTCTCCAGTTTCATAACGAATGTTGTATCTGTCCAGAATAACCCAAACACTGCATATTTTTGCCCCATATACCTGTTTTTCATGTCAGGAGTTTTTTGTCCCTTTCACTCAGCTTACTGCATCCGGGCAGAATGTTTACATGCAGAACTTCCTGTCTTCATCAGCATCCTGTTGGGTTTTCTAACCAAACCCAGAATGCTTTGCTCTGTAATTTTTCACATGGCTTGCTCTGATAAGCTAAAAAGCCATGAGAGGCGTGACTACTGCAGAGAGAACATTGTGGCAGACGGAGCAAGCCCTGAGAAACATTACAGAGAAAGGCATGCTGGGTTTGGTTAGGCAACCCAACAGAAAGCTGATAAAAACAGGAAGTTCTGCATGTAAACATCCTGCCAGGATGCAGTTATGCTGAGAAGAATGGAAGGAAAATGATGACATGAAAAACAGGTGTATGGGGCAACAGTATACAGTGTTTGGGATACTCTGGGCAGAAAAAGGACCATTATGAAACTGCAGAAACCCTTTAAGCTTCTCAATGTAAACATATATTATTTGTTAACCCAAAGATGTTCTATCCAAGCTTTCAATGGTACCAATTTAAAGCTAGCTATAGACATTGCACAGTAACTGATCCAGAATGAAGGAGGTTGCCCAGTTCAGACAACACTACCTTTTTACAGGTCCAACAAAGAGCTTATTATGAGGGGCCCTTCTTCTTGGACCCCAGTTATCCCCAGGGAAGCAGATGACATGCCCTAATTCGCCATGCAGTGCCACTATAAGACAGATGCGGCATTACATAGCACCCCCTGAAATCACTGGGTCATCCATGTATTTAATGAGTCCCAATGCTATTATAGTAGCATATTTTGCTTTAACTTAAAGAGTCCAAAACAGACCCCGCTATGATGTCCATGTGCTGTGCTACAACACATAGGCAAGGGTTGCATAACCTTAACAGCCCCCATAAGATGTCCATGTGCTGTGCTACAACACATAGGCAAGGGTTGCATAACCTTGATAGCCCCTATAAGATGTACAAAGGGACATGTCAATTTTTGAACAGAAAAAAAGTCCTAGCAAACCCCGTTGACTGGATTACAAAAAGCAAAAATAATACATTCCATTGGGCAATGTGACCCAGGACACAAGAGATAAAATACCTGGCTTGCACTTCCAGGGATCGCTTCTTCCCTGTTATCTGGAAGGTGTGAGATGCATTTGGTTTCACAATTTCCTGGACCTGGCAGATAAAATTGTTTAAGATTAAAACCTGCAGGTTTATATCTTAGGGAAATATCAAGACTTGGCTTCAATCATTTCTTAAAATATTAAAGATTTTGTAATGGAACTTTATACTGGTATGAAACTCCTGGGCTATGAAGCCGTCAATCAAAAACCTGCAAATCATTGAGAGATAGCAGCTGATGGATGGCTTGGTGTAACTTATTCCATTTCACTGCCTGAATAATAAAATTCTGAATATGTGAGAAATGTGAGAATATGTAAGAACTCAGTGTGCAGTACAATACTTTTTTGGCAAACATACACATAGGCACATAGCAAATACACCAATGTAGCCTTTGTCTTCGCCATGACTTGAAGAAGCTCCTGGGCCTCAATGAAAAATCTGCAACAAGACTCCCACCTGCTGTGTTCTTCTGTGTCAGAGGAAACCTTTGGGCCCCCTTGGAGACATGAGCCTAGATGAGACTGCTAGCTATAGACCCCCTGAATGAGCATTAGGGTGTTTTATTTCTTCTGACACCCTCATTACACATACAGACTTGGCTCAGCAAAGAAAGCATTTATTCTTAATAGGAAGAGTGGAACAAGCCAGTAACAGACACCTCTGGCAGCTGTTTATCCCCCATGACAATTTAGGGTTGCCACCCGGCTGGTATCTCACTCGCAAGGTCTGTATTTTAGTGGCCCTGCCAGTTCCGGTAATTTTTTTCTGCCTGCAATATTAAAGGGTTTCTGTCACCAGTTTTTTCGGTATGAATCAGGCTGACATTAGAGATGTGCTAATGTCACCTGATTCCAAATATATATCTGTTTTATTTACTGGTGCCCCCATTTTTATATAAAATGAACTTTTATTTTATGCTAATGAAGCCTCTAGGTGCAAGGGGCGTTACCCCTGCTCCTAGAGGCTCTGTTGATTGACAGGACCAGGCAGAGAAGAAACACTCCATTCACCATAGCTTGCAAGGACCTTCAATGATATCATGACCATGTGATCAGTCACATGGTTTAGGAGGAGACAGGCTGTTTGTGTGATCCTAACCATGTGACTGATCACATGGTCATGACATCATTGAAGGTCCTTGCAAGCTATGGTGAATGGAGTGTTTCTTCTCTGCCTGGTCCTGTCAATTAACAGAGCCTCTAGGAGCAGGGGTAACACCCCTTGCACCTAGAGGCCTCATTAGCATAAAATAAAAGTTCATTTTATATAAAAATGGGGGCACCAGTAAATAAAACAGATATATACTTGGAATCAGGTGACATTAGCACATCTCTAATGTCAGCCTGATTCATACCGAAAAAACTGGTGACAGAAACCCTTTAACTCACCTCCTGCATTTGCTTGGGCTGCAGACTGGATGTGCAGGACAGGACCTGTGAGACGTCATCACGCTTGAGTGCAGGTCCTGTCCTGAGCTTCCAATGCAGCGGTATTTGTCTGGCCGAAACCCAGCATTTATGCCAGAGAGCAGCCAGATCACTGCTGGATCCCATTATAGTCAATGGCAATCCGGCTATCCCCAGCATTATACGGCTATGCCGGATATGGTGAACCCCCAGCAAGCTGTTCCTCTGCTGGATTTTCAACGCTGATGTGAACATACCCTTAAACTGGACATAACTGGTGGAAAAAAAGGTTCACCTCACTGACTTATATGTAGGTGGTAGTTGCTTCACCCATTCAGATTTCTGGGATCTTTTAAACTTCTGGTAAAACCAGAATACACAACAACAGCATTTCATATGAACATGGTCAAAAACAGAGAAAGAAAAGTCACCTCACCTGCAATCCGGCAATGTCTATCTTCTCGCGGACACTGAACTTTTGCCCCATCAGCCTCAGTTTGGGGACACAGTATAGCATCATGCTGTTAAACTGGAAGATAAAATAACACGTGAATGGTTAATTATCAGAATCTTTAGATATCCCTCTGCATTTCTGTTAATAATATACAGTTGCAATGTATGAAATTTCTTTAATTCACCAACTGACAACCTCTAAAACCTGGTGATCCAGCATTGACAACTATGTTACCAAATGTTTGGAATGTTCTGTCCAAAA
Organism: Rhinella marina; assembly: GCA_900303285.1. Classification (NCBI taxonomy): domain Eukaryota; kingdom Metazoa; phylum Chordata; class Amphibia; order Anura; family Bufonidae; genus Rhinella; species Rhinella marina. The sequence goes on along the minus strand of ONZH01013157.1, from coordinate 110,443 downwards.
AAGTGCATGTTTTGAAAATATTACATGAAGACCTGATGCAGATGGGCGTATTATTCATCTGTATACTGTCCGTTACGCATATGGACAGCAAATGGACCCATAAGTAAATGGTGCTATTCATTAGACTTTTCCAAGGACTGTTGGTACTCAGAGCATGTACTATTTGGTTCATCAGGTCATGGAACACGGACCTGGAGACTATTGGAGCCAAGAGTCTCCTGCAACTCCCTGTTTGTGTCTTACTCCGACAGACAGACCTCGTATTAAGAATCATCCTTGTGGTGCTTACTCAACACTGATTTTTTTTGATATGGCAGTCTGAATCAGCCCAAAGGTTGGCTAAGCTTCAGAAACTGGCATAAACATTAGTTGAGGGATTTTCCCATCTGAACAACCTCTTTTCTAAACCACGACCTGCGCTGATCAGCCAGGGAAAAACTGTAGGCAGCTGCACATTTCTCCTGCAGTGGCCACTACAGGTGAAATGTGGTATTACATCGCAGGATCTTTTTTATTTTTTTTAACAGCAACCTAATATTTAAAAAGTTGCTGTAAAATAATAAAAAAATAACAGTCACCTTACTGGTCCTCCACCTTTCATATGCCAAGACATCCTGTGATCGCCCAGTTTCAGCCAATCACTGCTTGTAGTGTGACATGTCAACTCCACTGATGTCACTGCTGTGCCCAATGACTGGCTGCAACAGTCATATGTCATGTGTCCGCACATCATCGCTAGAGCAGGACGAACAGAGACCATTGGGGAGTCAGGAAGTGTCAAAATGGGGGCAGCAGGGGATCAGTAAACTGTTACTTATTTTATAGCATTCTAAGCATTTCATAAAAATAGGCAGCTGGAGAACCCCTTTAATACAACATCACGCTTAGTCCACAGAGCAGGAGCTGCTATGTGCAACAACTTTTCTCCAGCTAATAGAGGGCGATACGAGCAGAGACCCCATCTATGACATCTAGATGCCCTAATAACTATATATTGACCTATGCAGATGAGACTACAAATATACTAAATATACTAAACCTACATGACAAGGTCAGCCTAACATTCTGACCATGTGGAACCAGACAAATCCACCATAGCAAGCCTTGATTGCCTAAGTCAGAGTTGATTGCACGGTGGTCACACTGGCAGCTGTCTCATCAGCAGATCTTGAAGCATATGTCTAATCTCCGATTGAATATAACTTACAAGCCCCCTACCAAGCTGGCAGACATAAGGAAATTCCATGCCAGGCGCTTGCTTGGTTCGGAATTACTTGCTTAAGTCCATGATATCTTTCACAGCCTTGATGATGCTGGAGATTTAAGCAAATAAAATCTCTATTTTCTCCAGAGGAGAATCACACATCTCCCTGCAATTGGCGCCTGTATTTCAACACACAGTGTGGCCTATAGTAATATTCCCCTTTCTTCTCAAATTTTGTTTCTTGGGACATCATTATTTCAAGAGCTGGAAGGAATATGGCTGCTAAGATAAAATTGACTTCCAAAAATATTAATAACATTTTTTTTTTTGTGTGGAGTAGGATGGAAGTAAATGCCGGGCCTTAATTATTGTGTGTAAATGCCGGAGAGACTAAATTGAATATTTTTCAATTTCAGATTTTTTTTCTAAACTTTCCAACTGGGATTTGGGGTTATTAACTCAATTTGCACCATTTCATGCTCAGTTAATATGCTTGATTAATACTCATGTCCTTATGTATGGATATTGTAGTAATTAATGCCATGGTGGAAGATAATTTCTACCAGTTTATCATATATTCCAAACCACTCTGTATATATTTGCATATCTCACACTGGGGCTATAGGCAACTTTGGCTGTGGCCCCCGATCACTGCCTTTTTCACAAGTCATGTAAAGGAATGGTGTCCCATTGCAGCTTGCTAGTTGCTGCGAATGCGTCCTGACAGTACAACATTGCTGCCATAGTTTAACATATATATATATATTTTGTGTTCCTACACTTAAAGGCTATATACAGCTTTGGGTGCATTTATTATTTTATTGCACTAATTTTTACATTTGTCTTTATTAAAAATGTAGAATCCCTGTCTCTGTGCAGCCTTGAGTTTCTCTAGTAGCAGGCTCTGAATTTTCACTACCATCGGGCAGCTCAGCTGACGGCTCCTCACCTCTGATGATCTCTGACCTCCTAATCACTCATTATAGCTCAATTCTTATCTTACTGGTAAGAATGTGGCTTAGTAAATTAGAGATAAGTGTTATTAGATGACAGACACAAAGTGAAAAGTACCAGTCACACAGCTAGACAAACAGGTAACCCTTTGTGACAGAATGGTTCAATATTTTTAAAAAATACCCCGGAGGTGTACATAGCCTTTAAACATATCTGTTGCAGAAGCTGTGGGGTCCTAATATCTAAGCACCCTCAGTTACCGCTCTAATTCCCAAATGATTAGTGTACCCCTTCCTTTTGGGACTTTATCTTAGGTGCATGGTAGCCTAGCTGCAAAATCAGAGATATTGTGAAAATACACCCTTGTCTCATCATTGGCTTCAGCTGCTGTTCTCCCTCTCCTCCATACTTTACACTGAAGCGCTGCTCAGATTGGCCGTGGTCTATCACAGGCTCTCCATTAACTCCTGCACGTTGAGTTGATTTCCTTTACTAGAACAGTGGTTTAACCAGAAGCTCCTGGGTCCCAAAACTTTCTGTAACAGTCGCCTCCCCCTTACCTTGAAATAGTTATAATATATGCTGTATTCTAATGTGTCAGAGGGGTCATTGGGGCCCCTCGGGCTCCAAGGCCTGGGTACAACTATTTCCTATAGCTGCTGCTTTGTATGAGAAAAGGTAGACTAACTAGCACAATTGTACTGAGCCAAATAAGCCTCGAGGGAAGGGCCACTAGTTCCTCTTTAACAGCTACTATTGCTAGAGTTTTCTTTTTTAATGGAAGTCATTAACCAGGTAACCAAAAGCTCAGAGCAGCAATTACTTGAAATTAGTTTCCGAACCCAATTCATTAAATTAAGTTAAATGATTCTGAGCACAACCAGAGCAGACGGCAGAGGCAGGCATGGTAAGCCAGTCCTAAGCATATTCATTAGCTGAATGCGGCTTCAGTAATGACCATTAATTTCCGAAAGAGCCTCTGGGTGCCCAGAAGATAACCCATGTGCTGGAAATGTTGGAACAATTCTCTAGAATGTTTCATAGAGCTACATTTGCGACAGTTAAAATAAAACACATTAACTTTTATGGAGACATCATTTGTTATAGCATGTCTTGATATTTTGGAGTTTCTCCTAGTCATTGAGAAGACGCTATCCTTGGAGGTGAATACAGAAGTTTTAGTCCATCCTCATTCCATGGGCAACACATGCTGTGTGACATTTGAATCCCAAATTGTAAGACATTTTGAAGCCTAGCCTTGCCCTGCCTTGCAAAAAGACAACAGTATGTGTGTGCTCATCCAACGGCACAGAAGCTGAACGTGCTCCTGGCCATGTTGCTGGTACTACAGTCCTTCCCTTAAAAATGTGGTTGACTCTGCCCATTTCAGAGAACTGATGGCTTGTGCCCACCCAAGGTAGAGAGTCCCAAGCCGACATGACTTTTCCCAAAAAAGCTGTACCAGCTCTGCACACGTATGTTGAGCAGAAGGTGGACCAGTCTCGGTGTCTGGTAGAGTTCACGCCAACGCATGGAGTTGTAACTTTGGTCAAGGACAATATATGTTGTTCACAGCCAACTGGTTATATGTGGTTCCGGCCTAGGCACACCAGCAACTTGGCCAGGTAATGGCAATGCTGCCTTTGCATTGGGGATTTCTGCGCCAATGTCCTCCTCTGCCTCCTCATCATCCACCTTGTTTTCACCCTCCCAGTTCCCAGTGGTCCTCCAGAATATCACCTATGCAAAGATAGGCGTTGCCAAGCGGTTCTGCACCTCATTAGCCTGGCCGAACAGAGCCACATTGCAGAGGAACTGCTTAGCGTCATCAATAAAGAAATCGAACACCAACTGGAGATAGGAACTATGGTTACTGATAACCGGAAGAACATTTTGTCTGCGCCGTGTCCAAAACAGGAGTGGGTCCAAAACACAGAAGAGATGCAAATATTTCCATTACATTTTATCTCTGTTTTGGACCCACTCCTGGTTTTGGCTTACAATTACTGATGAAATACTGATGCAAAATACTGACCAAATACCTACTGTGTGAAAGAGGCATTTTGGATGCTGAAAATACAGGATCCGTTTTTTGTTTTTTTTTGTGTTCTTATGATGGATTAGAAGAATGGAAAAATAAACAGTGATGTGAACATAGCCTTGCTGCCCACTGACATGGGGCCACCGCAGTCACTAGTACTGCATCGTCATAACTTTTTATATTTTGGTCTACAGAACTGTAGGAGGGCTTGTTTTTTTATATAGGAAGAACTGTAGTTTTTAATGGTACTATTTTTGCAGACTTTTTGACTTTTTAGGGGGGAAAAGGTGACTAAAAACATTGAATTGCATGCTTTTTTTTCAGTTACAGCATTCACCGCACAGGAAATTAAAAAAAAATATTTTAATAATAGTTCCGTTTTTTTCTGACACGGCGATACCCAATATGTTTATTTAACTTTTTTAGCAATAACTTGTAGCCCCCTTAGGGAGCTTGAACCTGGGATCTTTTAATCCCTAAAAGGCATTATACTACGCTCCTTGCTGAGCTGTGCCTCATGCACAGTGCCACTTGGAGCTTACCGTGGCAGGCCTGGAAAGGTTCAGAATCATCCAGTTTGCCATGGTAACTGATTTGAGCCCCACAATTTCACTGCAGGGACTCTGATCGGAAGTCAGAGGGAGCCACATCCCTCTGCCTTACCTCACAGATGCGTTGAGGGGTTAAATGATGGGGTTTGACTGGATCGCCATTCCCCGTCATTGTGGCCGGGTGTCTGCTGTATGATACAGCCGGCAACCGCCGCAGAAGCCCGTTCCATACATTCTCTCACCGCGACGCATGGGTATACCTGATTTATAACGATTCGTGACAAATTAATTTGGAACAAATCAAATTTATGGGCCAAATCGAATTTTCAAAACTTCTCTCTCATCTCTAGACATGAGCCCTGATAAAGGACCCCTCCCCAAGCTATGATAGTGAGAGCCACAGCAGAAAGGACACACACCTCCTGAGCTTTCAACCTAAAATAAATCTAGAAGAGCAATTGGAGCAATGAATAGGAAGATGCCTGGATCCATGTGAGGTACAATGCTGGTTCTAGCTTTATTAGAGACTGTCATGCACTATATGATGTTTCATTTTAATTTTTTACATTAATCACAGGATAACCCCTTTACATTTTAAGCAATTTCAAGAAATAACCTTGGAGACCTTCATTGTGACACCAAACCTGGTAATTAAGCCCCTGGAACTGTCCAACCGCCCCAAAAAACGATATAAAGTTGAAATATGAATTTACATATTATGCATGTGATGATGTTTTACTATTGAACCGCAATGTTCATGTTCTGCTGTTATTTCCTAATGTCATTCTCATTACACATCACTTATTAGAGGATCTGGTGAACTGGTCTAGACAGTGACCTGATGTGTCTCCTGGAAAGTAATAATGAAGTAGTATCATTAAAACAACCTAATTATGGCACCATCTATGAGGTCCAGGAGCATTTTATAACCAAGATTATGTATCTCTTACAACTGATGTATTCAGGAGCAAAGTTAAGTCAGAGTTTGCAGCTTAAAAAAGCTTAATGTTCCTACTTTAGAACCTCAAGGACAATATGAAATTTATCTGGGACGTATTCACATTGATCTATACTCAACCATGCATAACCCGCTGACATATCTGTCAAGGCTGTTTTAATAAAGGGGCAAATGTGAGTTTGCCCAAGGCCCAGCTCAATGGGGCGATCGTTAGATTTTCCATAAATGAAGTCTAGGCTAAAAACAAAATCCAAACACATATCTGAAATCACAAGGAGATTAGGAGAATAAGAAGTTTTATACGCCATTTATAGCATATTGCTTGAACAATATGAAAGAAATCAACTTTTTCTTGACATTAGGAAATTGGAATTACTATATTCAAGTTCTCGAATAATAACCTCACTAGAGTTATGGTGCCTCTGAGACCAAATAGATTATAGGGAATTTTTAATGCATAGAAGAATCAGATCTGTCTCCTCAGATTCAGGGCTTCAATAATGCAAAGGAACCAGATGTTCAGGCTCCTGATCGGAACAACTTTAGCTTGTCCATGGTGGCCACTTGTGTGATCTCTCTGGAACTTAAACCTGTTGTAAAAGTCTCATGTAGAGGGGTCAGTTTAACCATTAGATTTAAAGTATACCAAATACGTTGTTAAAAGGAGATGCTAATATAAAAAAATTCTGCATCTGCAATCGAATGCCATTTATTCGGGCTGTTTTCCAGGGCTTCTAGGGAGAATCTCTTTCTATGAGTAGGAACCTATGCAGGCCACAATATGGTGCCATATAATGTTCCTCGTTACCTACTGGACGAAATGCACAATCCCATGTGCAAAAGGCCTTAACCTTATCTAAACTCTTAGGTCTCCTTTTACGTTCTCCTTTTTTGCAAGGTTTTTTTGCCTTTCAAATATAATGTAAACTGAAAGGGAACCATGAAAATACAGTGCAATCTGCAGGCGGCATGTTGTAGAGCAGATTGATATAAAACTAGTACAAGTAGAACTTGTAATTTATTTATTGAAATTCCTTCTCTTATCCCATTTAGTAGTCCAGCGGGCGGTCCTATTAGTGATTGACAGCCTTCCCTGTTATGATAATGATAAACACTCATAAGACCACCCATTGAACTTCTAAATACAGAAAGAACATTTCAATAAATACATTATAAGTTTTCTGAATCTTCTTGCAGAAAACTATAGATCAATCAGTTCAGCAATTTTTTTTATAGAAGGAAGCAAGGGAAGTGGCTGCTAGGGGGCCCGAACTCCAAAGGGGCCCACCCAAGAGGAGGACTAAAAGAATTTATTGTCAGTGCCCCTCAACAGTATTATACAATGACCTAATATACAGTGACATGACATACAGAATATATATGTAGGAAACAGATGGAGTGGCTGACGGTCCTGGTCTGAGAGAGTGATCTTGGCTAACCATAAGAGTGGGAATTGCACGGGAGGAGGGGGTTGCGAAGAAGTTGCTGGGGGGGCTGGTGGGCCCATTCAAAAATTTGCTGTTGAGCCCAGTCATTTCTAGTTATTCTACTGGCTGGCAGTGTTTTTGGGATTTTTAATATTGATGGCCTTTCCTCAGGATGGACCATCAATATATGATCATCATTGGTTTGATACAGTTTCAGAGTATTGAAGTGAATGGGATCAGCGCTGTAGTAACTGGATCTGTCCACTCCAGCTCAGATGGAGCTGTGTAGGTCCGGTGTCAGAACAGCTGATCAGTGGGGGTGCAGGGTGTCATACCCTCGCCGATAAGATAATGACAGCCTATCCTGAAAACTGGCCATCACGTCGAACCCTTTAACCTTACATATTCCGTGTTAAATAAATAGTTACTGCCTTTTGTTGACTGGATCTACTATCTACTAGGTATTACAAATGTAATCTGTTTTTCCCCTTCACTTCGGCTACCTAAAAGTATAAGAAACAAAAGGTCAGCATGTAGACATATGACCCACTGAAGGAATGCTGAGGGTTTAAGACTTTTTTGTAATTAGTCCTACATAATAAGATTACAAGGTAACAAAGGATCAGTAATACAAACGAGGCTTGTTAGAGCAGACTGCAGCATGGCTGGATACTCCACCTTCTGTTACTGCACTTTCAATACCTATAGTAGAATAAAACACTGCATGTAGTACACTAAAACCTTAAAGGGGTGTAGACAGGAGATAAGATCTATTAAATAAATGAGTAAATAGGAAGAGGAGAGGGAGGGTATAAACTGTACCCTAACGTTGCAGGGCATCCTTCTGATCATCCTAGCACATGGGTGGTGTGTGTTGCCCATTTTTCGCTTGATTATTATCACCATTCATATTTTATCAAGTGATCTATGGGTGTAATAGATGTGATCACTTCTACATCTGTTTCCTGTGGCTGTCACCTTCTAAGCTTTGTTGTTATTTGATTCATCACCTTTTTTTATTTTTGGGGATTTTTGTTTGGGTGGAATGTGTTAGGACAGTATAGGGATTGATCAATGTGCAGCCAACTAAGGGTAGGTTCCAGTGTTGTAGAGTTTACCCTTAAGGGGTGCCTTGTAATGTTAGGGTATTTAGGATACAGTGTAGAGTCAGGAGGTCCTTCACCCTCCCTGTCTCCTGCCCATTTCAAATTATCTCAGCATTGTTTGACTTATTCCCGTCATGGCGGGATCTCGCCGGAACAGACGGAGGACGCAAGTGAAGAGGAGGGGGGGCGGAGGCAATGGCTGGACGCGGGGAAAGCATGAAAAAAAAGCACATGAGCCTGGGCTCCGCGGCAGTTCTTCCAACGGCTAATTTACATATGGTTTAAAGTACGTTTTTGCAGCTTCTACAAGTCACAAGAAAGCGCCACAGGTACCATTACATTTGTGATTAGGTGTGCTATGGGGCTATGTAAGTGCTTTATAGGGGCATATGGAGGAGACAGACTCCCTTTAATAAATGTACTTTAGAAATGTGCTCAACCTTTTAATGTATCACACTTAATATGGACATTCCCTTTAAAGGAGATTTCTGGGACACACATATTGACGACGTAGCCATAGGATAGGTCATGAATATGAGACTGGTGGAGGTTTGACGCTCTGCAACCTCACCGATCAGAAGTAAACTGTGCATGGAGCTGGAACACCACAGCTCTGTACACCATGTAGTGGCCATTCTTGGGTACTGCAGCTGATTCTCACATTCACGTGAATAGGAGCTGAGCTGCAGTACCCTAGAATGGCCACTACATAGTGTATGGAGCTGTTCTACAAAACTTACTTCTGGACCCTGTGGCTGGCGCTGACAGCTGATTGTTGGGGTCCTGGGTTCTAGATCCCAAATTATCCCATATTGATGAGTCCTTCAAGGATAGGTCATCCCTATGTATGGGAAAACAATTTTAAATCATGTCTTAATTTTTGGCATCATAGGGACCACATTATAATAGCCTCTCTACAGCTAAACCTTACGTCTTGGGCAGGAGGACCCCATGCTTTATGATGAGCACTCCTTGTAAAAAAAAATCAATCATGTATAAAACACAAAATCTTCTAAAAGTCAGATCATTTACATAGCTCCCTGTATTCAAAACTCAAAAAAATTAAACCGTGCTCTGTTCTTCTGAAGCAGCTTTTAATTCACAGCAGACCTCCACAAATAATCCTCTTAGCATTAGATTTGTAAAATCTAGGTTTTATGATAATACCCTCTTGGCCACCCGTAATTCAGCACAAAGAAAGATGCTACATACCATAGTACTGTGAAAACTGGCACAATACAAAGAGGACCATAGAACACAATGTGGACTGTGGGATGCACTTACCAGGTATAGATAGCGATCCTGTGCTGTCCCGTTCTTTGCAGATAGCTTCTGTATATGTCCTTCCTTGATGAGCTCATTGGCAGGGTTTACAATATCCTCCTCACCTCCCAGTCGCTCGTATACTTCCAGCAGTTTATGCATCTTTTCCTGAAAGATTTCGGAGGATCATCATCAGCATTCACAGAGACTAGTGACAGTTATACGGCCACTGAATTACTAACTGAATTTCTGATTTAGCCCAAAAATATAAGTCTAGGGGAGGTGCTGACTCTCCTGCTGGTCTCTTTAAAGGCTATGGACACCTTCAGGGCAAGTTTGTTATGACTGCAGTTCACTCATTTTGGACTAAAAATGTTTTCAATTGGTCTTTATTAAAAATGTTTAGCCGTTTTTGAGATACAAGGGTTAAGGCCCTTTTAGACGGGCCGATGTGTCTCCCTGCCCGAGCGCCGATCAGCGATATCGGCGCTCGGGCAGGGAGCCTTTACACGGCCCGATGAATCGAGCGCCGGGCCGCACGAGTGATCGCTGTATCACTCGTGCGGCCGGGAAGCTCCATACTGTCAGGCGCACATCGCCTGTTTACACAGGCCGATGTGCGCCCGACAGATTGGATCTTTTGTAGAAACCAAAAGATCCAATCAGCCGACGAATGAGCGTTTTGCTCGTTTGTCGGCTGATTAGGGCCACTTTTACACGGGCCGATTATCGGCACTAGCGTTCCTAGGAACGATTTTTCGGCCGATAATCGGCCCGTGTAAAAGGACCTTTAAAAATCTGCCTGCAGAGTACCAGTCCCGTCAGCTGATGACACCTGTGAAGGCTCATCTCTGATCTCCTGACCTCATAAACACTCTTTATAGCTAAACTCTGATCAAACTGATAAGAACATGGCTTAAATGGGAAAAGATCACTTTGGTGGGGTCCACCATTGATTTTCTCTTTAGCGTTGCTCAGATTTTTTTTAAAATTTCATTAATGTAATTGGCCCTTTGTTATGAACACAAGAAATTTCTAGGCAGTGTTGAAATGGCTTGAGTCATCTCTAAAGCCTGTTCATTCTGGAAACCAGTGGTGTTTCGAAATCAGACTTTAGCAATCTGATCTTCTCGTATTTATCTATGACATCTCAGAAGACCATTTGGACTATATTTCCCCTTGTAAATTCAGATTATGTAGATGTTTCCATGAGAACCAAGGACGAAACTTCTTCCCTTCCTTGCGTCACGATTTGCAGACTGCATTTCACATATTAATTGTAATGTGACAACCATCTGTTCTTTTAAGTTGTTGACATAGTTTCATACCTCCCAACCGTCCTGGATCCAGCGGGACAGTCCCGGATTGCACTGGCTGTCCCGGTATTGGGGAGGTATCTCCCACTTTCTGGCAGCTGTCCCTGCGTCCGTAGGTCTAGGAGACAGTTGCCATAATGAAGCAGATAGCCGTCACGGGCTCTCTACTTCATCATTCCTGCCGTCTCTCCGTACCTCCGGTCTGTGGGGGGGGGCCCCCTCCATAGACTAGAGCAGCCAATGTCCTGCTGCTGCTGCTATGAAGAAGGTGAGTATGTGGTGTTTATTTTTTTACTATTTTTTTTACTTGCTGTGAGTTCCTGCCTGACCAAAGGTCTACCATATTGTTCTCGATCTTGAGGCATTATATGGGTACAGTACAGCAGATCTGCAGTTGGGTTGGAACTCACAGCATCTTAAGTCACTATGATGCTTTGAATTCAGTCCACAAAATGTGGCCATCACAGGGAGCGTGTCTCCCAGACTGTGAAAATAGCTTAAGACTGCAAACGTCAAAGTCTGTGGATCACAAGAATTTGCACCAGTGGTATACAGTACACCCCTGAGACAACACCAAGATGCAAGCATTATTCACCTTGAAAACACGGCAGTGGTTGGTTGGTGAAAAGATTTAACTATTTATTAGCCGACATTATCTGAGCTGCTTGGGCCATTGTTATTTTACTCTCCCATTCAATCGTGAGAACCTCCGTTGAAAGCTGCAACCATAACACGTCCATTCATATAGAAAAATAATCATATGCTTCTGCAAGAAAATCTCAGACGCTCGAACACAGATCGTGTTTTTCATTTGTTCCAACCCAATTACTGGAACGGCTGCTGTGCTCCAGCTGAGTGTCTGACCTCTTCTGTCTGCGGAGGTAGTTACGCCGCACACAGTAGACATGTCCTTATAGGCTGAAACACTTTGGAAAATATCAATGGAGCACTGATGGATCTCTCTGCTGACAGACGGCAAAGGCCATTCCAACATCTTGCTAAATTTAGCATTACGTAACAGTGTCCTGTCTGAATCATCAGTGAAAAACTGGAGATGGCAAGTGGAATAAGTATAATATACTGTACATTTGCATCAACTAAAGGGGATCTGCACCACAATTCTGGATTATTATATGTGGTGTACATGAGAAGTATTGCACATAAGGAGTCCATAGCCCCCATTTCAGGAGTCCATGTTTACATTTTTTTTGTAAAAAATTAAAATCATACACCGTATAGTACATGACAATCTCTTTCTAACAAAGCTAGAACCAGCCCTGTACCGCACATGGGTCCAGAGATCGCCACATTCATTGCTCTGCTAGTTATATTAAGCTGACAGCTCAGATAGTGTCTTTTCTGCTGCAGCTAAGGGGGCGTGTCCATTCTGCAGCAGTTCTCTCTCTATCACAACTCAGGAGGCAGCTGAAGGATGAAACTGAGCATGTGCGGCCATCTCAGTGAACAGGACAAAGAAAGAAGGGAAAAAAACAGCAGGTGACGCTATACAGATGCATTTTCTACTAAAAAGTCAAGATTTGGATTCCTTATCTGCAGGACTATTTATGTATTACAAGAGATAATAGTCCAAGAACATGGTCACTGATTCCCTTTAAAAGGTATTGTAAAGCAAGGGTCGGGCTGGTCCACCAAAAGATGCTCCAGTGGGCCTAATACAATAATGGGGCCCTGTTATAACTGGACTCATTGGGTTCTGTCAGAAAAAAACAATCCTATGTGAAGTGGGCTTAGGGGAACGTCATTGGCCACCAGATTCTATTGCTTTCTTGGGTAATTTCATAAATCAGTCATCACTGATGATACGACCTTACACCAGAAATGTTTGTGATGCAGGTACGTTCATGTTCTGTTTAACTAATCCATAATTTTTTTTTTTCGTATGATGGGCCACAGGGTACCCAGGACGACACTGGTTGTAAGTATGAGACATTTTGACACTGGAGATTCAGAGCTTCATCAATAAAGGTTTGAAGTCTGAAGTCAAGCTAAGTACATGGGTAAATTTACCTGCAGTCCTATTTAAAAACAGTATCCAAAAAATACTCACAAGCTATAACTGTATAGACTTTAGAAATTTACAATTAACATCTACATTCTTCAAGTAGAATATCTCATATCATTTGCAAAATCTCTATGTAGTCATAGAGCATGAAGAACGCCTACAAATGCCTAAATTGTGCTCCTGATAATCTACATATCGAGGTCAGGCATCCAGCTAAGCACAGTGTTTAGAGACATGGATGATCAGATCATGCCGTTTCAGCCTCAGGGAGACTAGAAGAGCAGGCTTGGAATGATAATGAGGAAAGCGGATGGCTCATAACAACTTGAGATGGAAAACCAGGACACCCATGTGATAAGATGTTTCATTAGTTTATAATCTCCTCCCTTTGCTTCAATTTGGCTAATGATTAAGTCAAATAGTTCTGGGCTTTTAGTGTCATTATAGCCATCAATCAAAAGTCTGAAATCAGGGAGAAAAGAAAAAAAATAGTAATCATGTATAACTATATATGTAAAGCATAGCAGTTCTTTGTGATATATAACCAAATCTCAGTGGAATCATCCAAGTGTCTATGACAGTGTGCTGTTATGTTCAACTAGATAACTGCCTGGACGTATTCGTTGTAACAAACCCATCAGCTATGTGAGCAGGACTCAGTGAGGACAAGTTTTCTTAAAGAAGAACTCCCGCAAAAAAATTTTATTCTCTGACCTGTTAGAAAGGTGCATGATATAATCTGTAGTGAATGTCATTTTCTTATCAGAGGCTGAAATTGAGAGTTTCCACTCTCTTCTTATTGTAGCTGGGTCATGTGACCAACTCCCTGACCTCCAACTGACCCAGGACAGCAAGCCAGTCACTTCTCTATTCATTCCTATGAGACTGAAAGTGAGGCTCCCATAGAAATGCATAGAAAATTAGACTTCCTGTCCACACATAAGGTGCTGTGTGAGTTGGTGGGTCTAATTCCTAGTCACATGATACAGATAAGAAACTTCAGGATGATATAACTCAAAAATTCAGCTACTGGTAAGAAAATGACATTGACTACAGATTACATCATGAACATTTCTAGCAGGACATGGAATAAAAATTTTTGCGGGAGTTCTTCTTTAATGCAAACATTGAATGTTTCTAATCCTAAAACATGTTACTAGAAGGATTTGGATCCAGATATCCTGATAATAGAGAACTCTAGCTTTAAATATTGATCATAGTTTCAGCTGCTGGCCTGAAAAAGTGACTCAAGATGAGCACAGGAACCTTAGACCCTGAGCTAACCTCAAACTCGTCCTGCTTTTCCATAAGCTGCTCCTACTCTGGCAACTTGAGCAAAGCAGACACTTGTTAGAGTGGACGCCTAGCAATTGAATATATCACTCCCACTCATCGATAGACATTCAGGGTAGGTCACCTGCTTGTGTAAAAGGAACTTTAGGCTCCTCTGTTTAATAGATATTCCAGGAGGTATACATTGGATACCTTCATTGACATCTATCAATCATGTAAATAGCAAGTTGAGAAAGCACCGATGTCTCTCACCCAAATGAAATCAGGAATGCAGCAGAACGTCTGCCGATGAGTCCTCACCAGCTGAATAACACCAATAAAATAACACCTTGTGATGCCAGCATCTGCTCCAAACAACACTTTTTTATTGATTCACTCTTTAGTACATAAAGAAGATTTTGCAACGTTTTGGCCTGAATGCTTGAAAAAGGCTAGGAAATAGACGAAACATCACAAAATCTTCTTGTGTACTATGGAGTGAAACAATAAAAAATGAGTCATTCGGAGGAAATGCTGGGGTCAAGAGGTATTATCTTATAGGCATCTATCAACCATAAAAATAAAAAAGCATTCTTATTTTTTTTTACTGGATACCATTTTAGTCTACTACGCTATTCCATACCTTGCCAGATGGAAGCCAAAAGGAAGTCAGGATAATGTAACCTGATGGACATGTTTAGCATATAAGTCAATAGCCTATCTGGCATATATGCTATAGTCAAAGTGATGTGAGTATAACCTTATCCTGTATCATGGATGGTCTATTGCACTACACAGAATAACTGCTGGTAACCGTCATAAGAATATTATACAGGGTGGCCCACAAAAAAGTAGCCCGCCTCCAGCGATAGTACGACAAGATAAATGAGCAAGTGAATTTTTTTTTTTTTAATTACCCACAAGTCACAAAAGATGCTGAAAGTGGTCTCTGTTTACGTCTATGGATCTTTGGGCACACTGGATTATGTTGGATTATACTGCTTGCAGCTCTTCAACAGTGATGCTGGTAATGCTGTTTGTGATGTTTTCCTTGGGTTCCGTCAGGGGATGTGGATTGTTAGCAGACACTTTCTGTTTTAAGTAAGAAAGAACAATCCACTTGCTCTTTCATCTTTTCATACTATCGATGGAGGCAGGCTACTTTTTTTGTGGAAAAAAATACATTGCAACAGCACTCTGCAAACCAAATAAAGTACAATAATGCCATAGTAATAGAAAATATTCTGGTGCTAATGCTACGATTATTTTGTAAATTTGAGATTCTTGGCAATATATATTTTGTACAGAATTATTTGGGCCCATCTGCCAAACGTCAAGGCGATCTCTGTAGGATGGGAACACGAAATGCTACATGTTATGTGCCATAGCGGCCACCATAAAATTCAGGGAGTGCAGGTTCCACATGCATGCTGGGTCCACTCTGCTTTCCCCCTTTTTCTTTACTTTTTTGTTGGCCATCCTGTATATTTCACATGGTCACCAGTACAGGAAGTCTCTGATACATTTGGAGAAAGAACCCAACAGAACACCTATAAGGGAGGAACTGAGTGGATAAGTATATGCAGATGAGGTTTCAAGTGCCCAATTTGCAGTTCCAATTGTGGCACTCCTCCATAGTCCCTGCTCCATGTCTTGATTGACAACCCCTTCGCTGTCCAATGGCACTCTCTTCAGCACTGAAATCTTTGTGAAAGTGGGACAGCGCATGTGCAGTACTTCCACCTATGAGCATCTTCTTCAGTGATGCAATGACCATGTAGGCCCTGCCTGTGTGATCTGTCTTTGAAGTTGATGCCTACAGGCTGGAGAGTACTGCGCATGCGCTGTCTCACAATTGAATGTACGGAATTTCAGTGACTCAAATCATGATGTTATAGACAGCAAAGGGGTCATTAGTCAAAACAAAAACGGGGAGCATAAGGCAAGGATTATGGAGGAGAGCCTGGTCACAATTGGAAACAACTTTGTTTTCTCTCTAATTAGACCTTGCTGCACATCAATAAAGGTATATTTGCTAAGGCGTTTCACACCCCCTACATGGCGCTGCAAGTAGTCTATCCATGAGAAAGGATCGGGTCGGAAACCTACCTATTCAGACATAGCTATCTAAGAGGCTACTACTTTGCTGCTTCAATGTGATCACATAATAGTGGAACTAACACATTTTAGGAAGAGAATGCTACAGATCTGTAAACGGCTTTACTTACCATTTTGCGAATGGCTGCATTTGAGTGATTCGCCGCAGTGGAAATAAGCTCCAGGGACTCTGTAATAAGGATGATCCAATTACACATATTAAACATTCAGTCAGCGTCGAGACTGCAGTTCATCATAGTGTACTGCAAGGTTATGTTAAGGTGACCAATTGTCAGAGGACAGATCTCAATGTATACTGTGTGATACAAACACAAATAACTATTATCCGATAAAACGGATCTCATGAGAACAAAGGAACAGTAGGATCATTGTGTCAGGAGTGGCGTCTAACAACACATGGTTATTAAAGATCATACTCTCTGCATCCTTTCTATCTGCTGAGTCCTCAGGCAGTTTCTTTAGATAATCCTTCAGGAGAAGTTCATAGCGAGGAATTCGTTGGACCGGCTCCAACATGTGATGCTGTAATGTCAGATTCCCACAGACGTCCTGTTTCTGTACAGAATGAACATTAGACAGATGTCACTTGAAATTCAGGATGTTGCAGAGCATAACATAGATTTACCATTGCATGGTCATCCTGCTCAATGTTACTTAGTCATCTCTACAAGGTCTTCTACATGAAGAAGTGTCCTTTGGTCTACTGATGGGTTGCTCAAAACCAACAGCATCATAATAACGAATACCAGTACTGTTTATCTCTTAAAGGGGTTATGCCATGATTGGTGTAAAAAATTAAAATCAGACATCATATAGTACATGGCAATACCAATCTAACAAGGCTAGAACCAGCCCTGTACCTCCCATGTATCCAGAGATCTCCCCATTCATTGCTGCTATTCTTCTGCTAGGTTTATTGCAGGCTGGCAGTTCGGGGGTGTCCTTTTTATGGGTATGTGTCCTTTTTGCTGTAGTTATTTCCCTGTAACTGCCATAGCTTCTAACAGAACATATGACTGGTGATATTGGAAGATTTAAACTGAGCACGTGCGACCACCTCAGTTAGGTGGACAGAGAAAAAAGGAAAAAAATAACAAGTGGCTCTATACAGATATATTTTATTAAATAATTCAGTGACTACATTTTTAATTACAAAAGTACTCAGATTACATGTAATTACAAAAGTACTCAGATCAAGCTGCTGGTGTGAAAAATGTAGAATATTTTTTTGTGACACAACTCCTTTAATACTAATATAATGGAGCCAAAGCCTACCATAGATGTGACTATTTAAGGGTAAATTTCACACCCACAAAATATTCCAGTTTTCACACTGGCCTCTGGAGTAGTCATCATCTGTTGATGTTCCCCGTTTACTGTAGCTCACGTGTCAGATTTGCTGTATAGACTGGGACCTGATGAGTAAAGTCGTCTCATCTCATTATTATTAGACAACAGTAGGAGTTGGCACTCTCTGTACAAGGCACCTCTGTTTGTGAGCCGCCATATTCACCCCTAATGGTTTCAATAGTTTTAACTAATAATTGTTGGGGACGATAGAATGAAGTCACCCTGGGTTTTTTTTTGTTTTGCTTTTCTTTCATTGCCACATTGCCTGGAGAATGTAGGTTTTTTTTTGTCTATTATCACATTTTGCATAAAATATTGGAATATGATTTTATATTTCAGAACTATATAAATTTTTTTGTTTTTTTTCACATTAGCGCCACAGCACATGACCAGCATGACACAAAGCCTGGGATATATCACACACCAGAACATTTTCCACTTGAATTCACATTGTTAAAAGCATCTAAAGCAGCAGCTTCATGACAAGATGATGGAGTCTAGAATTAGCACATGGAAAATCCTCCGTGCAGCTAAGTGCTGCTGCATTAATGCAAAACCACGCAGTGACTTTATACAATGTTCAGTGGAGAAGTGTTTCCTCTGCTTTCACAGCACAACACATTCATCTCCATTGTTGAGGCCTAGCTCACATTTACAATTACTTGGCAGATTGCTTTCCAACAAATTGCATTTCCTCAGATGTTGTGGGAATTCCAATAAGAGCTACATCAGGAGTAACACAACCTGACGCTGCTGCACTTTATCATTTATCAGTAGCTGGAAATTTAATATCTGAACACTTCTTTATTGAAAAGATATATGGAATTTTGCTGTATTTTGCTAAATTATGAAACATCAATTATGTTTCAGCCTACGCTATCCCTAAGCATTTAGTATTGCAATCCATTACAAGAAAATATTAATCTAGGAGGAAACTGCCTTAGGTTAGGTTTACATATTGCGTCAAAAATTAATTTATGTAAGAAATGGGTACTCCAGCCCAATAAAAAAACATTTATTAAACTGTTTCGGAATTAAGCAAGGTTATGCTCATCTCACTGGTCCTCCACCACTACCATTATGATGGTGTCTGTGTTCCCGCCACATTGCACTTCCTTCTCCTGTTTCAACACAGCAGGAAATAGGTGTGAATGCTGCTCATCCAATCACTGTCTGCAGCCATGATCTGCCTCAGCCAGTGATTGGCTGAGTGACATTCCCAGGTATTTCCTGCTGTGTCAAGATGTCAGCAGGAAGTGGAGACCCTGGCACTCTCAGAAAAACAGCAACACGGGATCGGCAAGGGGAGTATAAGCTTTATTTTATTAAAAATGTATTTTATTGATTTATTTTTTTAACTATTTGAAGACTCTTACTGGGATGGAATCTCTTTAAAGGGTTATTCTCATTTAGACAATGGGGGCATATCGCTAGGATATGACCCCATTGTCTTATAGGTGCGGGTCCCACCGCTGGGACCCGCACCTATATCGAGAACGGAGCCCCCGAAGTGAATGAGGGCGCACTGCGCATGTGCAGCCGCCCTCCATTCATTTCTATGGGGCCGCCGAAAATAGCCGAGCGCTGGCTCGGCTACTTCCGTCGGCTCCATAGAAATGAATGGGAGCGCACCGCGCATGCACGGCCCAGCTCCCATTCATTTCTATGAGCGGCGCGGGGAGCTGCGCCTGGTGGTGGCCGGACCCCCGGAAACCTGGGGTCCTCCAGGCGCAGCGCTCCCCGCTCCGTTCTGGCTATAGGTGCGGGTCCCAGCGGTGGGACCCGCACCTATAAGACAATGGGGGCATATCCTAGCGATATGCCCCCATTGTCTAAGATGAGAATACCCCTTTAACTGCACTTTTGTCAGGACTGAAGTTCTTGCTCTTAGATTAGCTTTGGTAAAAGAAGATTATTGCTCTACTGGATGAAAAAATATAATTACAGTATTCACTGGTAGGCAGTGATTCCTATTGGATGAACAGTGGCAGCAAAAAATGACGGCTTTTCGCTATAATGTGCCAACCATGTGGCCTTCAAAGCTGACACTTCATTTTAGCAAATGCAGGCGTTACAGTATTCAGAACCTTCGTGGATAGGACTCCAAGTAATCAGACAGCAATGGCATAACCTAGCAATGTGCTATCAATGTTTGACATGTCATGGCCCCTGAAATTCTCATTTAAAGGGGTATTCCCATCTCACAAATGTAGTTTGTATAGTTAGATATAGCCATACCAATATTATTACTAATAGAATGTATTTATATAAAATGTACCGTTTAGAAGATTTGCCTATTTGTATAGGCATTGTCCCACACACATCACGGCCATGTAGTAGTGGTGGTCAGCTTGCTTTTGTTCAATCCCACTCTGAGGTAACTGCTGCATTGTGAACACACATTACATGAGCATGCGCAGACACATCTTAGGGTTGCAGCATTTTTGTCTGCGCTTCCAAAACGCAGAGAAGCGGATCCTGTTCCAAGATCAATTTATCTCTATGGAGCAGGATCCGTTTATAAAGTCTGCGTTTTGGACGGATCCTGACCATTGCGTTTTGGAAGCGCAGACAAAAATGCTACAACCCTAAGATGTGTCTGTGCATGCTCATGCAATATGCGTTCACAATACTACCTCAGAGTGGATTTGAAAAGGAGCAAGGTGGCCACCTCTACTACATGGTCGCGGTGGTCGTAACTGGGGGCAACGGCCTGACTGATGTGTGTAGGACGATGGATATACAAATAGGAAAATCTTCTAAATGGTACATTTTATATATATATATATATATATATATATAAATCAAAACGAAAGTAGCAGCACTTCCACGCCAGGTGCAAAACTCCTAAGAACCCCGGATGAGAAGGTCCACCGCAATAAATAGAAAAATGGCTTGACAAAGGCTCTATTGATGAGCTGAAACGTTGCAATTGGGTGAAATAAAATCCACATTTTCTTCACTAAAGTCCGGAGTGCTGCCTCAACATTTTTCTATTTATATATATATATATACACACATTCCATTAGTAATAATATTGGTACGGCTATATCTAACTATACAAACTACATTTGTGAGATGGGAATAGAGATGGGTAGAGTTGTTATTCCAAAAGTTAACACAAGATGTACCTGAATTGTATGGATGACCTCTTTGAAAATAGGAGACCTCTGGGTCCAGGAATTCACCATGTCCATAGCCTTGTCAAAGTTCTTTACATATTCTCCATACATTTTCAGGAATGGAGCCAGCTTTTGAAGAATATCCCCAATGCGTGGGTTTGTATTCCTGGGAAGACATTGTATATCAGTTATGTAGGAAATAATTGTACCTGAGGGACTTTAAATATGTTCATGTTCACTATATTTATGGTTTAATTGTGGAACTTAAATAATTTATCACCATCATTCTCATCTGCCAGAAGACCAATTAATGGAAATATTCCATAAATGTCTGTGTACTGGTTTGATTTACGTATTAGAGTGAAGGGGTTTTCCAGTTTGCATTATCATCATTTAAAATAATCATTTATGAAGGTAGCTGTAATTTTGAAATATATTTATTTTACCTTAATTGCTTCTATCTCCAGTTCTGGGCCATGGTGCAGTGTAGTGACCTGGAGCAGGGATACATTGTCTGGACATTTATGGGCATTTGACCCCGTTTCCTCTATGCAAAGTCATGAACTCCTCACTTTAAATCACTATAAAGGGTTCACTTGCATTGACTAATACCATTTAATATTGTGTAACTGCATTTTATATGTATGGTGCGATATATACCCTGTTCATTTGTACAGCACAGTGGAAACACAGTGAGACACTTTTGGGACTTTGAATAAGAAGCTGGTAATTTTTCACAGCTACCATAGGTTTTAAAGAAGAGCATGTTTTGGAGGGGAAAAGCCAGACTTGTTTAGCACCAAAACCAGACAGACTGATCTTTTGAATGTCTGGATTAGCTATGTTGTTATGTCTGAAAACCTGTTTTTGTCTGGAAAAACTGCTGTGTCGTTGCCATTGAGTATCACTCACACTCTAATGCAAGTCTATGAGAGACAGGAGTTGATACATTGTATTTGTGCTTAGTTTACCTACTCCATCCCTCCTACTAGAAGGTTGTAGTTTAGCCAGAAACTGTATATAAGGAGAGCAGTCAGAAGGTTATAGTTTAGACAGAAACTGTATATAAGGAGAGCAGTCAGAGCCCCTAGTGTTCCCCAGTTAGGGATCAGTGCTTAGAAGAGGAGACTCTGCCAGTCTGCATGAGCGACCAGAGGAAGATGCTTAGATCATACCTCCCAAGTGTCCCTCTTTTGGAGGGACAGTCCCTCTTTTTGACCTAAGTCCCTCTGTACCTCTTTGATCCTTAAATGTCCCTCTTTTTGACCTGGAGAATTAATGCATAAATGTGCATTAATACATTTACAAAATTTCTCCTTACTAAACTATCTCTATGGTTTCTACCTGTATATTAGACAATAACTTCATTATTTGGTGCAATTTGGACCTTAAAATATCTATAATCTGATGATTTATGTGCTAATATTTATATGGACATTGAAGCGCAAGAAAAAAAAAGGCCGCAGGGGCTCCAGTAATTATGATTTGGGCGGAGTTAGAGGCATGGCCTAGTATAAAAAAACTGCCGTGATGCGCGCCACACATATTGTCCCTCTTTGCAATTTTCAAAAGTTGGGAGGTATGGCTTAGATGGAGCCACAGACCATGGGTCACCAGCCCTGTGACCAAGGAGCCACCTGGACTACTGAGCTACAGACCTTGGGCCTCCAGCCTTTGACCAGGGTACCAGCCTTCTGAGAGATAGAGAGGGATAGCTAGATTAGGCCTTTCCTTAGCATCAAACCCTTCTTCTGTCAGAAGAGGAAACGCCCAGAAACGCCCAGAATTCCTCCAGTAAAGAAGCACACTGGTTTACTGCAGACCCTGACTGCCACCCCAAACCCGGCCACTGCAGCAGCTTTTTCTTATTTTCTATGATGTAATGTTGATGGGAGTGTCAGTGATAGGGGAGTGTCTATGTAACTAGCTGGGTGGGAGGAGCAATAAGCTAGGTGATCGTTGTCGTTCATAAGACTGAATTCAAAACGGAAACCTTTAGAGGCATTCCGTTTTGATTCATCATAATGGAGGTCTATGGACAAGCATAACGGAACTGACTGGTTTCCGTTATGCAGGATGGAAAAGAAAGTCCTGTCGACAGGAATTTCTTTTCAGTCCTGGAAAACAGAAAGCAATAACAGAATTCACAACGTTGATGTGAACCCGCCCTTACAGCTCGCTTTTTAGAAGGCCCAGGTAAAAAAGTGTGGATCACAATCAACAAACTCACCACTCCTGGGTAATACGCGTCTTAAGTTCTGGCAAAAGGAACTGGCAATGAAAGCAGTAGATGGAAGAAATATTAGAAAATATTCCTGTGGTCACTTCTGTTGGAATTCCGGCATCAGCTAATGATGTGCAGAATACCTGGAATTAAATAATATTGCATCAATACATTTGCTGGATGACTGGAAAATATCACAACACTTAAGATTACCTAATTTCTCAAGTCATTTTTTTTAAACAAATATATGGTGACTAAGTTTTTGCTAAGGATTAGTGATGAGCAAAGTTTTGAAAAATTTGATTTGGCAAGAAATTCAATTCATTGCAAATTACTTTATCACGAATTGCTTTTCATTGTATGTGGGCGCAATGATGAGGAACAGCGATTGAGCCGTCCCTCATCATTTAATCCCTAGAGGCCGGGTCCAATGCGGATCGTGGCATCTGATATTCACATTCAGGTGCTCAGGTGGTTAATCCGGGGTTTAAAAAAAAGAAAAATTATACTCAAACATCCACTTGCTCGCAGAGAGGCCATCTGCTCCCATCTTGCTTGAAGAAAACCCACCAGAGGACCTGTGGTGAGCGTGATGACATAACCATGTGATCTCGCTGGCAACGCGTTGACATCATCGCTGATTTTTATTTTCAGCCACCATTTTAGGAAAAATCAATTCATTACAACGAAGCGCGAGAAAATGTGGCTTTGCGGTAAATCAAATTTTTCCTATACTTCGTATCCAATTCCGCTTGGTATGCTTTGATTGGCTCAGCACTAATCTGGACTGTTGCTGTGGATAGTATTAATGTTTCTTTGTTCTACTTTTCTAAAATGTTCTCAAATCTGCAGTAGACCTCAGAAGTCATCCCTCTTGCTTTATTTTTTTTTTAAACTTTTCTAGAGCAAGCTGGATGGATAATGATGAACACTAATTTCTTTCCTGCTCCCATGGTACTAGTCCACGTCACATGCAGGCCTGTCCTCACCAACATAACCAAAAATTGGCTAGTTACTATCTCCCATAAAATGAGTTTTCCAGTATTGTGAGCACTCTCTTCAGCAAACAGGGAATATGACACATGATGGAGGTCCCAGCATTGGGTTCCAACTAGAGATGAGCGAGCATGCTCGTCCGAGCTTGGTGCTCGTTCGAGTATTACGGTACTCGTAAGTGCTCGCTGCTCGGACGAGTATCTCGCCATGCTCGAGGAAATGGCATCTCCCGCATTTTGAATTTCTGCCGCCTATAAACTCAGCTAATCACAAGCCAGGAGACTCTGCGGTACACCCAGCATCACGTGGGGCCCTTACATGTCGATAGCAGGGGTTGGCTGGCCTGATCAGGTGACCCTGGAATATACTAGTGACTGCCCGCGGTGCTCGGCTCAGATGCCGTCTGGATGTCATTAGGGACAGAGCTGCTGCGTTTCAGGGAGAGTGTTAGGGCCTGGATTTAGTTCTCTGTTAGGCAGGATTGATCTCAAAAGAACCCAACAGCCCTTCTAAGGGCTACAAGACATTTTAGTAAGGGCTACAAACATTTTTTTGCTGAGGGTAGACTTTATGTACTCCGAAAAGAAAAACATTTTTGGAGGGTCAACAAAAGCCATTTCACTGTATTCTCAGTCGGACAAAGTCATTGGTGGTGTAACCGTCATGCTGTGTCAGGCTAAATGTTTGAGTGCTTCACCAGCTACCGCATACTAACTCAGTCACTCTGTTTTCACGCCGCCATACAGGGCCACGAAAAATGTTTATGCAGTTCGCCTGCTACCGCAGTGTCACTCGCTCACTCTGTTGTCACCACCATAGTGGTTTTCACTATAGCAGCCCAAGACTGCACATTCCCCTTTTCATCTCCAAGTGATCTATACTGCACGTCACGTAAAAAAATAGGTTCTTTTGCTCTCAGTGATACAAATCCATTTCATAAAATCCTTTCTTTCTCTTTAACTGATCTATACTGAACGTCACTTTTAAAAATACGTCTTTTTCCCCTCTTTCTCTCTCTCCAAACTATTTTTTCGGATAGGTGCCGTATACGGTATTAAACTGAGAAGAATGCTTACAACACATGCCCCACTTGACAAATTTCAGAGTTGACAACCGTACCGGTTGATGCTAAATTTTTAAGTTGGGGTCCTCCATCGTCATTCGAACTCCATCCGGCTGTTGTCACCACCACACACGCTAGCCAAGGGGGCACTCCTCTGGCTCTTCCAGCTCAACCTCCTTCCCCCCAGCCTGCCCCCCACCTACAGGCCCTCTCTCCAAACAATTTACCCGGATAGGGGACGTATTAGATTTTATACTGATTTTTTTTTGTTCTTCTTTTAATTGGCTCCTGACCTGTGATAGGCAGAGCATGGACACGTCCCCTTAGCTGCAGTAGGAAAGACACTCCCCTGGCCAGAGCAAGCTCTTTTTTCTTTTCCGTGTTCGAAAAATCCATGAAATATATGGTCCCAAGATAGGGGACGTATACAATTTTAAACTGAGAAGAATCGATACCACACATGCCCCACTAGTTCAAGCTCAATGTTGACAGCCGTACCAGTTGATGCCAAATTTTTAAGTGGGGGTTCCACCACTGCCAGCCTAACCACCACCAGCATGCGCAGGTATACGAGTGCTAAACACTATGGAACCAAGGCCGTCCGTTCCTCTCATGCGGGTCCCACCACTGCTCCTTCCCCTGTGTCACTCGCTGCCTCTGCGAGTCAACCCCCAGCCCAGGACCCCGGCACGAGCGCCTCCCGCTGGAAAACCACCCCTTCGCCTCCATGATCCTCCATACTGTCCACCAATGTGTCCCTGCGCAACGTTCAGCTGTCATTACAGCAGACGTTGGAGCGCAAGCAGAAAAAAAGTTCAGCCCACCTACATGCACAAGCCCGCAACGTCCACATACAGGGCCACGGTAAATTTTTTATGTGCTCTACCTGCTACCGTCGTGTAGCTCGGTCACTCTGACCGAGTCTGACCCTGGGGCCGCTCATGTACTGCCCACTTGGAGGATTGCGGGGCCTACCTCAGTCACGGTTTCTCAGACTTACTATGCCTCTTCCTCCAACCCCTCCTCCTTCGAATTACCATCCGTGCTTCACCTCCTGCTACCTCAGTCTAACTCGGTCACTCTGTTGTCACCGCCATGCTGCGTCAGGCTACATTTTTGGGTGGCTCACCTGCTACCTCATCTAACTTGGTCACTTGTTGGTGTCACCGCCATACTGTGTCAGGCTTATGCCTGCATCGTGTGGCTGGGGATAGGAGATAGGAGAGCAGTGCCAGCATGGGCATGGTTGATGGACCTTCGTTGCACCTAGTTGGGTGCTTCCCTAACATGTGATGGGCATGTACCTCGCCTTTCTTGGTCTGGGTGAGCACAATTGCCATGAGGGTAACCACCAGGCTGTTGCAGGAGAATTTGGGGTAATGGTGGGATTAGGCAGCCTCAGAGGCATCCATGCATGCTGCCCCTGCTGTTTCCTGTCCATTTCCGTGGTGTTTCCATCATTTTCTGAAGTTTCCAGGTTTTCACCCAGCCTTCCCTAGGCAGAGCCTTGGTCCCCTGCAAAAAATGCTCGAGTCTCCCATTGACTTCAATAGGGTTCGTTACTCGAAACTAGCACCCGAGCATCGGGAAAAGTTTGTCTCGAATAACGAGCACCTGAGCATTTTAGTGCTCGCTCATTTCTAGTTCCAACCAAACATTTTTGTCAGATCTTGTTTACCACTGGTTTAAATGACAGGATTCAGACAAAGAACATAGAACTCTGTTCAAATTTTTGTGAGGTAATGTTTTATTTAATGCAATCCACATTTTAGTCTGTTAAGTAGGCCTTCTGTTTGGGCAGTTGCCTCATGAAGCAGATGACCATGCCTGAGGAGACCAACACAGTCATCCACAAATAGGAGATTTTCTGTAATTTTAAAACAAAATATGTGGACTTTCAAGACCAGCCTGCTGCACCAGTTGGAAAAAACAGTACTCACCTGCTTCCTACTGCTTCATTACAGTTTCCTAGGTCCATTCTGTGGGCTTCTGGTCACTGTTCTGAAACCTTCCAGAAGGACAGGGCCACCTGTGCTGCTGCAGCCAGTCACCTGCCTCAGTGGTGACATGCCCCCAAGCGGCATGTTACCCAGCACTGATGTGCCGCTTGGGGACACATCACTATTGAGGCAAGTCACTGACTGTGGCACAGGTGACCCCATCCATCCAGAAGTTTACAGAAACTGAAGATCACAAAGGAAACCATGGAGCTGGAATGGAGTAATGGGGAGCAGATGAGTATGTTTTTTTTTAAACAGGTGCAGCAGGATGGCTTCAAATTAAAAAAAAAAAATTCCCAAAGCTGGAAGCCCTCTAAAGTTATTTTTGATAAAAGATGACATTTTTGGAATACCTGATCTAGTAGATGCAGTCTCTTGACATAGGCTTCCTCCGTGTGGAGCAGCTCATTGGCAATGTTAAATAGCTTCTGTGGTTCTGTGCACTGTAAGACAAATTGGAAAGGAGTCAACATCACCGAGCTTAAAATTTTTCCAAATTTGTCGAGACTGATCGCCTAGAAGAAATTCTAACAGGAGCATTCAACTTATGAGGATGTGATTATGTATAAGCCTAAACAAAGGCAATTCTTGCATTTCTCATGATCATTTTTGGTCATGACTGATTACAACTGACAGATACTCAACATAAAAAACACAGTGACTGTCAAAAATGTGTCTGTGGAGACACAGGCGATGATAAAACTGTCCTTACATTAAGTACGTTCAACCATAAGGTAAAAAGGCATTTAACACCTTAAAGTGGCTTATTAGAATAAGATATAAAATAAAAACAACAGGTAAACCTTAATGTACACCTTGTGAAAATCAGGATTAGAAAAAACATGGCCGTCTTAGTCCAAAAACAGCACCAAACCTGTTCATGGGTTGTGTGTGGTATTGCAGTTCAGCCTGATTGAAGTGAATGGGGCAGTGCTGTAATACCAACCAACACCCTTGAAGTGCTATTTTTGGAAGAAAGCAGCCATCTTTTTCTAGTCCAGGAGAACCTATTTAACTTCTACCGATGAGGAAATTCTGACTGCCTGCAGCTGCCACTAGGGGCAGCTTAGGAACTCACTGAATATTGTATTATTAGTAAGATCAATGTATAATAAGCAGTATGGAGCTCCTCATAGTGGTGGTAGCTCCTAGCAGAATTCTAGTCCCTATAATTATATTGTGAAAGGTGTACATTGCTTTAAGACAAAGTCCATTTTGGGTAGTTTAAATGCATTTTCTAAAGCCAAAAGCAGGAGAGAGACATAAAGCTAGGTGATTACAGTAATATAATATCATTATTATATTAATATCATTTTATTGGATTCATATCAGTCTGGAGAGCGCAGATATTGGTCTTTTTTGGCACTGATAACTAAAAGAAGAGGTTAAAACAATATTGGATATTTTGGTAAAGGTGGAAGTGAAGACAAAAGGAAGTTAAGAAAGAAAATTGCAAAGTGTGGTTTGAGTTTTAGTCTAAGATTACTCTAAAGAGGAACTAAAGTGCATAAAAAAAAACTACAGTGGAAAAATTAAGTGACCAATAAAAGGGGTTACTTGGATGACAAGAAAAGCCATTCACTAAAACAATGTGTAATGGAGCAATGGACAAAGACAAATGTCGGCAACAAAGTGGATCGACCTGGATATTAATTGTGAGTATTAGTATGGGCTGTTAAACAGGTTAACAGCGCAGGCACAGCACGTGAACAGGGCGTTTATAAAGATCAAAGTCATCAAAAGTGGTGTTGCTCATACCAATCTAAAAGTTATGTGCCTTGTTACTTTGGAAACCACCACCATGAAGATTTGCCATAGATGAGGCGGTCTTTCTAATTCTGGTTCATTCAACCACATGTGGGGCGTAAAGGGTTTTTCAGTTTGGATAAACATCCTTTAAAATAATCATCTATAAAAGTAGCTGTAATTTTATAATGTATTTCTTTAACCATTATTGCTCCTACATCCAATTCTGGACTGTGGTCACATGTGATGTTATATCTATGGGTGTGTTAGTGATAGGGGAGTGTCTATGTAACTAGCTGGGTTGGAGGAGCTATAAACTAGCTGGGTGTTGTTAGGGGCAGTAATAGGGGAGTGTCTACGTAACTAACTGGTGGGAGGGGCTATTAACTAGATGGGCGTTGGTAGTGCTTGCCTATTTTCAGAACTTCCACTGCGGTGAATAGAGGCTGGCTGCGCTTGCGCAGTACGCTCTTCTTCATGGTCCGTTCTGAAGATAGACGCAAGTCCTAAAAGTGGTACCCGCATCTACAGTAACTGGCATTCATGGCTTATCCTAGTGATATTTTTGTGAATTTTAGTACAGCTACTGAGCTATTCAATAAACTGTATATATATAGCGCCGCCTGATGTTTGTTCTTTTCTTAGGTCGCACATGCTCAGTTTAAATCTTCAAGTGCCACTGTTACAACCTGTGGCAGTTACAGGGAAATAGCTACAAATGAAAGCTGCCAGCCTGAAACAAATCTATCAGGACAATTGGAGCAATGAATGGGGAGATCTCTGATTCTATGTGAGGTACAGGGCTGCATCTTTGTTAGAAAGAGATTATCATGTACTATATGATGCCTCATTTCCATTTTTTACATCAATCATGGCATAACCCCTTTAAATAGTGAAATATTAAATATCATGGTTTCCCTCAGTAAGACCAGCCATACTTTTCTTTGGCTCTTCATGTCTCCCCATCTATTTAAGAATGGATGGCGAAAATGGAGCAAATTTACAGGTTTTAGACTGGGAGAATGGCTCCCGCTTTCTCTTTGTCTTTACCTGGAGTGCATCTCTCTTCTTTAGGGGT
This sequence comes from Rhinella marina, assembly GCA_900303285.1. NCBI lineage: Eukaryota > Metazoa > Chordata > Amphibia > Anura > Bufonidae > Rhinella > Rhinella marina. Next base: position 80,631 of record ONZH01013157.1, on the reverse strand, counting down.
TATAACCTGTTCTCTGTTCCCCACTTATCATGAGAGCTCACGTTTGGTCTTCAGCCTCATGGTTTATTATATCTTGCTTCACTCATAAAATCCAATGCATGTCTTATGGATTTTGTTGTATCATGTCCTACCCAAGTTCATTTCTTTGTATTCTTTGTAATCTGGGTATCTGATGTGTGGTCACACTTCTCCATATCCAAGACTGATTCATATACAACATAGGTCAGATCTGCGTGTCCATTACGCTATTTCTCCCTATGATTTGATTTGCTTTGTGTTTTCTTTTAGTGAGGTTGTTTTATACGTAAACAAAAAAAATCAATAAAAAGAGATTGAGCATAAAAAAAAAAAAAAAAAAAAAAAAAAAAAAATCGCTGTTAAATGTATAAATTAATCCACATTTTTTTTCTTAGATGTAACTGAGGTATTGATTTATTATAGTTTTTATTATTGATTTATAATAGTTTGAGAATGCTATTATTTTTTAGTATATAAAACAGTATATAAAAGCACTTTTAATCCATATGCAAATGAGCAGTTAAGTGCACAGAGGGCGGGCCCAAGCTTCTTCTTTCTCCTGCTTCCTCTGCCAGCCCCTCCCTCTCCTTCTTGATTGACAGGGCCAGGCGAGATGATGCAGGAACCTTGCCCAGTCAATCAATAAGGAGAGGGAGGGGCTGGCAAAGGAAGCAGAAAGAGCAAGGGTGCAGTGTCTTGGGCCCGCCCTTGGTGCACTTCACTGCTCATTTGCATATGGATTAAAAGTGCTTTTTCTTCAGAATGAAGCAACGAATCACAAAGTGAAAGGTTTCATTGCAATCAGCTGAGCTAGTTTAACAATACATTTTCTGGTTATAAATTCCCTTTAAAAAGTAAGAATGAAACCAAATGATGATAAACAAATTATAAAAGTTTTAAATATTATAAAAAACAAACAAAAACGCAACATTTAAAAATGATATTCGGTCTATTTCTCTGGTTGGGGCAAATCTTTCTTTGTTGCAATGGTTCTAAGTGTTGGGTTTTTATAAATTATGGAACAATTCTTTATCATTATGGCGTTTTCTAGATGTAAGAATCAGAAGCAACATAATAGGCCGTAATGTTAAAAGACAGAAGACAACGGCAGCCTCCTGAATGTCTGGTCTACAAGCCCCTGTTTAAACATGAGCTCTGGTTATGGCCTTTCCCTCCACCTCTGTAATTACGGTCGTCTGCTTCACGTTCCATGCATGTACTCAGCATTAATGGCCACTGATTAGCAAACTGCTGGCTCAAGCAAAATAAAAATCTATTTTCATTTTCCTCCCCTTACTTCAGATTAGTGGACGCAGGTAAAGACTATTAACATTGGCAAATTGTTTAATTTAAAGGAATGTAAATGTTAAGTTGTTAATTTTATTTGCACCACAAGTGGCATAGTTTCTTTCCAAAATCAATTACACATTCCTGATGTTTGCTCAGTTGAGCCTTGTGTGATCAGAACTGTAAGAAAACAGTTGGCCCCATTCACATTTAAGAGATGCACCGCTACTAGTTTGAAAATATAAGGCAATAATGTATTTTATTTTCCCAAAAATAAAAATGTAATCTAAATTTAACTAAAAGGCATAAAAAATGTACCCCCAAAGTCGGATGTCACATAGAGGTAAAAATTGCACCAAAAATAACCGTTATGGGATCAAGGGACTGGATTTACCTATAGAAACAGTGGACTTGTGCCTATAGGCAACTCTAGAAGAAAAATTGAAATGTGAATACACATTTGAGCAACAATACAGATCAGCTCAGGATGCGTTCAGGGAAACTCGCACCATTTCGCAAGCATGTTCAGTCAGTTCTGTCTGCGATTGCGTTCAGTTTTTTCTGCGCGGGTGTGATGCGTTTTGATACGGTTTTCAAGCACGTGTTAAAAAACTGAAGGTTTACAAACAACATTTCTTAGCAACCATCAGTGAAAAATACACTGCATCCGCACTTGCTTCCGGATGCGTTTTTCACTGAAGTCCCATTCACTTCTATGGGGCCAGGGCTGCGTGAAAATCACAGACTATAGAACATGCTGCGTTTTTCACGCAACGCAGAACTGATGCGTAAAAAAAATGCTCATGTACACAGACCCATTGAAATGAATGGGTCAGGATTCAGTGCGGGTGCTATGTGTTCATATCACGCATTGCACCCACAAGGAAAACTCGCTCGTGTGAAAGGGGCCTAAATGTGATGCCAATTACCTGATAGAAAACGAGGAAAACACTCATTCATCAGGTAATCTTTGTGGTCACCTAAATCATTGTTTACTGGTAGATCGTAAAGGGACAAGAGACAGCATTAGCGATCATTGCTCCCCATACTGTGGAGGAGATGGCTGCATGTAAATGCGGCAGTCTCCTTCACCGAGGAGCAGATTCTCAGGGAGGAACACTTCCTTTTTGACAATCATCTGCTCAATTGGTCTTAACTAATTGAAGCAATCAGTCATTCAATTGATTTCAGGCATGCAGACATATCAGATGAAAACTCATTTAAATGGCCTGTCAATGAAATAATTCTTCACTTCACTTAAACTGCCTCAGGCTGTATTCACACATGCTGTTTAGCTGTGGTTTTCCCAAATCCTACAGCAAAAATGTCATGTGTGAATATATCCTAGGGCACAATAACAGGGCAGTTAAAAAAAAAATAAAAATAATTCTACATGTCCTCTTTGCAGCTGTAGAGGGGCGCTTACCTCTACACATTTTGAACAGGTCACCTGTGATAAATCATCATCTTTACAGTAATCTGTAGTCAGCGGTTTGCCCTACAGACTGAGGTAAAGCTGCAGTCAGCAGGAGGAAGGTGGAATAGTCCGTGATTTCATAGAAATATATTAACCAAACACAATTGTTGATAATAAGTGTATTGTGCAACTGATTGCTAGGGGTCTGACCGCAGGGACTCCCACCAATCCTAAGAACAGGGTTCCCGTTCCTGATGTGATGGAGCTGCAAATCAGGCATGTGCCTGTATGGGATTTCCAGAGATAGCAGCGTACAGTACGGTTATTTCCGGCGGTCCCACAGAGAATGAATGGAGTGGAAGAGTGCATGCCTGATATGCCGTTCCATCATATCGGAGGGACAAGACCCCAGTGAAGGACTTCCACGTGCTTTGCATCAGTAAAGCAATGCCGCAAAAGGTCGGACATCTCCTATGCTTCGCTGCAACATATGGACCATGGACCCATTGAAGCCAATGGGTCTGCACTGTGGTACGGCGTACACACTGCTGGTATCCATGTTTTCCGAACCAGAAAACACTTATAGTCGTGTAAATGGCCCCTTATACTGATCTTCAATATATGAAGCAAATCCCCCCCACAAATCTATGGACACCTTTGAAATGGGAAAAGGATTTTTATATATGCTATTGGTTACATTGGAGTAAAAGGAAGGGTCAATATTAGTTGCAGTCTGCAATCTTCATTACTTCATTCATTTTCAAACCAGTTCCGATGTTTCATATTTGAGTGTTTCCCTCTCAGTAATACAGATCCAACATGTATGTCTAGGATTCTGCTATCTTCCATCTACAAACTGCCTTGTGTTTACTTTCCGGACTGTTACCCCTCTCCACACTCCGATCTGCTACTCTTCCCCCTCCCTGCTGCTATTTCTAACACTGAGGGCGAAGAAACGGGATCAGTGTCTTAATGGATCAGTGTTGGATTCTGCAGCACCGGCAGCTTGGTGAAGGACTTTGTTGAAGTTGGAGGCAAGTGAGTAATGAAAAATAAAATTTAAGTGCAAATATGTCCATAGCCCATAACAAGGTATTCAGGGACTAACACATTCAGGACCTATCTTTAGGATTGCCCATCAATATTTGATTGGCAGGGATACAATGTGTGGTAGCCATTAAGATCATGGTGGCCACAGCCCTTTTTGGGTTATCCAGAAGAATTGTACCACTTTAAGAGGACCTTTCACTTGACATGCCTGTTTTAACAGCTTCATGCATTCCCCATGTAATAACAATTCTGGAGCATCTATTCTTATGGCTCTATGTTGTATCATTCCTTTATTATTTCTACTAGAGGTTCTGAATTAATTGCTAGCAGTCTGCAGTAAGGGAACAGAGGGGAGGTAACCAGTTGGGGGTGTGTCCCTACACAGACTCACTCTATCCAATCAGTGCTGCGATTTTCAGATTGTGCAGGTACACACCCCCAACTGGTTATCAGCCCTCTGTACCCTTGCTGCAGACTGCTAGCGATTCATTCATAACTTCTAGTAGAAATAATAAAGGAATGGCACAACATAGAACAATTAGAATAGATGTTCCAGAATTGGTATTACATGAGGAATGCATGAAGATATTAAAACAGATATGTCAGGAGCGGTGAAAGGTTCTCTTTCAGCAATAAGTGATCCCAGCTCATCTACAAATCCTATAGTCTCTCTCTATGAATAAGATGATGCCATAAATGTTCAATTCTATGTACATGTGTGTTATATTATCAGATATCTTCCTTTATCAGGGACCTCCATTTATGCAGTTGTCTATTTGTACAGGTTCTAGCCTTTACACCTATTACTACTAATCAAAAAAATTATAAAAGGTATTCATATAGGGAATTACAGTATATTCGGAAGGAAGAATAGATTCAAGTAAAGACCAAGTAACCCTCGACACTAATGTCCCATGACTGTTACAGAAACAATTAGCAGGATTCACTACAAAGACTATCAAATCAATGGGGTCTTGTAAATGTTACATAAAACCTAAATTTTATGGGCTTTACTTCCTGTCTGTAATCAATATATCCATCATAATGGAACATGCCCGGCACTGTAATATGAGCAGCAGGGTCATTTCAAGAAGATAGACGGACCCTTGCGATTTTCTTTATAGAACATATTATTGATATAAGACAACTTTATAGAGCTCAGATCATCCATAAGTCACATAGGACCAGCACTGGGTTAGATATAACGCTGAAAGCATCTGTGATCACAAATGATGGCCCTCTCCAAATAAACTGCATGCCATAACACGGACCAGCAATAGACACATCAATACAGATGGACTTTTTATTTGAAGATTTACCCCCAAATACCACCAAAAAATTAAATATAATATTTACTAAGAATCGAAGGTTGAAACTAAGCTTTTATGGAGTGATCGCTCAATTACAGAAGATCATTATCCACTCTGCTCAGTCCCACTGTTTGCTGCATTCTGGCTGATCCTAGTCATCCTAGTCTTACAGGGGTTTTGCGGGTTTAGAATATTGATGGTCTGGTTTTTCAGGTTCAGAAATTTGAGGTCAGTGCTCATCATAGGCCATCAATATCAGATCGGTGGAAGGCAAACTCTTGGCACCTCCACCAATCAGCTATTTGAAGGTGCCATGGCCCTTGTGCAAGTATTGTAGCCTCTTAATTGTTTACATGGGTCTGTCTACCTGCACACCATCTACTTAGTAGCAGTGAACTGGACAAAGCTGCAATACTCTGCACCACGATAACTCAGTAGAGGGTGTGCAGGTACACGGACACAGGTACAATGAAGAGGGTTCGGCCTTTACATGAGCATCAAGGCTTCAGACAGTTGATGGGTGGAGGTGCTAAGAGTTAGTCCTTCATCGGCCTGATATGTATGGCCTATCCTAAGCAAAGGTCATCAAAATTTTATGACCAGCTTTCCAGGCAGCATTTATTACTGTTTGGTTGTCCCCTCAATAGGTATGAAAAAAGACCAGCACATAAACATTAGGCTGACATAAAAATAATGTTTCTTTTCAGACCTATAAATACAACTCTTACCTTGGTGGCTTCACTGTTCTCGGGCTTTGTCAGTTCTGTGCTTTCATGTTCCTCACTGCTTCCTTCGTCCATGTCACTATCTTCATCCTGAGTTGAGTCCCTCTTTTGGTCGCCAGATGTGCTCATTCTCATTTCAATAGCTGCGACAGGTAACATGAGCTTTCTTGATTCGACAGTCTCATCATTAGAAAACACCTCTCCTACTACACAACATGAGGGGCTATCAATGCCACTGTCCCGGTTGGGTATTTTACCATTGTCGTTCTGATCTACCGTTAGGTCCTCGTTGTCGTTCTCTCTGTTTGATTCCTCGACTGTATGTACAGATGAACTTTCTCCACAGCCGTTGATGTCAGTGATGCCCAAGTCCTTAAATTTTATGTTCTCAGAGTTTGACATTTCTGGGCTGTGAGATATGGCAGGATCATTGTCATCTGGTCCGTTCTGTTCATCTGCAGATAATCCTCCCTCGACTGCCGTATCGTTCCTTGATGAGCGAGGGCATTTGGAAGGTCCAGATCCAGGTTCCATTTTGAGATTAGAATTCAGATAGCTCGGTTTGAAAGATTTTACAGGTTGTCTGAAAAATGATAAGACAGGTATGTTGTTCATGTCAACACAGTGTAATTTGCAAAGTTGGTCTGCAGAGTTAAGGCTCATGCACACATATATATTTTCTTGCCAGCATCTGAACCGCATTTTTTGTGGGTCAGATGCGGACTCTTTCACTTTAATAGGGCTGAAAAAGATGTGGACAGCACACCGTGTGTTGTCTACATCCGTATGTCCGTTCTGTGGGATCTGTAATAATATAGAACATGTCCTATTCTTGTCCGCATTACGGACAAGGAGAGGCCTGTTCTATTATGGCCCAGGCGTTCCCTTCCGCAAAGTGCAGAAAACACGAGGCCGGCATCCTTGTTTTGTATTGGCTTATGGTATCAGAAGGACTATAACCTTGATTGTGTGTATTCACTCAAATAACCTATGTCCATGCAAATTAAAGAGGACCTGGCACCACTACTGAAATGTGTTCTTTATTTTGTACTTGTACTCGACATGACATAATTCTCTAGCACCGGTTCCTAGAATGCTTTGTTGTTCCTTTGTAAATTTGTTCATAATTTTCTATATATATAAGGAATAACAAACTGGTATTAAAGGGGTATTCCCATCTCAGAACTGATGGCATATCACTAAGATACGCCATCAGTGTCAGATAGGTACGGGTCTCACCTCTGGGACATGCTCCTATCTTCAGAACGGAGCCCCCAAAGTAAAGGCGAGCACATTGTGCGTGCGCCGCATGCTACCCATCCATCTGTATGGGAATTCCGAAAAGAGCAGAGTGAGTGTGCTCTGGTATTGTCAGAACTCCCATGAAGGGAGGGTGGCCACGCATGAGCGGCTGCTCTCTGTTGACTTTAGGGTTTCTGTTCTGGTGATAAGTGCAGGTCTAGAGTTGGTAAATTATGGTAAATTATATTGCAAAGACAGTAAGAAACTGTCAGTCTAGATGTATCAATGACTAATTTTTCAGTGGAAGCCATTTTGAATTGTCAGAGTCAGCCATTTTGATTTGGCAGAGAAGAAGTCTAAAGGAAATTTGGGTAGAATGAAACAACCATGGAGGGTTGTCTTAAAAGTTATACATAGAATATGTAACAGAATACTATAATCAACACTACATAATGTCATAATCGAATAACCCTGAAAACACAAAGACAGCAATGAGGATACCTCACCTCAGGAGAAATAAATGATCAACATGTGACTGAGCAATGTAGAATTTATATTCACCTGAAATTCTCAAACTTTTCGATGAGAATACTGATATCTGAGTTGTTAGTCTGGTTCCGCTCTCGTGTTGCAAGTCTTCTGGTGACTTTAGGTATGGATGGCAATGGTCTTGAGGGTGCTGGAGGGATTTTTGGGCCAGGCTTCTCTTGTCCCGCTGATATGAGATGAGCTGGCTTAGGAGGTACTGATCAAATAAAGAATGACATGAAGGTCTGGTTTCAGTGTTTGCTATACAGACATTTTCTGGAGCATTCTACACTGGTTAATGTCATTTAGCACGTGTGATAGACATACGCAGGTACAATGCCACGGGGAAGCTCTGAGACTCATCAATCAATGCATGTCTCCCTGAAGCAAGGTTAAGTTATCTATGTGTCAATAAACAGATCCAGGAATGTAAAAAAATAAATGTACACAATAATATGATGTAGAGGTAAAGCAGTCTCTCATGTAGATAGCAAGAACAGTATATGGGCCTCTTACTTCCCATCAGCTTATCATGGAGGTCCTTCTAATATCTCTCTTACATTCCACAGTCATTTGCCTAGTCCTTTACATGAAATCTAATAGATAGTGAGAAGCTGCTTTTAAAAGGAGTATCTACTGTAGACGTAGAAATGTCTGAAAATGTGGTTCCCAACTCAGGGACTCTCGTCTTACTCCAGCATGGAGGTCCCCAACCCCTGACCCACCTGGAAAAATGGTATCCAGGCAGAGAATGAATGGAGAAATGGCCGTCCATGTGCACATCTGACTCCATTCACTTTTATGGCAGTCACTGAGCAGCCGTATCGGGGGACCTCTGTTCTGGAGATAAGTGCCGGTCTTAGAGGTAGCACGTGGATATGCCATAAATTTCTAAGATGGAAATAGCTCTACAGTATTAGGGTTCTTTGCCTACTGAGCCTCTTTGCCACTGCACAGCTTGCAGATTTGTTATATCAGCGCTCTTGAGTGACATTAGGAACATGTCAGATCTGTCTAGATATGCAATTATATATACCATACCTTCATACTGATGCAGTAGTCCACGAAAACTAGTGATGCCGATATATTTATTAACATCCACTAGGAGTCCCAGGGGCAAACTGGCCATAGACGCTACAGGGAAAATTCCGGGTGGCCAGATAACAAGTGGGCCAGCCAGGTAGATAATGACCTAACGCCAACTTGACAAGTTCTGCAGGGGCAGTATATTGTGCTACACTGTATACTGCTCCAGCTGAGCCACACACCAAGTGCAGAACAATATACTGCCCCTGCATAACCAAATACAACAGTGCAGCAGAATATACTGCCCTCTATACCACCTACCCGTGTTGGTCCCACCTTCTGTCAATGTGGGTCCATCTACAACAGGGATGGCAAACCTTTGGCTCTCCAGCTGTTGCAAAACTACAACTCCCAGGATGCCCAGTCTGCCTACAGTTATCTGCCTACAGCAGGGCATGCTGGGAGTTGTAGTTTTACAACAGCTGGAGAGCCGCAGGTTTATCTACAACAGGGGCCCCCAAACTTTTTACACAGGGGGCCAGTTCACTGTCCCTCAGACCGGACTATAAAAAAAACTATGACCAAATCCCTATGCACACTGCACATATCTTATAGTGCTTTGCCTTTCTTCCTACTTCTGCTGTTATTTCACACTGCTTCCGGTGATGTGGGGCGCTGCAGCCGCAGACCAGTTGTGAGTCAAATGACGCGCTTCCGGAGCCGTGACGCGTGTGTCCCTCGTCACCGGAAGTAGTACTGTACGTGAGTGACACCGCGCTTTGCGGCGCCGCCACATAAGTACGGTAAATCAGGAGCACAGGATGCATCCTGTGCTCCTCTCACTGACCACCAATGAAAGCGGTGCCCCTTCCGGAAGTGGGGCGGGGGCCGGATAAATGGCCTCAGGGCCGTGGGCCGTCGTTTGGGGACCCCTGATCTACAACATAGGGCCACTTTTAGTTTTTTTCGGAGCCACTTTAAATTCCCAGTCCGCCCCTGAGGAGTCCTATATTGTTTCTAATAACGTGACAGAAGAAAATAATACATGCAACCGGGGCATAATTGTTATGTAATAACCCCATAAGGGGCCAACCTTATATAACCTAGCATGTCTGTATTCAGGGGTGGACTGGAAACTCAAAGTGGCCCTGGGAAAAAAACCTAAGAGTGGCCCCATGTTGTAGGCTGGCAACACAAGCAGGCAGGGTCAGCAACACCATAGCGCAAAATACCATCCCATCATATACTACAGTGCTGATGACCATCAGTAGATGCCATTTTCTGTCCTAAGTTGTCTCTGATTAAGATATGGAGCAGGGGGCTTACGAGGCGAGATGTGGGCTACAGCAGTTGAATTCAGGAGGGCATGTACGCTCACTGGCCAGGTGCATGAATACCTGATTCTCACAGCATTAATTAGCGCAGAGAGCATTATGTACCCGGCCAACAGCAATGAGAAGGGCTTGGGTGGCCTCCTGGGCATCGGCCCACCGGGAAATTTCCCTGTAAGGTCTATGGCCAATCTGTCCCTGTCTGTATTCATGATAAAGGTCCGTTAGCAGCATGTACTATGCAGACAATTTTAGCTGGAAGCGAGCTTGTGATTAAATGCTTGGAATTAATTCTTTGTGACCATTCCTTTTACCCGGCATGTCAGAAATGTGCAGAGACATGGAATGGTATATCTGCTTACATATCCTTCGTCCCTCCCACACATACACTTAGTTTTCTGAAAATTTGCGGCTAACCACCGTCAACCTTACTTCCTTCTGTGCATGCATTTGCTGAGCTCTGAGAAACTCAATATCTACCGGAAGGACTAAACAACAGATGAGATAAACGGAGCATCTGAAGGCTTTTCTTTATTTCAATGGCTTACAGTTAGGAAATTAATAAGTAATGCACGGAGAAGGTCACACAGAGGAATGTGGATCTAGACTAGTGTAATTCTCACAGTATTAACACATTAAAGGGGTTAGGTCATGATTCATTTCTTTTTTTTAAATTACATATACAGTGAATCCAGAAAGTCTTCAGATCATTTCACTTTTTTTCACATTTTGTTATATTATGGGCTTGTGTTAAAATAAAGAAAAAGAAAAATTTTTTTCCCCATCAGTCTCAATCTCCCTTTTCAAATTTATTAAAAAAGGAAAAACTAAAATTTATCATGGACATAAGTATTTGCTATGACTTTGAAATTTAGCTCTGGGGCTTCCCATTTCTCTTGATCATCTTTGAGATGTTTCTACACCTTGACTGGAGTCCACCTGTGGTAAATTTAGTTGATTTGGCTTGATTTGGAAAGATACAGTCCTGTCTATATAAGGTCTCACTGCTGATAATGTTCATCAGAGCAAAAACCAAGCCATGAGGAGGAAAGAACTGGCTGTAGAGCTCAGAAATAGGATTGTGTAGTGGCAAAGATCTGGAGAAGGGTACAAAAAAATCTGCAGCACTGAAAGTTCAGTGGCCTACATAACTCCTATATGTAAAACTCGTCCTAGAGCTGGCCACCCTACCAAACTAGGTGTTTGGTAAGAGAGGTGACCAAGAATCCAATAGTCACTCTGACTGAGCTCTAAAGATCCTGCAGATGTGTGCAGATGGCAGAAACCTCCAGAAGGTCAACCATCACTGCAACATTCCTCCAATCTGGGCTTTATCGCAGAATGTCCAGAAAGAAGCCTCTCCACAGTTAAATACACATAATTGTTTGCAAATAAGGTGAATGGAGCAAAGCACAGAAATATTCTTAATGAATGCTTCATCCAGAGTGCTCTGGACCTCAAACTGGGTTGAAGGTTCACCTTCCAAAAAGACAAAGACACTGAGCTAAGACAACACAGGAGTGGCTTAGGGATAAGTCTATGAATGTTCTTGAGTGGTCCAGCTAGAGCCCTGACTTGAACCCAATCCAACATCTCTGGAGAGAAATGAACATGGATGTCTACCAACGGTCCCCATCCGGCCTGATGGAGCTTGAGAGTATCTACAGAGAAGAATGGCAGAAAATCTCCAAATCCAGATGTGCAAACCCCCGCCAAGAAGACTGGAGGCTGTAATCACTGCCAATGCTGCTTCAACTAAGTCCTGAGTAAAGGATCTGAATACTTTGGTCAATGCAGGATTTTAGTTTTTGCTTTTCAATAAATTAGCAAAGATTTCTAACATTCTGTTCTCACTTTGTCATTATGGATTACTGAGTACAGAACAATGGGAAAATTTTAAATTTTTCTTTTATTTCAGCACAGGGAGCAACATAACAAAATGTGGAAAAAGTGAAAGTGTCTGAAGACTTTCTGAATGCACTTTAGTACCTGACAATATCTTTCTAACAAAGCTAGAACCAGCTTAGACCTCACATGGATCCAGAGAAATCCTCAATCATTTATCCAATTGCTCTGCTACATTTATTTTAAGCTGAAGGGGCATGCTTTTCTGCTGAAGCTCTCTCTCCATCTCACAGCTCAGAGACGTGTCCTTTCTGCTGCAGCTCTCTCCCTATCAGAGCTCGGGAGTTGTGTTCTTTCTGCAGCAGCTTTCTCCCTGTAATGATCACAGCTTCTAACAGAAGATACGACTGGTGGCAGTTGAAGGATGGAGCTGAGCATGTGCGTCCACCTCAGCAAGCAAACAGCAGGTAGCACCATACCGGTAGATTTTTATTCAATAACTCAGTGGCCATACTAAATTTTTAATCACATGCAATTACAAAAGAATTCAGATCCAAATTATGGTTTGAAATACATAGAATACCTTGAAGATGAGGTCCCACTGCCACACAATTAAAGAGAAGAAGCTACACTTTTCTGACGCTAAGCATTTCTGTAGCCCGGGACACAATGAAGAACACATGAAAGTTCTCATATTAAAAGGTCATTTCAAATCTCAAAGATCCAGTGCTTGACACTTGAATACTGGACTGAATTTGTCCCTGGGATTTATGACACACTACAAGATCCAAAGAGTCTTCTATAGACATAGTAGGGACACCAGGTCTCTAAGATAACATCAATTTAGAGACCATAAAACTTTCACACCCCCTAACAGGGGTTCTGCAGTTGTTTAAAACTGATGATCTATCCTCTGGATAGATCATCAGCATCTGATTGGTGGGGATCTGACACCCGGGGACCCCGCCGATCAGCTGTTTGAGAACGCAGCGGCGCTCCAGGAACGCCGTGGCCTTCTCTGTGTTTTCCTTAGGCCCAGTGATGTCACGACGAGTATCACTGGCCTGACGGGGCTAAGCTCTGGACCCACGCCGATCAGATGCTGATGATCTATCCAGAGGATAGATCATCAGTTTTAAACAACTGCAGAACCCCTTTAAGGATTCATTCTCAAGATCTTTGATATTCTATTGTTTTTCAAACGTCCATTCATTCCCCCATGTCTCTATTCTTATTATATATATATATATGTATTGCTGTTTCTTCATATAGTCTTTTAGGATGCCTGATGAAGGGACTGGTGATATCTCGAAATCTCGCCATGTAACATCATTACTTCTATTTTTGTCAGCCATTAAAAGGTATCAAACCTGCAAAACTCTTATTTTGTTTCTCTTAGGGCTCATTCAGACAGCTGTAGTATTTTGCAGTCCGCAAATTGTGGATCCGCAAAACACAGATACCGGCCCGTGTGCTTTCCGATTTTTCTGGCACTGTAATCGAAAATGCCTATTCTTGTCCGTGATTGCAGACAAGAATAGGACATCTTTTTTGCAGGGCCGTGGCACGGCTGCAAAAGATGGGGCTGTCCGCATCTTTTGCAGCCCCATTGAAATGAATGGGTCTTCACCCGATCTGCAAAATTGCGGAACGGAAGCGGACCCTTTCATATGGTCGTCTGAATGAGCCCTTAATGAGAGCACTAAACTAGTTTTCTACTTTTGACATTTTCAAAATGACATGGAGAAGAATAGGATGAACATAAGAGATGATAAAGGCCGCTACTGGGAGTGCAGGGTTTGGAGGCCCTAATACATGTGGGGGTTCAAAGGTATTCAAACGCATAATTTTAAAAGGTAAATGTAATGGAGTTTCAGGATAATTGCACAATAATGTAATAAGAGCACACGTAGCCGTAATGTTATAAAAATTAATTCTTCACTTTTAGTAAAATACATAGACCCTACACAGCTTTACGTCATTGCATATAATTGCATGTGATAGCGAGGTTAGGTTTGATTCCCCCCCAAAAAATGACATTTAATGGGATGTCAAAACACATCACAACACATTAAATACCAACCTTGAGGTTTTTCTAGATTTGACTTTCTGACTGGAGGAGCTTTTGCCCGCGGCTTCTTTCCAGTTTGCTGAATACATGGTACTGGGCTTGTGTGCTGAGTCTTTCCAAACGGACTTGATTCGATGTGACACTTAACTTGGAAAGTGGTATAGCCACATCCTAAAAAAAGACAACAACAATAACACTTGAGCTAATTTATGTACCAAAACTATGTAAAAACACTGCAGAATGTTCATACCACTGACGTAGTCACCGATAAGAGGGGTCAGAGCCAGGCAGGGTAGCACCAAACTCTGTCCCCTTAGGTAGAAATGTATAAAGTTCTGAGTCCAAGAAAGCAGCTAAAATTCTTAGGCTTTATTAAATAAATCCAATAAAATCCATCATGCAGTGCTGACGCATTTCAGACCTCAGTTATGAAGTGTTTAGTCTGCAGGATTCCTGCGGGGCAACTCGAACCAAACCAAATAGACTGGCATGATAAAGTGAGGTGGCGTGAGCAGCAACACTTCAAGATATGCGTATTGACTATAAGACTTATAAGTGTGAAGTCTGCAAATTCATTAAATGGGTTATCCTATGATTAATGTTAAAAATGAAAACCCAATATCAAATAGTACATGATAGCCTCTTTCTAACAAACTTAGAACCTGCCCTGTACATAACATGGATCCAGAGATCTCCCCATTCATTGCTCGGCTAGATTTTTCTTAACCTGGCAGCTCAGGGGGCATGTCCTTTCTACTGAAGCTAGTAGCCATTAAAGGATGGAACTGAGCATGTGTGTCCATCTCCGTGAGCAGGACAGAGAAATTAAAAAAAGCAACCAGCAGGTGGCATTATACAGATACATTTTATTGAATAACTCAGTGGGTATACCAAATTTTTAATTACATACAATTACAAAAGTATTCAGATTCAGGTACCATATTTTCCCTCCCAAAAGTGTGGTGAAAATGTCCCTGCGTCTTATGGGGTGAATACTTATGAGCGCTTCCATTATGGAAGCGTTCATTAGTACCGGAGGACCAGGAAGTAGTGAAAGCTCAGTACTCACTGCTTCCTGGTCCTTGGCTGTCGGCTGTGCTGTGGCTGCGCACAGTGTGAGAGTGTTCTGTGACCTCACGCTGTGTGCATCAGGTCATAGCACCGCCGACGGCTGGCGTCCAGAGCAGGAGAAGTGAGTTTTTTTTTTATTTTATGTTCTCTGTGGCATGCGGGCTGATATGAGGCACGGGGCTCTTATCAGAGGTCTGATTGGGGGTCTGATCTAAGGTCTTATTGGGGTCTGATTAACATTGGGGGTCTGATTTCTGGTCGGACCTGAGGTCTAATGAAAAATATTTTTTTCTTATTGTCCACCTCTAAAACCTAAGTGTGCCTTATGGGTCTCTGTGTCTTATAGGGACGAAAAATACAGTAGAATATTTTTTGTGGGACAACTCTAAAAAGTGTTTACGTATGTTCATCCAGGGACATGCACAAGATTCATAGCTAGAGCTCACATCCATACATACACATATGTAATTATATACCTCCCATCCCTACAGCAACGGGCCCTTTCTAATGTTTTTCTCTTTTCACCGATGATTTACGTCTTTGATGTCTAAAGAGGATGTCTTTGTGCCTGTTACAATTATCGACTGCTCTGCTTCCTGTGAGACAACGGTATGATGGTAACATACTCACAATAGCAACACATTGTGCCCTGGATCTTGAAAAAGGAATAGAACAGAAGGCGGCACAGTGAAGGGTAAACCTTATTGTTTGTTTGTAAGTTATAGGAAAAGATTTCTGCACAGTGAATATGGTTACCTACAGGTGCATTCAGCAAACACCGAAACAAAGGCTACTGGGTGACAAATAACATAACGCTACACAATAAAGACTATTATAATAATAATAATAATAATAATAATATGCTTTTATATAACCAGTCCTTACAGCCTGGCAAAGGTCTCATTTTCAAACAGCTCAGTACAGTAAACGGGTTGTCAAGCAATACTGCATTACTTTCCAGCCTGCGGCTCTCCAGTTGTCACGAGGCTTCACCTTCCTGCATACTGTTAAAAGGGATTGGGTCTTCTTTTTTCACCAGAATCAGTGCCATGTCTGAGTTGTGTCCGGTATTGCAGTTCAAACCAAGTCACCTGAATTGGGATGAATTGCTATGCTAGGTCAAATCCTCATCAGTCAAACATTAAAGGGGTGGGAAAGAATGGGGGGGAGGGGGGCTTGGCACCACCCTCCACTTGGTTGAAACTGTAAAGCAAAGCTTACTTATCTGCTTCCCACTCTCCCTTTTCAAGGCCTAGGGTGCTCCATTGGGCTCCCTCGATGTCAACATCCAGTTTAAAGAGGACCTTTCACCACCCCTGACATGCCTGTTTTAATAGCTTCATGCATTCCCCATGTAATAACAATTCTGGGTCATCTATTCTTATGTCTCTATGTTGTGCCATTCCTTTATTATTTGCACTAGAAGTTATGAATGAATTGCTATTTGTCTTCAGTAAGGGAACAGAGGGGAGGTAACAAGGTGTGTATCTGCACAGTCTGAACATGGCAGCACTGATTGGCTAGAGTCAGTCTGTGCAGGTACACCCCCTCAACTGGTCACCTCCCCTCTGTTCCTTTACTGAAGACAAATAGCAATTCATTCATAACTTCTAGTGCAAATAATAAAGGAATGGCACAACATAGAGCCATAAGAATAGATGCTCCAGAATTGTTAGTACATGGGGAATGCATGGAGCTATTAAAACAGGCATGTCAGGAGTGGTGAAAGGTCCTCTTTAACATTGCCGCAGCCAATCACTGGCCACAGTGGTGACCTGCTCCTCTTAGGTCATGACTAGGGATGAGAGAATCGACTTTGGATGAAACATAATATGAACGTGATATATTAAAAACCATGGTCAACCACTTATCCAATGGCACACTACATTAGACTACCGTTGACATCATGTTCCTCGTGCCCCTAGAAGATGATTGTTGAGAAGAAGCATCCCATGATTAACTCCTAGCAGATGGCCTGCAGGATAGGGTTGCCCAAACCAGACAGGGCTATTTGTGATACTTCCAAATACATGCTATTGAGGTCCTGTATTCATCGTGGAAAGAAAACCTTATGATTTTTAGGGACAATCTCAAGTATAATGGGCTTGGATGCACAACTTGAAGACATTATGAGGGCAATAGTATTATGCAGTTCCTCAAATACAGTACTTACTTACTTAGAAGATCAGATACAGACAATGACATAAGTAGAGAGAGATAGTATTGTGCAAATGTTGAAGCTGCAATGTCCGCACTCATGTTGTCATCGACTCTGCACCACAGGCCCTTCATCCCACGACATGGGTTCAATAAAATATGCAGTTTATAGCCAGAGATGTTATGACCCTAAATAAGCAACTGGTTCAGAAGCTTGAAACTGATGAGACAACGCGAGAGGTATTTAGGTCAGAGGGAAATGAGCTGCCTTAAGGATGATACAATGAACTTTTCATATAGAGCCTTTTGGCACTGTCTGGACATTGCCGCTGTATCAGGAGACATTTCTCTTACTCTTCAGTCTCCAAAATGACAGGAATGTGCATAATAAGATGACTGCAGGAAAAAAATACGCAATGTTCGATCTCATATCTTCTTCCTAGAAGAATGAAAGGTATTTAATATGGAGATTCCTAGCGGTTTGGTTTACGGGACCCGGCGGCACAACTAAAGCACAGAAATATCCAATATGATATAAGATGAAGTGACAGAAGAGTATATAGTGACAATGATCTAACACTAAGAAAGTTATATTTTACAATCCAGCACAGTAGATTTACTAATGAAAATGTGCGCCTTTTTTGTCGCAATTTGCAGAAAAAACGGGTGCATGCTTTGAATCACATTTACTAACCGTTTTACACACTTTTCTAACATTTTTCCACCTCGTATGGCAAGGGGGCGTGGACTCACTAGAACGGGACACAATTTTTGGCACACAAGCAGAACTTTTGGACAAAATCTGGAGCAGGATTTAGGAAACCCAAATTTTACAAGCCAGCCCATGCGCCAGAATAGTATATTTGCCTAACATTAAGGCCCCTTTCACACAAGCGAGTTTTCTGTGTGCTTGCAATGCGTTATGTGAACACACAGCACCCGCACTGAATCCTGGCCCATTCATTTCAATGGCTCTGTGTACATTTTTTCACGTATCAGCTCTGCGTTGCGTGAAAAACGCAGCATGTTCTATATTCAGCGTTTATTACGCAGCCCTGGCCCCATTGAAGTGAATGGGGCTTCATTTAAAAAACGCATTGCATCCTGAAGCAAGTGCGGATACAATGTGTTTTTCACTGATGGTTGCTAAGAGATGTTGTTTGTAAATCTTCAGTTTTTTATCACACGCGTGAAAAACACATCAAAACGCAAAGCACCGTCGCGGAAAAAAACTTAACAGCTGAACGAAATCGCAGACAAAACTGACTGAACTTGCTTGTAAAATGGTGCGAGTTTCCCTGAATGCATCCGGACCTAATCAGTCACGCTCGTGTGAAAGGGGCCTAAGGGTCTACTCAGGCAACTGTAAGTGTTTTGCAGATCCGTAAAACATGGATAAATACTGTGTGCTTTTTGCATTTTGCGGACCGCACACGGCCAGCCCTGTATAGAAATAGCTATTCTTGCCCCCATGGACAAGAATAGGACATGCTCTATATCAGAGATACTCAACCTGCGGCCCTCCAGCTGTTGCAAAACTACAACTCCCAGTATGCTTGGAAACCTACAGCTATTAGGCATGCTGGGAATTGTAACAGCTGGAGGGTGGTAGGTTGAGCATCCCTGCTCTATATTTTTTGCGTAGGAACGGATGCTGACAGAACATGGTGTGCTGTCCGCATCTTTTGCAGCCTCATTGAAATGAATGGGTCTGCACCCGTTCCAAAATTGCGGAACTGATGCAGACCCAGAAATATGCGGGTCGTCTGAATGGACCCTAAGACTGTGATTCTTATTCTTAGACAGTGTAAAGTACGACACCATTAGTAAATCTGCCCCACTGCATAGGACCAATAAAATGAAGTAGTCCAGCAAATCAACACATGGGGACGAAAGTCGGATTGGAGGAAAGTGTACGGCCAGCTGTAGGAGGGCGCTTATATCCATATAGTCGTCCCTCCCATCTGACTATCAATAATGGAAAGGCCCATATTGTACCGTATGTGCTCTTGAAATATCAGGAGCGTTCAGCCACTTACACATAACACCAGTGCTAAACTGACAGTTTTTCAGCATAATCTGCCCATGTTTGGCTGTTCGCCAGTGGCTGGATATCATCTGGGCAGACAATTAATAGTCAGTTCTTAAATCCTCAATTAACATGCTCAGTTCCTCATTCAAAGAAGTTTCCAGTAAAATTAAGTTACCTAGACGTTTTACTTAACAGGAAGTCTGGTGTCAAAGGGGAAAGTACCCCTATCAACTACTTACCATCAACCTACTCTTTAATGAGGACCTGTCCTGCTCCTCTTTTAGTAAATAATTGTATTCCATGTGAAATGACCCTTACACTGTTGTGCCGTTCCTCTGTTATTCCTTCTAGAAATTTATGAATAAAAGTCCAACTGGGTGTTATCTGTAAGGGAGGTTGTCCCAGGCTGACACTGGCAGCACTGAGACACCCCCCACCCAACCCCACTGGTAACATCCAGTTGTACATTTATTTACAAATGTCTAGCAAGAATAATGGAGGAATGGCACAACATAGAGTTACAATAGAGGCTCCAGAATTCTTATCACATGGGGAATTCAAGTAGTTACTAAATTAGGCATGTCAGAAGAGGTGACAGGTCCTTTTCAAAAGGGTTTTCCAGGATTTTTTGACCGGATAGGTCATCAGTATCTGATTGGTGGGGATCCGACATCTGGGACTCCTGCAGATCAGCTGCTTGAGAAGGCACCACCGCTCCTGTGAGCGTCGCGGCCTTCTCCGTGCTTACCAAGCCCAGCTCCGCACAGTGTATAGCGGCTGTGCTTGGTATAGCGCTCAGCCCCATTCATTTCTATAGTGCTGAGCTGCACCTATGCCATGTGACCGATGAACGTATTGTCAAACGGGCCTACTGCGAGCACCAGTGCCCTCTCAAATAGCTGATCGGCTGGGGTCCTGGGTGTCAGAAAACCCTTTAAATTTAGATCATGAACTAAAATGAGAAACTAAGAAATTAGAAGTAAACTCTGCTCATATATATGAAGTTGGCTCATAGTATGTGGTCCTAAAGGGGTTGTCTCATCACAGACAATGGGGGCATATTGCTAGGATATGCCCCCATTGTCTTATAGGTGTGGGTCCCACCTATATTGGGAATGGTGCAAAGTAATGGCTGGAGGACTCCAGTCCGGCCAACACCAAGCGCGCTCCCCATAGAAGTGAATGGGAGCGCACAGAGCATGACCGGCCGCCGCTCCCATTCAATTTTATGGGCCTGATAGAAATAGTGGAACCAGTGCTGGGCTGGCCTATTTGGGTGGACCCATTGAAAATGAATGAAGGGTGGCTGCGCATGCGCAGTGAGCCCTCCACAGCTTCTGGGGCTCTGTTCTTGGTGTAGGTGCGGATCTCAGTCGTGGGACCAGCACCTATCAGACAATAGGGGCGTATCCTAGCAATATGCCCCCGTTCTCTGAGAAAAGACAACCCCTTTAGGAAAGTGAACAGACAATACACTAGCTGAGATGAGACAACCACTTTAACTCTTTCTACATTGTATATTTCCAATACCACAAGGCCCTTTTTTTTTTTTACTTCAACCACTCAAGATTTCATAGAGGTCATCCTCCTGAGTATAATTATGCCATGGGCAAAGACAACACTGCCATAAGGGTTAAACAAAGATAAATAAATCTGTGAAAAACCAACATTTCCTATAATGGAGCCATAGTTTCCCTCTAAGACAATAGTGGTTGACATATGAATCCATATTTCACCATTTCAACCTCCCTTGTCTTGTAGGCGGAAAACAAGGCTCTGTACTAGGAAATTATTGGCAAGATAAAGAATCCTTTCAAGAGGTAAGCGATAAGACATCTGAAATACAACATGATAATCCAACTAGTATTTCGTATCCTATTATACCATCTACACACAGCAGATATAATCTTCACCCACACACACTATAGCGCTGCCTGTAATCGCAGTCAAATACCACAGACCCGTGTAATCAGTATCGCAGTGAGGGGGCTCATTACGTGGCTTAATGTCTTTGGAAATGTCTTCAAAATCCTAATTAACTAATTGCAATTATAAGTGCAATCACTGCATAAATGATACATACTGCTACGACTGCATTTTCTTATACATCTTTATGATTACCATACAGTATATATAGCACATATCATGTAAGAAATTGTATGGTTGATCGGTATTTGTATGATGGATTTGGCATTTTTGAGGCAACCAGCCATTCACACTACTAAACCCCACTCTGTGTATCAGTGCAGCCTGGGCACTCCTCCTGCTGGGAAGGGCCTCCCTCCCTCCTGGGCCCCTGTGAAGTTTAACCAGCAATATGTCCATACCTTTAGCAGGCAACTGCTAGGGGCCCCTAATCTCTGAGGACCCGAGCATTTACGTAATTTGCGTGTTGGTAATGTCCACCCCTGCCTATTACTATTATCTTCAGAAGAACCACGTGGATTTCACCACACTGTACTGATATTATTTTTCACATCTATAGAAATTTGAATCCCACCCCTGTGGACAACAGGTTCCCTACTCAATGGCAGACACGTGGCGTCACAACATGTGTTTACATATACATACAGTAATGGTTGATTCAAATAGTAATAGGCCAATGACATTTTACTATGAAGTATATAAATCTGGATATGACCAATCTCCCATCATCCACGGTGGCTTGGAGTGCTGGCCCTGCCATGGGTATGATTCGTATCTCGAGTGAAGACTTTTTTGCAGGTCCACAGTATGGGCACGACACTTGGACTTCTGAAGATTATTTTAAGTTCACTTTACTGGGTTCCAGGTCACAGATGCAGCCAAAGAAAAGTTTATTTTAAAAAAATTACCTAGTTCAGTGTGAGATTTAAAACAATTGGTGATGCATTGACAGACTCTACTCCTCCCTTGGTTCCTTTTATAACTCAGTGTCCTCCAAACCGTGGCTCTCCAGCTGTTCTGAAATGCCAAATTACAGCATGGTGGCAAGCTAATGGCTGGCTTCTGCAATTAACATTACAAACCTTGAGGTAAACTGGGCATAGGTGTGAACAACCTGATCCCATATTTCCAAGTGTCCTTGTTTATCTCCTGGCTCACGATATCCCAAGATGAGCAGCTTTGAAAAATGAAACTTCAACACCTGACAGTAACGCAAAAGTTTCCTCCCCCCAAAACTGGTCATCTCGGGATCTCAAGAGCAAAAGTTAGAAGGACACACATCTGCACAAGCTTCATGGATTGTGTTGACCATTACACAGGCATCTAAGACCCTCCAGAGATGCTATCTTAGAGAGGCAGCCTGGAGTTATAATGGAATTGCCCCAGCCTGCTAGGCTATAATGATTTGTATATAGTGATGCTATGAATGATGGTGTAAGTAGCCAGGTTATACACCATCATTCATAGGATCAATATATATAGTGGGAAGGGGGGGCAATCCAATTTTCACTCCAGGCTGGCGCTGCCGCTCTATGATGGCGCCCAAGTCCCAGATTATACACCCCATCCTTGCATTGCAGCATAAAGACATCTTTTAATAGCAGGCTGGGGGCTGGCTGGGGCAAGTTGGGCAACTTAGTCAACTGGACCGTTGCTGGGCTGGCTGGCGCTGCGTCTGCCGCTCTAAGATAGTGCCACCTCAGTCCTTACCTTGCCCTTGCGCTTCTGCTGCGTTCTGCTCATCCTCCTCTTCCAGTGGGAAGTATGAGACAGCAGAAGCATGGCAATCAAGGGGGTAGGAGGCACCCATTGAGCCGCGCACACACGCAGTGGCAGCGCTAGTACGTACATCACGCGCAACCTGAGGAGAAAAAGACTGTGGGCAATTTTAAAGGGCCGGGGGGTGAGTGGAGCAGAGCGGGCATTTAATACTTTGAGCGGGGGCATAAAATTTGCTGCGCTACTGCGCAGCCTAGGCTACAGACAACACTGTACAGGACCGGGTCGGGATTCCTGCTTCTCACCGGTTCTGCGAACCTGCCATAATTTTAACAAATGGTTCGGAGAGAACTGGCTGAATCCCATGCCTGCTTGTCCATAAAACTGACATGAATAGGACATGTTCTATCCAGGGATGAACCACCAATGAGGCCATGTGAGGCGATTACCTCAGGCAGCACCAGGTAAGGGAAAGAGAGGGGCAGCCGAAGGGAAGGAGTTAGGTTAAGAAATTGGCATTGGGGAGAGAGGGGCGCCATTTCAGTTTTCACCTCAGGCAGCAGAAAGGCTAGATGCACCCCTGGTTCTATCTTTATTGCCGGTGGAATGGACATACATCTTTACATCCATTTTTTGCAGTCCCATTGAAATGAATGGTTTTGCATCCAAACCGCCAAAAATATACAGTTGTGTGTATGAGGCCTTAAAGGGGTCATGCAAGAATGGGAGGGTTAGGGGGATGTACATACATGTCATGTATTCAATGTGAGCATAATGTTGTGTACCTTCCAGCCATCTATCTGCATTGTTTGGATTTGGAGTTGTTTCAATGTATTTTTGCATCTGAAATGTTTGGTAACGCTCACTTCTAGACATCAAGAACAAACAGACAGACTACAGAGCTTCATGTCGAAAATCTTTAAAATCTCCTGTAATGCTTTACAGCCCGTTAATCTCCCTCCTGGACTTTCTCAGACTAGCTGATAATTCTTTAAAATAGCAGAAAATCCAGAGATACATTTTCTGAAGAACATTGAAGCTTTCCACAGTCGTATCTCGCCTCTCTGTGGGTCTAGCGGCCCGGCCAGATCACTGCTGGACTCCGTAATAAGATAGAATAATAAGAATGAAATGTTCAATCAGTAAAAACACTGCCTAATTTCCTGAAATTATGGCCATCTATAAACATTGCAGAACTATTTAAATGTGCCCGTTGGGTATGGCCACTTTTAGGGTAGGACCAGATGTGGTGGGCAGCGGAGAAAAGGCCACAATGAGGCCAAAAACTGAGCAGCCGTGGAAGTCGCAGCCGTTTTACTGTTGGTTTTGCGAGTAACCCTACAAAAGCAGACGGCCATGGACAATAAGCAATCTACACAATACAGCTGCAGCTTCCACCATATCTGTGTCTCATTCACATGACATGACAGCCATTTTCAGAACCATTGCTGTCTACTGGGTTATTCACGGGTTGTTGTTTTTTTACGGGCAGTGAATAACAGATGCCCACATATAGGACATACTATTTTTGGCGATTTTGACAGCCAGACAGACCCCATTGAAATCAATGAACCCATTATTAATGGCTCTGTAGACAGAAGTCCACTGGACCAGGGGCGGACTGGCCGTAGAACTTACAGGGAAACTTCCTGGTGGGCCGATGCCAGAAGGACACCTGGGCTCCACTTACAGCCGCCAGCCATACGCTTCCTGAGTTAGGGCCCTTTCACATGACTGTATGCCCTCCGAGACATACGGTCCGTGAGCGGGCCATATGTCCCAGAGCGGCATCGATCATGCACAGGGGAGCGCACAGCATCATTGATTACAATGATGCTGCGCACGCCAGGTTGCCCACGGGGCTATTGTCCCGCATTCATATGATTTTATATGAACAATAGCCCCACGAGCAGCCCGGCGTGTACAGCATCATTGTAATCAATGATGCTGTGCGCTCCTGTGCGCACGATCGATGGCGTTCCGGGACATATGGCCCGCTCACGGACTGTATGTCTCGAAGGCCATACGGTCGTGTGAAAGAGCCCTTAATTAACACTAGGAGTTTCAATGACCTTATGTACCTGGCTGCCGCCAAAGGTGCCCTCCTGAATTTGTTGGCACTACTGGGGGTGGGGGGAATATATATATATATATATATATATATATATACACATATACACACACTGGGGGCACTGTGGGGGACATTATTTCTACTGGGACACTAAGGGGGAATAATACATACCGAGAGCACTGCAGGGGTGTTGGGGTTTAAAAAAAAATCCAAAATTCATTCATTTTTAACAGGTGTTAAAAATGGTTCCAAACGGATGACAAATGGACGTTAAAAACAGTTAGTCGGCCAGGAATTGGATTCACATATGGATGCAAAATGGCCATAAAAAATGTTGCGTTGTGTCCCTGTTGTGCACCTCTAATCTCACACAACTGCTGCACGAGCTAAATCACAGTATGGCCTAGGGTTGGCACTCAGTTAACCCTTTAAGAGGTCCATAATTAAACCACCTTGGTGAAAAACAATATTTATGAATTTGTAGATTTTCACGTTATGCATTTGAACTCCTTTTTTCCTCTGCAGAGCTCATCTTTCTAATATAAGATTTCACTAATTGGATACTCGTACTTGATTCTTTATCTTAATTAGATTATTTACCTCCAGCCCTCCACGCCTCCTGTACCGCTTGTAGCGTGCAGAAGCAAAACGAAACAGGGAAGGAAATTAATTAAACTCCTATGTGTCAATCGTTTTAGGATAAGACAGTCTGTCGCAAGGAACATCCACCCACGTCTAGATCATCTTACATACACTGATTAGCTACGGATTCTGCAACACTTTACATGGCAGAGAGAAGTCTCATCAGCACAGTCAGTCTGAGTCAGGACATGAAGGGAGCTGTAGTTTTGCAACAGCTGGAGAGCCCAGGTTGGAGATCACTGATCTAGCCCATGGATCCACGTGTAGCTCATGTGGTTGGATCATCAGGGCTTTCTACTCCTGCATTTGGAGGTTCAGAAATGGTAACATGTTTTACCACACTTTTCATGGTGACCAGCAATTATTTTTTTTTTTTATTATTTTGATTTATTGCAGTGTGGAGGAGGGAAACCAGAGTACCTGGAGGAAACCCATGCAAACTCCATGCAGATGTCCTTGGTTGTCAGCTTACTGTCTTCTGCTTTGTACAGTACTACAAAGGCATGGCTCATTCTTCCAAAAAACAGCATCGGTCAACAGGCTGTGTGTGATATAGCACCCATGAGCCATTCCCTTTAATAAAGTTCACCTGCAGTACCAGACACACCCCGTCTAGTCTTGCACAACATCTTTAAGTCACTACATGAAGTCAACTGAACATGAAATTTATTTTCTCGTTTGTACCACTTTTATGGTGTAGAAAAGTCACAAAATTATGATGCACGCCATATTTTTTAAAAGTGTTGAGAAATGTTGACAGGTGTCACCAGGAGAGGAAACAGACGGCATCATCCCGACATATAAATTCAATTTTAAGCCAGAAATTGGCACAATACATGAGGCATGTCATAGCAGTGGTCAATTTCTGTCTTAAAGGGGTTATCCAGCTTTTTGGATTTTATTTTAACGACAACAGCAGTGCATCATACTTGTTAAAAATAATGTACTCGCCTACAACCCGGTGCTCCATTCCGGTTCCCTTGAGTCCCTGACTCCCTTATGGAGTCCACCGGTCCCTTTCCTGTAACGTCCTGGAAGGATGGAGTCACATGCACCACTGCAGCCAATGGTTGGCCTCAGCCATGATGTGTCCCCAAGTGGCTGGTGATGTGTCGCTTGGGGACATGTCACCACTGAGGCCACGACACGCCGGTCTTACTATATGTGTGTCATGTAGTACCAGATAACAGTGAAATATATGGCCATCAGTGGGTGATAATAAGAAGGATAGCGGGATTTGAGTCAAAGGTACAGGCTATCTCTCCAAGAAAAGGACACAAGAGAAGCATGCATTTCACTGGTCATACCAGGGTGTGTCTGCTATCTGATATTCACCTATAAAGGCCCATGGAGGTAGGTACTAGATAAATTCCTAAGACCAGCCACATCTAGCCATCCCACGCTATTTTTGAGGCACCAGATGGCAGCATGTTATCTTAATACATCTCTGGCAGAAACATGCGCCATATTGTGAAACCTCATGTATTGCTGTACTGCATTGTGAAATTGTAATGAGTGCAACAAACAAATCGCATTTAGCATTGACAACTTGGACATACAAGATGGTGTCATTTGTGTCCGGCCACTTGTTTTATGCCACAGCCAGTAGCATACAGTAACTGGTGGCATTTTTGTGCATTTTTTTTCCCACGTTTTTCTATCCAGGGCAAGGAGACATTCGGTGTTAAAATCCATAATGCCATAGAAAACCATGGGCTCAGTTGTGGCATCAGTTTTCCTCCGGAGCTTCTGCCCAACACTGGAGAGAAACCACGCCGGATGGCCTGATGTGTGTGAAGCCACAGTCTAACCTCAGGCACATACGCCATAGGACAATTTTCACAGGAAGCCAATTAACTAAGCATATTTTGAAGCGAGGAAGGAAACCTACACAAATACAGGAGGAAACTACAAACTCCATGCCAATGATAGCTTGGGTGGGTATAGGCTTATGGCCATCACATATTAGTCTTCTGAACATAGTAGGCTTTCCTCAAATTCAGTTTACATCACTGGTGGCTCAGCTGTCATTCCCAAAAGCATTAATGTCTGAGTCAGAGGACATATGGTATTCACAAGTGACAGGGGAGGAAGCAGTGCGATAATGGCAGAGCTGGCTTTACTATAGGACCACAGTAGAAGGATATGAAAACAAATGGATCCTCTTTGAGGGAGCATTCCCTTCTTAAAGGAGTTTTCAGAGAGTTTTCTACTGATGACCTACCTCCGGATTGGTCATCAGTATCTGATTGGTTGGGGTACGACACTTGGGACCGCACCAATCAGCTGTTTGAGAAGGCACAGGTGCTCACAGTTTTCCCTAGGCCATGTGACATCGCGTTCATCTGTCACGTGGCCTAGGCTCAGCTGAGCCCCATTGAAGTGAATGGGGTTGAGCTCTATAGAATGTATGGCACTGTGCCTGGTAAGCTGAGAGAAGGCCATGGCACTACTCTAGGTGCCGGTGCCTTCTCAAACAGCTGTTGGCAAGGGGTCCTGGGTATCGGACCCACACCAACAGTAAAAAACTGTTGGAAAATCCATTTAATGCACAGGCACCGTCCGTGTGGTTGCTGCAGACAGATCCAGACCCTTTCAAATTGAACGGGTCCGTACCACAAAAAATAGAACATGTGTGGAGGCACAGACAGAAAAAACCCACAGAAGCACTCTGTAGTACTTCTGTGGGGTTCCGTGCCACTCCTACCGGATTGCAGACCCATTTAAGTGAATGGGTCTGCATCCGTGATACGGTGTGCACACTTCAGTTTTGTTCCCATTCATTGTCAACGGAGACAAAACTGAAAGGAACGGAGTGCGTTCCCATGCCGGATACATAACCACTGCAAGCAAGGTTTTTGTGTGGGTTGTTAGATAATGATCAAGACGTTTTCTTTCTAGGTCAGAGAGATAATACAACTGTATCCGTTCAGAACAGATGTAGGCGGTTGTATTATCAGAACAGAAGCGTTTTTTCTCATCCATGACGGATCCAGCAAAAATGCTGATGTGAAAGTAGTCTAAGGCTACACTATGACATGTGTTGCGCAACATTTTGTTGCACCAATGTTGCGTGAAAATTTTTTAATGATAGTCTATGGTGTCACACTGCAACATGCTGCGACACGGCAGTCGCTAAAAATCCATCCGAGGTGGATTTTTCTGCGACTGTCTCCTTGCAGCCACAGCATGGCGTGGTGCGTCAGCATAGACTATCATTAAAAATTGTCGTGTGACATTGGTGCGACATCAATGTTGCGGTGCGACACATGTTGCAGTGTAGTTTTGCCCTATGTGTCGCGCGACACATGTCGTCGTGTAGCCCCAGCCTAAGACTGGCGAGTGAATTGTCAGTCTTTAGTAAATGACCCTCAGTGTGTTTTCCTTCCACTGGAGATTTAGGATCCTCATCTATAATTCTTACATATAAGGCCCCAAATATCCAGTAAACCCCCTGACACACGATGGCTGCTAAAGATCCACTGAAAAAGTGATAGTAAAATAATGATAAACAGTCGTGGCTCTTTAAATATGAAGAGCCACGACCCCAGCAAAAGAGCCTTGTATCTCTGGAGTGAGGAAACATCTGAGGTTCTCATACCACAGTGTCTTGACTGTATTCCAATCTAAACCAGAATAAACATCTGCCATGTTTGAAGCGGTTAATAGTGCAACCAGAATGTTTCTTCACAAAACCCTGATTTGTAATAGATGAGCAATGTACCATGGATATACAATGCTTGTGTGCGACAAGCAACAATTCCATGTAAAATATAAAAAAATAAAAAACCATGCCAGTAATATGAATCCTCATGTTGTTTGGAAAAGTTGGGTGACAACCAAAATGGCTGCCATTACAGCTTCGATAGGAGTTGTCCTCAGTGGCGGATTTGGCCACACAATTGCTTGGAGCCCCACAGATCGAGGGTGCCCCCTCCTCAGGACATGGATACAGTTGAATACAGTGAAGTAGGGAGCTGTCAGTTCCCTGCTCCACCATTTATCCAGCAGTGTAGTACTAGTAGGCATGATGATGTCATTGTGCCTGCCATGCCAAGCTGCCGGACAGACAAGACGAGAACTGCAGTGAGAAATCTGCCCCCTTGGTCGTGAGAACATGGCTAGATGAATACTCATTTTGAAGACACTAAAGGAGCACCATATTGTGTGGGTATAGAAGGGGGCATTATTCAGTATTGGGGCATCTAAGGAGCACCATATTGTGTGTTGGTCATAGAAGGGGACATTATTCAGTGTTGGGGTATCTAAGGGGCACCATTTTGTGTATGGGCACATCAATGTGTTGGGGCGTATGTGGGACACTATATTGTGTTGGGTACACATAAGGGGGCAGTATACCATACACTGAACTGAATTGTGGCACATGAGGAGTCACCATATTAACAGTGTAATGGAGGTGGTGGAGATCAGCGGTGCTATGAGGCAGAGTTTAGTAGTTTAACAGAGTGGAGTTTAAAGTTGTGACAAGGGCCCCCAGATATAACTTTCCTTGGGCCCTAGAAATACCAAATCTGATGGTCCTCAGAACATCGTAAGAGCCTGTAGGCACAGTTTATTTGGCATCAAGTAGGCCACAACTTAAGTCATGTATGGCTTCAAAGGGTTGCTCAGGATTAGAGAACATTGGCACTTCCAAAAACTGGGTTATACCTGTCCATGTTGTGTTTAGTACTGAAGCTCAAAAGTCATTCACTTCCATGGACCTGAGCTGCAATACCAGAAAAAAAAAACATGAGCTGCAATACCAGAAAAAAAACCTATGGAACAGATAGAAAAAAGCAGCCATGTTTTTCTAACTAAAGGGCAGCATGGTGGCTCAGTGGTTAGCACAGGTGCCTTGCAGCTCTGGGGTCCTAGGTTCGACCAAGGACAACATCTGCATGGAGTTTGTATGTTCTCCCCGTGTTTGTGTGGGTTTCCTCCGGGTTCTCCAGTTTCCTCCCTTACTCCAAAGACATACTGATAGGGAACTTAGATTGTGAGCTCTATTGGGGGTGGCGTGATGCAGAATATAGTGCTATATAAGTGCATAAAATAAATAAAAATAAATAAAAAATGGATGGTCATTTACCTGTAAGGCCATGTAATATATGAATGCCTCAAGTAAAACAGAGTGAGGGCTGCTGCTTGTCTCTATTGTGATTCAGAGGAGGGTCTTGAGTGCCACCCATCTAATTGGTCCTATGGACAGAGGTTGTCCTGGGGGGATAACCCCTTTAATGATGTACTGTAAAATAATCAATGTCAGATGAGTGGGTAGGGGCCAAATATTGCCTAGATTACCGACATAGCCTCCTGCCATGCCCGTAATAATTCAGTACCGCCCGGTATCTCAATTTTTAATTATTCATTGTGCATTTATTCTTGAAGAATGCAATTATTGTACTGCAAGTGATTAAATCAATGAGGTCACCTCCTGCTTGAGATTAATACACTGTGTGTGTCACCTTCAATGAATTAGTTGGAAACTGATTAATTGACTTGGTTATTTCTTTTATTACCCAAGTTCATACACGTACAGCCATTATTATGCCAGTCAGCCTGCTATGCTGGTACTAACACTTCGGAGGAGGTGTTCGGTGGAACTAGGAAGTAGACCTTCAAAAAACAGTCACCATTGGATTGAATACAGTACTTAAAGGCATGGGCGTAACTATAGCCATAGCAGCCATAGCACTTACATAGTTTCCTAATATAAGGTGCTATCATACATAGTTTTAATTTTTGCTACTTATGCTGCTGTTTAATTTTCTTACAATAGGGGTGGGGGGCCCCATCTTATTTTGCTACGGGGCCCTATGAATTATGGTTACACCCCTGCTGGATCCAGAGATCTCCCCACTCATTGCTCTGCTATATTTATATCAGGCTGGCCATTAAGGAGGTATGTCCTTTCTCAGGGGACATGCCCTTTCCACTGCAGCTCTCTCCTTATCACAGCTCAGGGGGCATGTCCCTTCTACTGCAGCTCTCTCCCAATCATAGCTCAGGTGTCCTTTCTATGGGGATTTGTCCTTAATACTGACACTCAGCACAGAATAGTGGACAGGTCCTTTCTACTACAGCTCTCTCCCTGTAACGGTCATAGCTTCTAACAGTAGATACAGCTGGTGGCAGTTGAAGGATGGAACTAAGCATGTGTGTCCATCTCAGTGGACAGATAAATAAGGAAAACAACAAACAGCAGGGGGCAGGGACGGACTGGGAACTTAAAGTGGCCCTGGAAAAAATACAAAAAGTGGCCCTATGTTGTAGTCGGGTCCAAATTAATAGCTGGCAGCGCCAACACAAGTAGACGGAGCCAGCAATACCATATTGTGACACATAATACCACCCCAACAGAGCCAAATACCACAGTCCAGCACAAAATACTGACAGCAGCACAAAATACATCCCCAAAAACTTCCACTGGCCGGCAGTGAGGAGGGTCCAGGGGGCCCACCGGGAAATTCCCCTTTAAGGTCTATGGCCAATCCGTCCCTGGCAGGGGGCCCTAAATAGATACATATTATTGAATACCTCAGTAGCTATACTTCATTTTTAAGTATAGCATAAAAGTATTGATATCCAGGTACTGGTTTGAAAAGTAGACTACTTTTATGGGAGAACCTCTCTGAAGAGCTGTTTGGTTTAGAAAATCAATTCCCCCCATTCAGGACCCTCATCTACATGCCAGAACACACCTGGCAGCTTTGAAGGACTTAGCATAGCCATGGCCAAAGACGTTAAATGAAAACTGTGTAATGCCATATTTCTCCTGTGGTGGCGCTGTGGAATTGGACATTTCCGTGATCGGTGGGATGTAAGCTTCTGATCACTGAGGTCTCAGCTTCTGCATATCATTTAGATATGCTTCTAACAAAAGTTTATAAAGTGGGGCACCCCTTTAACGATTTCACCTGTGAGCCCCATTCTTGCCTCAGATCTAAAAAAAAAAAAAAAAAAAGGCACAGCTTTCTGTCCAGCCGTGCATTACCACAAAAAAATTAGATATTTGAGATGTGGAGAAAGATTTAATTCCATGAAGTTACCTAACTGGGTATCTACAAGCTGAACCTTCATACTGTTGGACCATGTATGGGCACCATACAGTAGGTGGATATACATTGACCTGCAGTGGTCTACAACCTGTAACCTTTTGACAAACTACAACTCGCAGCATAGCTGCAGACCAAAATGTGACGTGGCAGACTCCCAGCTACAGGTGATACCATTCAAAAAACTAGTGTAGATTTCAAGATGCATCAAATTTATTAATAGGTGTATCTTGGTCCAACAGACTTGGCATAAAAAACACTAGTCTCTAGTAAATCTGCCCCAGAGACTAATAAAATAAGAATTTCTAATGTAAGCTACAATGACCTACAAAAGCAAAATTCAAAAACAACAGAAGAGCCTCTCTGTGACACAATAGGTGACATTTCACTACACACAAGTGGTTAGACTTTCCTCCCAGACCTGCAGCCGGTCAAGTTGCAGCTCTAAATGGAGCTCTGTCAGAGAACTATTAGCAGGGAGCTTCTTCTCCGATGAAGAATTCTAGCTCACAATGCATAGAATACATATAAAACACAGTATAAACTATACTCACCGCCATAATATTACAGTACGGTATCTTTTAGAACCTACCTTGAAGGAAGAGGAGCCTTGTCTGCCTCTGCTACATATCACTTCCTGACTTGCTGCTGCTGCTAGTTCCTATTTTGAAACTTGAAGAGCTGCTACCAAAATGACCGAGCATTTACATTTCTGGTAGATTACGTGCAAGGACTACGTACCAGAAACTGTTTGTAAGTCATATTTCACATGCACACAAGATGTGTCACTCTTGCTGCATTGTTGTCAGTAGATTAAGGCCATCATCGGCAGTCATCTTCTAATCCCAACATACAAACAACATACAAATACAATTAGGTCTCATCTAGTGAGGAGATGAGAAGTTTCATCGTGTCTACTGACTATGTTGAGTGCTACGAGGCCGGTCAATTGTGTAATTTCATGAAATCTACTTCCTTGTATAGTAAAACTCTTGATAAGGGCTCATGCACACGACCATATGTATTTTGCAGTCCGCAGAAAATACGGATGACAGCTGAACAGCTGACCCCTAATAGAACAGTTCTATCCTTGTCCGTAATGCGGACAATAATAGGACATGTTGTATTTTTTTGTGCAACGGACATACGGAATGCACACGTCGTAACTTCCATTATTTTTGGAGACCCATTGAAATGAATGGTTCCACATATGGTCTGTGTGTGTGAGCCCTAAATGAGGCATGTATGCCAGTTTTTGCTTGTCATTGCCGGTCTTATCCCCGGTGGATCCACAGAAGTTATAAAGAGACACTTCAGTGGGCCCGCAGCCTCCTCACAGAATACCAAGCACAGCGCTGTCCATTGTACAGAGGCTGTGCTTGGTATTGCAGCTCAGGCACATTGACTTGAATAGGGGTGCGGCTAGGCCACGTGACCAATGAACGTGACGTTACAGGCCTAAGAAGAGGCCACATTGCTTACTGGAGCTCCACAGCCTCTCAAAACAGCTGATCAGCAGGGGTGCTGGGAGTCAGATCCCCACTAATCAGGTACTGATGATCTATCCTGATGATCTATCCCAATATTAAGACCCTGGACAACCCTTTTGTGACATTTTGTTGGATCAAAAAGTGAATTTTTGCTGCAACTGATACCCAAGATCTTTTTAATAGAAAACTGTAATATAACTGAAATATATGGTCAATAACCATAAGTGTAACATAAAATCAAATAAAGATTTCACTAAACATTGCATTAAAACATGATATAAACTGTATTTATAATGCTGAGCAGGTGCGATGACTGTTATACACATTTTAGTAGCCGCCGGCTACTACTAGCTGTCAAGCTCTTCAGTTTGCAGGCAACTTCCTGTCTATTAAAATTTCTGTCCCTGCAAAGATGAATATTTCTGGGGGCGAAAGGCTTTTCAACGGGAGAAAGTTCAAGTGAATAAATTCACAAACTGGTCCAATTACAAAACAAGCCACAATAGCAAGAAGAGACATGTGCAACAAGACGTCTATTAGTTTCATGGGACATTCATGGGACACCATTTCAGTTGAAGTGGCCAAACAGGATGAGCAAAGTCCTACCTATCTGAAGATCTGAACAAATCATAAATTCCAAAAGTTTACTGTGCGCACAAGACTTAACATGACCCCCTTGCCCCTATATTGATCCAAATCTATAAACGTGAACTCCTATGAAAAGCCAATGGCTCCCAATAAACTAGAAATTATCATTAAAGGGGTTATCCAGGAAATTCTAATGATGACTTATCCTCAGCGAAGGTCCTCATTATCACATCGGCCGAGTCCCAACATCCTCGCTGATCAGCCGTTCCATGGAGCGCTGGATTCACCAGAGCTCTGGTTAGTGCAGCCAGCTCCAGAAGGCTCACCAAGCACGGCTCCATACATAGTATCACAGAGGATAAGTCATCAATATATATTACTTGATAAACCCCTTTAAATGGGTTGTTCCATCTCATCATTTATGGCATATCAATTGGATATGTCACAAATGTCAGAGAGTGGCAGGTCCCAGTATAGGGCCCCTGAAGTAAAGGAAGAGCAGCTCCTTTTTCCCAGCTATTTCTAGCACTCCCATTGGTGAACAGATGTTGGTGTGTGATGTGTTGTGGTATCTGGCACCAACACGTCAGCAGTTGTTGGGTGCAGCCTTCATGGATCATACTTCTTTTTCTATTACATCCCACAGATGCTTGACCAACTTCAGACCTGGTGGAAATGTGGATGAAATGTCAACACGTAAACGCTATCAATCATATTCCTCAAACCATTCCTGAACAATTTTGTCAACAGTTTGTGAGTGGTTTTTGTCATGGTTAACCACTGTATAATTTTCTGGGCTCGCTCTGATTTTATTGTTTTGTACTTTTATCCTCTCTGGTTTTATGGATTTCAGTAAAACTTTTATTTATATAGCCCTACTTTTTACCTCCTTTTTTATCCTCATCCTTTGCAAGTGGGATCAACCTGATTCCAGGGAGTGGAGCTGCAGCTATTGCACCATTTGAGGATACCTTTCTGATATTTCTGCACAACCCCTCCTGGTAAGCCTCGTTATTCGCTGTATGGTCGGCATTTCTCTAAAGGGTTCACACAAGGTAGCACCCTTGTTCTTTAATGCTAATCAACAAGGGGCATACATAACTACGTAGTTATTCTGGTTAAAGTTCAAGTTCAAGTCTTCTGAGGAAGGCATAAGAAAACTATAAGCAATTGTGCCTCATAGGGAAAATATCTTCCTGGTCCGCCAGGATAAATATGCATGCAAAAAAATAGGACCCAGTAGTTAAGGCCAAACTACAGAAAGTCATCTTGTAACCCATAGTTGTAATAGGAGACCATCATTTATGTTAATTGTGTGCACTTCAATACACGTTCTTATCATAGGAGTTCAAGCTATGATTGGATAAGCAACTGTAATGATGATGCATTGTGAACATGAGAGATATGCTAAATGTTGAGCAATAATACAAAAACATTGTAAAAAATAGATTATTCATACAAGAACAATCATTAATTCAAAACAGCTTAGATGTGGAGATGGCTTTCTATGTGCTTTACGTCTACTTGTAGAGCATTCACTTGGAAAACTTTTGTGCTATTCTTTTACCTTTTAGATGTCTTGTCAATCTCATTGAGTTGTGGTAATCCTCTGACAATGCAATAGAATAGGGAGAGGCCTCTGTATGGCTTTCATGGGGAGAGTGTGATCTTAGCAAGAGCATGACCCGGTCAACAAAAAATTGCAGCCATATAGCAGATATTACTGTAGGTATCATCAGAGCTTACACACAAAATATCGTGAGTTTAAAAATATCTGCATGGGCTAACCACAAAAACAGTACTTTTTACTTGTACTGTCCTTTAATCTAGGCAAGAGTGTTCTCATCTATATCTTGACAGGAATTGAAACACAAAATATAATAGGAAGTTGTAGAGTTTCTCATTATATAGAGCGACAAAGCATTATTAAAGGGGTTGTCCGGGTTCAGAGCTGAACCCGGACATACCCTTATATTCACCCAGGCAGCCCGCCTGAACAGGGCATCGGAGCATCTCATGCGCTGGATCGCGCAGGGCAAGGGCTCTTTTGTTTACATAACACACTGCCGGGCGGACGCTTCCGCCCGGCAGTGAGTTCGGTGACGTCACCGGCTGTAATGGGCCGGCTTTAGCGCTGCCCTAGCTGTTTTACTTAGCTGCTTTTTTCTTGCCATAATACAAATTCTAACAGTCTATTCAGTAGGACTATCAGCTGTGTATCCACCTGACTTCTGCCCAACACAACTCATGGTCCCAACCCCATTTATAAGGCAAGAAATCCCACTTATTAAACCTGACTGGGCACACCTGTGAAGTGAAAACCCTTTCAGGTGACTACCTCTTGAAGCTCATCAAGAGAATGCCAAGAGTGTGCAAAGCAGTAATCAAAGCAAAAGGTGGCTACTTTGAAGAACTTAGAATATAAGACATATTTACAGTTTCACACTTTTTTGTTAAGTATATCATTCCACATGTGTTAATTCATAGGTTTGATGCCTTCAGTGTGAATCTACAATTTTCATAGTCATGAAAACTCTTTGAATGAGGTGTGTCCAAACTTTTGGTCTGTACTGTATATATATATATATATATATATATATATATATATATATATATATATGTGCCTTGCGAAAGTATTCGGCCCCCGGGAATTTTTCAACCTTTTGCCACATTTCAGGCTTCAAACAAAAAGATATAGCATTTTAAATTTTTAGTGAAGATTTAGTGAAGTGGGTCATAATTGTGAAGTGGAGCGAAATTTATTGGATCATTTTAACTTTTTTTGTAATAATAAAACTGAAAAGTGGGGCGTGCAAAATTATTTGGCCTCCTTGCATTAATACTTTGTTGCGCCACCTTTTGCTGCAATTACAGCTGTGGTCTCTTGGGGTATGTCTCTATCAGTTTTGCACATCTAGAGACTGAAATTCTTGCACATTCTTCCTTGCAAAACAGCTCGAGCTCTTTGAGGTTGGATGGAGAGCGTTTGTGAACAGCAGTTTTCAGCTTTTTCCACATATTCTCAATTGGATTCAGGTCTGGACTTTGACTTGGCCATTCTAAGACCTGGATACGTTTATTTTTGAACCATTCCATTGTAGATTTTGCTTTATGTTTGGGATCATTGTCTTGTTGGAAGATAAATCTCCGTCCTAGTCTCAGGTCTTTTGCAGACTCCAACAGGTTTTCATCCAGAATGGTCCTGTATTTGGCTCCATCCATCTTCCCATCAATTTTAACCATCTTCCCTGTCCCTGCTGATGAAAACCAGGCCCAAACCATGATGCTGCCACCATCATGTTTGACAGTGGGGATGGTGTGTTCAGGGTGATGAGCTGTGTTGCTTTTATGCCAAACATATCGTTTTGCATTGTTTCCAAAAAGTTGGATTTTGGTTTCATCTGACCAGAGCACCTTCTTCCACATGTTTGGTGTTTCTCCCAGGTGGCTTGTGGCAAACTGTAAGCGAGATTTTTTTATGGATATCTTTGAGAAATGGCTTTCTTCTTGCCACTCTTCCATAAAGGCCAGATTTGTGAAGTGTTCGACTGATTGTTGTCCTATAGACAGACTCTCCCAGCTCGGCTGTAGATCTCTGCAGTTCATCCAGAGTGATCATGGGCCTCTTGGCTGCATCTCTGATCAGTCTTCTGCTTGTTTGAGATGAAAGTTTAGAGGGACGGCCAGGTCTTGGTAGGTTTGCAGTTGTCTGATACTCCTTCCATTACAAAATGATCGCTTGCACAGTGTTCCTTGGGATGTTTAAAGCTTGGGAAATCTTTTGGTATCCAAATCCGGCTTTAAACTTCTCCACAACAATATCACGGACCTGCCTGGTGTGTTCCTTGGTCTTCATGATGCAGAACCCTGAGACTATCACAGAGCAGGTGCATTTATACGGAGACTTGATTACACACAGGTGGATTCTATTTATCTTCATCAGTCATTTAGGACAACATTGGATCATTCAGAGATCCTCAATGAATTTCTGGAGTGAGTTTTCTGAACTGAAATTAAATGGGCCAAATAATTTTGCACGCCCCACTTTTCAGTTTTATTATTACAAAAACAGTTTCAATGATCCAATAAATTTCGTTCCACTTCACAATTGTGACCCACTTGTTTATTCTTCACCAAAAATTTAAAATGTTATATCTTTTTGTTTGAAGCCTGAAATATGGCAAAAGGGTGAAAAGTTCCAGGGGGCTGAATACTTTTGCAAGGCACTGTATATATTAGTATTACATCTCTGTTAAATGAGAAATGCTGAGTGAAATAGTAGGATGAAAGTTGATACTTTCCAACATCTTTGAAGTAATTGAAAAGGTCTAATGCATTTTTCTGCAGCATGGAAAAGTGTACACCGTACCTGTAGACATCTTTTGTCCTTTCAAGGGAAGGTTCTTTCATTCATAAAACGTTTGGCTTTCTCCCTGTCTGGACGTATCTTCAAACAAATTAAAATCGTATATAGAGAGCGCTGCCAGGTGTCAGGACAGATTCCAGCAGACTAACTGGATCAGATGGAAAACGGAGCCAGAAGCGATAGTTTTATCCCAGCTCTCATTTGAGACACTGGCAGTGTTCCTACTTCTCCCTGCACTTATGACTCTCCTGCCATAAACAATCTAGTACTCTTACTTCTATAATGGCATGGGCTGTCAATGGGCCGAGTGTGAAATATCAGTGTCTGAAAGTTGTAAAACAATCTGGAGACCAATTTCTTGTGCTGAGATCATTTATTTAGGTCTTTTCAACCATGTGCCAAAAGAGTTGTACAGTGTCAGACTTGGTCGGGTACCTTGTGCCCATAAACTCTTCAGCCACACAGGATAAGGTCATGCTCACCTCAAATTCATTGTAAATTCTGCTGTAATCATTGCGCACACAGGTCACAATATCAATAGATTATTTGTCAATGACTCCACAAAAGTTATAGATGATAGAAACAAGCGATCAGCTGGAAGTCAAGCTTAAGGTCAGGTTGTCTTTTACTGGATTTTACGAGTCATGCTATAGCATGGCACATTTCAGATTATGGGCCCACCAGAGAATAATCTGATAAACCCATCCGACCCTAATCTGGGGTTAAAATATTTTACAAATAAGTTTATCATTCTATATTGGACCAGAATCAGGGAATAAGCTATCAAAGGTAACACAGCTCTACTAGTGGTGTGGTTGTCATGGTGGAATATCTCCAACTTGGTGGATCCACTGAAGAACTAGCCGAATTGCGTGATCTTCAAAAATTCCCTAAAGAAAAATAAATCATATGTATCCTAATTCACCTTCATTACACAATGTGTCCCTTTTGGGGAATATGGAAGCCACAAAAGGAGGGAGTCTCCTGCTTTAGGCCTTTCTCTCTCCTGTATAGAAAAAAAGAGGGTAGAACTTTTCCTGACACAGAAGTTACTTACGCTAAGCCTGAAGCGGCACACTTGATTGACCTTAAAGAAGCTTTCCTAGATGCTCCTTCCATATAATATGTAAAGGCAGAACTATTAAAAAATGAAGAAAAAAAAAAGATAGAAACCTTACTCGCCTGTCCAATGTTTACCATCTCAGAAATGGCTTCTGCTGATTTAGTCGGGGATGTCATTGCTGCAGAGAAATTAACCTGCAAGACTGCTTAATGTGACCACTGAGGCAGTGATTGGCTGCAACGATCACTGGGGTAGGTGGAGACAATATTGCTGCAGTTCCAGTGGTGAGCATGGGAAAAGTAACGCAAGAGCAGCAGGAGTTTGGACAAGTGATTAAAGGGGTTATCCCATGATTAATGTAAAAAATGAATATCAGACATCATATAGTACATGACAATCCCCTTCTAACAAAGCTAGAACCAGTCCTGTACTTCACATGGATCTAGAGATCTCCCCATTCATTGCTCTGCTAGATTTATACCAAGCTGACAGCTCAAGGGGAGTGTCTTTTCTGTTGCAGCTCAGGGGGCGTGTCCATGTTCTCCCTATCACAGCTCAGGAGGCAGTTGAAGGATGAAACGGGGCATGTGCGGCCTTCTCAGTGAGCAGGTCAAAGAAATAAGAACAAAATAGCAGGTGGCGCTATACAGACACATTTTATTGAATAGCTCACTATACTAGGCTATACTAAATTATTAATTACATGCAATGACAAAAGTATTCAGATCCAAGTGCTGGTTTGAAAACTGTAGTATATTTTTCATGGGACAACCCCTTTAAGGTTTCTCTTGCTATTTTATAGCGCTGCACCTGACAGAATCTCTCTGTCATTGGTTGTTCTGCCTCAGGTTTTGGGGCCCCGTTTTCAAATGTTAAAGGAAGATCACCGAAGGAAACCTGCTTTTTGAAGGTTCTGCTAACAGAACGTAGAATGTAATAAGAATTCCAGATACGTTGACTTATCTTCTACCTTTCGGCCAGCTTCTAGTTTCAGACTGTTTAACAGAGGCAATTACACCAATAGCTCAGATAATTTTAACAAAGGATAAATGGACGTCATTTACTCAGGCGGGAAGATGAAAGACTGAGCTGAAATCTGAACCTGCAATCTAGACATTACAGAACGGATTGAAGAGAACCAGTGATGACTGCTTTGTGTGCAACCTGCTTTTATTAGTGTGTAACCCATCTCAGTCCAGCCCCGATCAGAGAAGAGATTATACTAAATGTCAGCGAATGGCACATGACCGATACAAGATCCGGCATTTTCAGTTTACATGGTAACACACATAATTCCCATGCGGCTATCTTAATTTGTTTTTTTTATCTACAGCTCAGATATTGTGGAACATAAGGCCCGCCATACACATGAGATGGCGTGGTCCAAGCGGGCATTTTGTTGTGGACAAGGAGAGGAGAGAAAGCCTCCACTAGACTCTATGTGGTTATCTCCCAGAGAGAACAAAATTATCAGGCATATTGAAATCCAACAAACCGATCCTTATCTCCCCCACCTGCCATTGGGGAAAAGTTGTCCAATTGCCAATTCAACATACCTCTAATGGATATGGCCAACTTTGGTCACCATTTATTACCTAGACACAATGGAGTCACAACTTCAAACTCGTCACTAAGGCTACTTTCACACTGGCGGCAGGCCTGATCCGGCAGGTGAAGGGTGCTGCCGGATCAGGCCTGCCGCAGTGACATGTGTGGAGCCGGAACCGCGCTCCGGCCCCACACATGTCACACAGTACATACATATACATACACATAAACATACACACACATACATACTTACATGCTCCCCGGCAGGTCTTCGGAGCGTCAGGACGGCTCACACAGGTCACGATTCCCCACAGCGCCCTCTGCTGGGCGCCTGGTGGAATCGTCATCTGACAATTCCACCAGGCTCCCAGCAGAGGGCGCTGTGGGGAATCGTGACCTGTGTGAGCCGTCCTGACGCTCCGAAGACCTGCCGGGGAGCATGTAAGTATGTATGTGTGTTTGTATGTCTTTATGTGTGTGTATGTTTATGTCTGTATGTGTCTATGTGTACCCGGATCCGTAATGGACTCCATTGAAAGTCAATGGAGGGCGGATCCGGTTACCATTATGGTCACACCAGACGGATCCACCCCCATTGACTTGCATTGGGGGTCATTCCGGATCCGTCTTGGTGCGGATGCCTGGACCGGAGAGCAAACCGCAGCATGCTGCGGTTTGTTCTCCGGTCTGAAGACGGAACGGAATGCTTTCAGGAGCATTCCGTTGTCTTCAGTTCAGTTTTGTCCCCATTGACAATGAATGGGGACAAAACTGAAGCGTTTTATTCCGGTATTGAGCCCCTATGACGGAACTCAATACCGGAATTTTAAAACGCTAGTGTGAAAGTAGCCTAAGATAAAACACTTTTTCTTTATTTATTTTGGATTAGAAAAACATGGCTTCTTTCTTCCAAAAACAGCTCCACGTCCATGGGTTGGGCCTGGTATTGCATCTTAGCTCTGCTGAAGAAAATGTAGTGGTGCAGAAATACCACACACAACCTGTGGACGGATGCAGTGCTGTTTTTGGAAGAAGGTAGACACAGACTCTCCAGCAGTTATAAAACTCCAACTTCTAGCCGCAGGGAGAGCTAAAAATTGGGAAACACTGCTGTAGGACATTAAATTAAACTGAGATGTAAAAGAGGTTTAGATTGGAGCAGTAGGAAGGGTAGTAGCCTGGTAGGAGCCATCGGGGGGCAGCGTTAGCAGTCACACCTACTGTAGGTTTTGATTCCTGAAGAGGTCCAGAGGCAAGACAGAGAAGAAGACATTGGTATTATATGTGGCTCTTGAAAGGCATGGGTCCTGTAATGTATTATTCATCAGTGCCTAAAAAGTTCTTCCAATTTAAAGTATCTGACTGGTGTCCTACAGTCATTACAGCATAGAAAACAGCAGTGGAATTCTTGTATTTCCACTTGGGGCTAATAACATTCTTACTGATGCCCCATTAATTCTATACAGTATAGTATTCAGGCAGCTGTTGAGATTGACTCCCTAGGAGGTCATGTGGTGGGTCTGTGGTGTCCTTTTGTGATCCATCTGTGCTGCATAGTCTAGAATATAAAGAACAAATTACAGACATCATAGGAGGAAAAACATCCCTAAGGGGCTGCAACGATGA
Source organism: Rhinella marina (assembly GCA_900303285.1). Classification (NCBI taxonomy): domain Eukaryota; kingdom Metazoa; phylum Chordata; class Amphibia; order Anura; family Bufonidae; genus Rhinella; species Rhinella marina. The sequence goes on along the minus strand of ONZH01013157.1, from coordinate 37,424 downwards.
AAAACACAGGTTTATGGACTCAAACAAAATTTGGTTAAAGAGGACCTTTCATGGTTTTATCTTTAAAGGGAACCTGTCATCTCCGAAACACCCCCTTAACTAGAGTAAGCGGTGTATAATGTAAGTGACGTTGAGTCTGGTTATGTAATTTTTATCTTCATACTCACTTCCATTCTGATGTTGTGCTCCCACAAACCAGCAGTAAAATGCACTCAGTGGACTCCAGTGCTCACTCACATAATGGAGAGGACTCAAAGAAGAGTCCTCTCAATGTATTTTACTGCAGGTTTGTGGGAGCACAGCGTCGGAATGGAAGTGAGTATGAAGATAAAACTTACATATTCAGATTCAGCATCACTTACACTATACAACACTTACTCTAGTTCAGGGGGTGTTTCGGAGATGACAGGTTCCCTTTAAGTAACTAAATACCTTTACTGGCAGGGCACCCCCCGCTGATGCTGGCACCCGGTCCGGTTTTTGAAAATAGCGCTCCTGCACCCCGCTGTGACCCCCTATATTTCTCCCGCTCAGTATGCTAATACTGAGCATCGGAACAGGGAGGAGGAGACGCCCGGGTTTCTCAATGGGCGTCTCCTTCTTCCTGGCTGTGCCGCGATCCAATCACATCGGAGAGCGTCACAGCCAAGGAGTTGATAATCAGATGTTATATAAAAATGGAATGGCTTGACTTCTCCAAGGAGCTACTACTAATTTTCTACCAGGATGCCTCATGTGAAATTCTTTAACTCCATTACACTTCTGTCTGTGACCAGATGGATGTGATTGCAAGACCAATTATGTTATCGGTCTACGCTATGTACTGTATCAATAAAATGAGCAAAAAGTCTTGGTCAAAATCTAACCTAATTGAGAGAACTTTCAATATATGTTTTCAATATATGAGTTGAGTTCCTCAATCAAATGGTATCTAGGACTAGGGGTGTAGCTATAGGGGGTGCAGAGGTAACAGTTGCTACTGGGCCCAGAGCCTGAGGGGGCCCAAATACCCTTGTGCTGCATAAGAAGACACTGGTATTATAGGAAGTGCATACAGGTTAAGTTATACCTCTGGTTGGAGGGAAGGCGTTAGGGTCAATTTGGTATAAGGAAGTGCTGTTTAAATTTTTGCCTCAGGCAGCATGAAGGCTATGTGCTTCCTTGCCCCTGGCCGCAAAGCATGAGGGAAGCGGGGCCCAAGCTGAACTCTTGCACCAGGGCCCATTAGCCTTTGGCTACTCCCTGGCTAGGCCCCCGTATAGCATTATTTTTGCACCAAACAAATAAATCCTTCACTTTTACATGGATCCAACAGAGGGGATTCAGATATATGATTAACTGGAGCCTTAAAGGGGTTGTCTCACTTCAGCAAATGGCATTTATCTTGTAGACAAAGTTAATACAAGGCACTTACTAATGTATTGTGATTGTCCACATTGCCTCCTTTGCTGACAGGATTAATTTTTCCATCGCATTATACACTGCTCATATACAGGGGCTATGACCCCTGCTGCAGAGGAGATACAAGGTGGCTGGGACAGGAGCTTCTGCATATGTGCACCTATGGTGGACTCCCATGATCCTGGCCACCAGAAAGGCAGGTGCTTTTTCCTATAGTGTTCAAACACGACCACCACTGCTGGATTGCAGGGTGGTCATAACCCCAGGATACGAGCAGCATATAATGTGATGGGAAAATGAATGAAGCCAGCAAAGGAAGCAATATGGACAATCACAATACATTAGTAAGTGCTTTATATTAACGTTCTCTACATGATAAATATCATTTGCTGGAGTGAGACAACCCCTTTAAAAAAAGACTATTTGAGGTTCTTCCTGACCCACAATTTTACCATATCTCATGAACCGCTATGTACTATAGGACTGAAACTCTACATTAATGGTTCTGGGCTGCTGATACAGGGCTGGAGTGTGACATTATACATAGATTACTCCTACACAACGTTCTTCAGCTTTTTACACTGTATGATATAGTTCACACCTCTATAATGTGTTGCACGTTCAGCATTACTATTGGGCAGCTTCTGATAAAATTAACACTTTCACCTGCAAAGTGTAACATCGACAAGCACAACAGTACGTGAATCATCCGCAGTCACTTATTAAAGCTGCAATGAACCCACTGATTTATGGTCGTTTTTTTTAGCTATAACAATTCACCAGATTTCTAGCATGAAGCTTATGACCTTGCATCATGATGGAAAGCAGGTTATATAGTATATCTGAAGTAGATGAAATAATAATGGGAGGAGGGGTGTAAACTTCTAGATTCTTAAACATAATCATAAATAAGGTGATAAAGAAAGGAGATGACGGCCCTAACCTCAAGGCAACTCCCTCTCCACTCCTTACATGTCTCTTATGTTACCTTATCCCTATCTATGAAATCCTGCGGTAACATGATCTGGATTTCTTCCTCTGCGTTGAGTATTGTGGTTATTCCTCTAAAGATCCATTGTTCATGCTCCGACTTTGATTTCCTTTCCATTTATTTGGCCCGCTGTTCCTCTTTTGAATCCAACACTTGATCTATTTGGCAATTCACCTGTCTGATTTCTAACTCTGTAGTGAGTCATCACAACCAAGTGTATTCTTTATCAACATCATCAAAGGCAGTGAGGGACATTTATCAAGACCGACGTTCCCATACGCTGGTGTTAATCCCTCTGCGCCGGAGTCAGATAGCTTCATTTATTAAGAGGCAGATGCCTGTAAATAAATTAGTCGAACCTCTGGCAACCCGTGCATCAGAAACTGAAGTCTACGACAGCCCCAAGCCATTTTCTGGCTTAAGTTATAGTAAATCTGAGGGGTCAAGAGAAGCATCACCCCTTCTGCCAAGCCCCGTCCACTTTTATCGAGAAGCTCAAAAAGTCAGAAATTATGGAGCACGTCATAATTTACAATTTTTTTTAAGCCACAATAGTGGCATAAATATCTTAGTAATTGTCCCTTATTAAGTTCTTTTTAGGGTCATTTTCTGGGCTGTAGGTATCATTAGGCCCAAAAGATGTGCTTAGTGGTGGCATTAGTCAACAGGAATACTGGTAGACAATTTATGGCATCATCCATGTTTCCTTGCAGCAACAGAAAAAATGGATGGAAGGGTTCATTGGTATATACTACTTGAAAGGATGTTCTTTGTAAAAAGAAAAAAAACATCTGAAGAAGTCAACAGTAAGAATATAGAAGATGACATTCCTGTAAGCTCCTGCAGGGGGAATCTGACCCAAGATTCAACTGGTCATATATGACTGGTAGTTGCAAAAAGTTCACAGGCATATGAAACTTGGCTATCATATAGGTGGCTCTTCAACTCAACTTTGTAACCATGAGATTGCTTCCACGTGGTTGTTTCCTATGTTATTATCATTACAACCATATTAATATGGTTTTCAATATGCACCTACATTTATACTAAAAAGCTATCTTCCCTGTCTGCTCACTGCATGGTCTTCTATTCTCAGGAACAGCAGGACACTTATGATTGCCCTCAATGTCATCCTGACCATCTCAAAAACAATTCACCGAGGAGTGGTTTTGTTGGGCAGTGACCCAGATGTGATTGAATTTCTTGGTGAAAACCTCAGTTCTTCACCGACAAGGAATTTAGAAAAAAAAAAAAAAAAAAGAGCCACAGCCCCGTCTTCTACATCAGAATACAAAATACAAAGAGCTAAGATAATGGCATTGTTCTTGAGAGAGTGGGATGCATCCTGGAAGACAGCGTCCCCCACTCCTTACATGCCACCCAAGAGATAGTGAGCCCACAAGCTATTCATGTCCCACTGACATCACAGTAAAATACATCACATAATTAGAGCAGCGGCTAGAAGAAATGTGCTCATTACAGAAAGATCAGTGTCTGCAATTTCAGAACAATCCAATCTATAAAAGCGATAATTATAAAAAAAAAAACTAATATCGTATATGAATCAATGTAAAAATATCAAAATATCTAAAAGTTCACTGGGTCAGTTCCGTCTTCCTTTTCCCTCTATATATGCATTACGTATATTTCTTGTCCTTTTAATGTTAAAGGGAGAAGGTGCAGTGGTGTAATATTGATGACCTATCCTTAAAGGGGTTCTCTGGGCTTTTAATATTTATGACCTATCCTCAGGATAGGCCATCAATATCAGATCGGCGGGGGTCCGACAGCTGACACCCCCGCCGATCAGCTTTACAGGGAGACAGAGTGCACACTGTGCATGTGCCGTCTCCTGTCTCTCTTGCTGCTGTTATATGTCTATGGCAAAGCAGCAAGGTGCCAGGTGTCGGACCCCAGCTGATCTGATATTGATGACCTATCCTGAGGATAGGATATCAATATTAAAAGCCCGGAGGCTATTAATATCAGATCGGTGGGGACATGACTGCTGGCACCCCCGGCGATCAGCTGTTTGAAGGCTTGTGCTAGCGCTGTTTTCTCTTCAAAGTTTACCTGCCTGTCATCTCCCTTGTAGTGGCAGGGCAGTATAATTACAACTGCTCATCCCATTCATTTCCATGGGAGACTGAGCTAAAGTTAAAATGCACATCCGTTACAAAGGAGACGACATGCAGGTAAACTTTGAAGAGGAAGCTACACACGCTTGAGCGCCACGACTCCTTCAAACAGCTGATCGACGGGATGCCGGGAGTCGGGCACCCACCGATCTGATATTGATGACCTATCCTGAGGACAGGTCATCAATAGTATGCCAATGGACACCCTGTTTGAGCAATAACTAATGATCAGTCTTTGCCTCAAGCAAATTTAGGTCAAAACTTTAATTTATGTTTGATTTACGTTTATGTTTTCAAAGACTACAGCTCTGGTATTGTTCTCTCCTGTGGCTTCATGTGCTGTGCTGTAATTAGCTGGGAGGTTACCATGTCAATCTGCTTGACAACAATGAAGCGACTTTTTCCTCTCTGTGTTTTATAGCTGAAATTATACCTCTTTTTTTTTTTAGATATTATCCAGATAAATGATAAGATTAAAGGTCATCTGTCAGCAGATTTGTACCTATAACACTGGCTGACCTGTTACATGTGCACTTGGCAGCTGAAGTCATCTGTGTTGGTCCCATGTTCGTATGTGCCCTAATTGCTGAGAAAACAAAATGATGTTTTATTATATGCAAATGAGCCTCTAGGAGCAACGGGGGAGTTACCATTACATCATTGTTCTCATGAATGGGGGCAGATAAGAACATAGGACAACACAGATGTCTTCAGCTGCCAAGTGCACATGTAACAGGTCAGCCAGTGTCATAGGTACAAATCTGCTGACAGATGCCCTTTAGGCCCCATTCACACGACCGTGTGAATGGGGCTGTATCTATTCCACAATATTGCGGAATACATGCGGCCCCATTCACCTATATGGGAGCAGGGAGCCGCCGCACGGGGCTAGCTCCGTGCCGCGGCTCCGCTGAAAAATATGAAGCATGTCCTATACTTGTCCGCATGCACGGACAAGTATAGGCATTTTGAATAGGTCCGCCCGGCGTGAGTTCCGAACAGTGCGGAACACATGCCGGGCGGCCCCCAATAATGCGGACCCGCAATAATACGGTCATGTGAATGGGGCCTTAAGGTTCCATTCATGTGACTGTGGTGCAGAACCTTTGACTTTAATGGGTCTACGATCTGTCAAATATAGGACAGGTTCTATCTTTTGAGGCACAGACTCAGAAACACATGGAAGGGCTTCCATGTGTTTGCATGTGCTTCTGGGTCAGAATCTCTGCACTGTAAAAGAGAGGACCCGTCATATCTTTCACTGGATCTTGCGAATCGCTGACCCATTGAAGTCAATGGCTCAGGACAGTAATGTGGAGTGCACATGGCTGGTGCCCATGTTTTGCTGACCTGCTGTTTGAGTATATATTTCAGCAGTTGGAAGTTTGTACCTTAGAGAAAGTATCTGCATATGATTAGTGTTGGACTGGGTTTCCTTGGATCCACCAGAGGAAATGATTCTGAGGTCCACGGCCATCAATATCATGTGCACATCCTCTTTTATTTGCATTGTAAACCTTGTTGCTATTATTGTACACACAGTACACAATACGATCTGGTTATTTGTGAATCAATCCAGAAGAAATAGACCACAGGGGGTAAGAAACTGCCTCCAACATCAGCTTCTCAAATACGACTTCTGCTGAACTTTTGTTATCCAGCCCACTGGAGGAATCCTCTAGTCCAAAGAGAATTTTACACTTTGTGTTAACGTAACAAAAATTCAACTTCTCAAGAAATTAAACTTCTAAATAGTTTCGGACATTTGATTCCTGCACTGCAGGATGTCTGATAAATACTTCTGCTCTTGCTTAAAATACTCTGAGAACCTGGAGAGTTGAGTAGTTTCAAGATCTTTCCAGTGAAGACAGAATGAACAGACTAGCACAAGATGACCTCTGTTTTATTGAAAGTCAAGCTAATTTGTTTGGTTAGCGGCAGGGACAATAACTGGAGGCCGAGTGGGGTCCGCACTCCCTCCTTACATTCCCATTTCCACATATAAGAAAACATTTCAGAGGCCAAGCAGCCTATTATCCTGAGGATCAGTAGAGGGTAATTACACTTTACAGCTCTGATGCTTCTTGTTGATAAGAAGCAGGCACCAGATTCTGACTTTTAACATGGGCCAATCCTGCAAGTTCAATACTCCTCGATTGTGATAAAATCAGCAAAAACCAAGAATGAAACCTAAAAATACAACTCAAAAGACGTCTAAAATAAAGAAATGAGCAGCAAATATAGGCCAAAAGCTCTATATGTAATTCTCTTCTGTGAAATTGACCACATCTGGTTTTCAGAATTTCTCGGAGGTAAAGAGTTTTCTGATTTGAGGGGTTGTCCCGGGAAAAATATTTTAGAGTTTTCAAACAGCACCTGGATCTGAGTACTTTTGTAATTACATGTAATTAAACATTTAGTATAACAGCTGAAAATCTGTACAGCGCCACCTGCTTTTTGTCTTTTTTTTCTAATTTCTTTGTCCACCACACTGAGGTGGAAGCACATGCTCAGTTACATACTTCAAATTCAGCTGCAGCAGAAAGGACACAATCCCTGAAATCAATCTAGCAGAATAATTGCAGCAATGGATGTGGAGATCTCTGGACCCATGTGAGGTACTGGACTGGTTCTAGCTTCATTAGAAAGAGGGTGTACGGATCCGTTCTGCTGGCCATACACTTCTGTTATGACGGAATGCAAAACTGTTAAGCATTCCGTCAGTGTATTATGTTATGTGCTGAGATACCAGAATCCATAACGTAATTCACTACTTAAGCCTCAGGCACACAAACGTATGTATTTTGTGGTCCTCATAATATGAAACCGCAAAAAATACGGATGACGTTTGTGTGCAATCCCTATTTTGAGGAATGGAACAGCTGGCTTCTAATAGAACAGCTCTATCCTTGTCCATAATGCGGACAATAATAGGACATGTTCTATTTTTTTGCGAAACAGAAATACGGACTTACGGAAATAGAATGCACACGGAGTAACTTCTGTTTTTTTTGCAGACCCATTGAAATGAATGGGTCCGCATCCCATCTGCAAAAAAAAAAAAAAAAATAGAACGGACACAGAAAGAAAATACGTTTGTGTGCATGAGGCCTTACCCGAACCTGCCAAACGACCGGTTTGCTCTTCCCTAGTGTTGAGTCCAAATTTCAGGGAAAATTCGATTTGCCGCAAAGCCGAATTTTCTCATGATTTGTGGTAGTGAATTGATTTCTCCTGAATGGCGGTAATAAAACAAACAAAAAACAAAAAAAAAACACCACAAAAAAAAATCATACTTACCTCATCCATTTGCTCACGACTGGCCGGCCGCTGCCATTTTCATTTAAGCTCTAGCACAAAATCCCGTGTTTGGTCATGTATGACGTCACCACACCGAATGGAGGATGACGTCTTCATGGGCCGAGCAAGATGGCTACCACCGGCCCGTTGCTAGTAAATGGGTGGGGTAAACATGTTTTTAGTTTTATTTTTAAAAATGTACAGTGTGTTATTACTGTCAGATGCCGCGATCAGCTATGAACGCAGCATCCGAGGGTACAATGGCGGGAAGCGGCGCAATCGCTGCTCCCTGTCATTGCACCCACTACTTCCAAAGAGATGCGCTTTATTCGTCACAAAGCAAATTTTTTTGTAAAATTTCGTGAAGCAGCCAAATCGAATTTTTGAATACTTGGCTCATCTCATCTACTTTTGAACTACTTTTTGGGAGTGCCATGGAATTTTTTCTTCTATTTATTTGGATGCTGGACTGCCTCTGCAGCCGCTGGCACATCGTTGTACACATTAGCTCTGCAGGGCCGCCTGTGTTTTATTTTTCTCTAGATAGGTAGATAGATGTCTAGAGATATAAATGTCTCAAGATATAGATAGGCGTCTAGATAGATAAATGTCTAGAGAGATAGATAGATAGATGTTGATGTCTAGATGGATAGATAAGATAAATAGATAAATCTCTATTATTCTTCGATAACATAGAAATAATAAAGATTTAGGGCAACCACAAGACCATCAGGGACAGTGACAACAGTAGCACTGCTTATATATAAACTGAAAAGACAACCCCTAGGCCTTGTGCTTTGAAACACATCCCATTGATAACAGTAGATGACAGCTTGAATCATTATATATGATGAACCCTTCAAGACATAGGTCAGGGCAGTACAGTCCATGCATCATCCCTTCGTCTGATCACCATCCTTCGGGACAACGTGTTAACACTCCTGTGCATAGCAAGAGCAGCCATGACGAGAGAGGAACTATCGACCTTGAAAAGATTATGTAGAAATCAATAGCCAAGAGCCTATTACATCCTTTTTAAAGCTATTCTTCCTGGGTCCATCATTTATTAACCTACTTTGGCCCTCACTACTTTCTGCCATTAGGCTACAAGTCATTAAAAGTTTTTGAAAGAAAAATCTAGGATTATTTCAGCCCACTCAAGAACATCACCGTTAGAGACCACCATCACCTCCAATGAGATCTGACAAATAGATGATTAAATAGGAAAAATTCCAATAAAATTGACCTAAAAGATACGTAGATGGTCTGACAACATCTAAAATAAATTGTGGAAAAACTTAATAACACGGGCTTCTGGCCTCAATCAATGAACTGTATGTGGACCTTTAGGGTGGCACACAGATATCTTCAGGACCTTGTTACGAACCCATAGGCATATTACTCGGGTTCCACTGTGAGGCAACGGGAGAATAACTCAGTATTATGGGATGCCATGCTTTGCGTCCCAAACTTTTTGCATGGATCCCAAAAACTCTGTGTGCTTTTGTGTTAAATTGAAATAACACAGAGGTATAGTTACCTACCATAAAGGTAGACCACACATCTGCTATGCGGTCTGGGGGTGGTGGGCCCGATGCTGCACTGCTTCACATTTTCTAACAAAGTTTCATTAAATTTTCAATCAGCCGCCAAGCACAGTGATTATTTACAGCTTCCATTAAAATCCATTTTAACTATGTACTGTACATTCCTATCCACTGAGCTCCCCCTAGTGGTGGCTGCAGGCAGCCAGTTTAAGAATATGAAAAGCATAAGATTTATCAATGTATTTATAGAAGGTGGTGGAGAAATATAGTGAAGCAGCTGGAGGGTGACTTTTTTTTATTACAATTTTTGTTTTTATTAGAAATTTATTTCATTAAATAAATAAAAAAAATCGTAAGTTCATCAGAAATGTGGGAAGTCGAGCTTTGCATTCCTCGTTGCCTGGGAGCGTTTGACACATGCGTACTGGAAACTGGATGCGAGAGAGGGGGCCCATTCTAAATTTTTCTATGGGACCCCAAGAGATCTTCATAACCCCCTACATGCCATGTGCACAGGGGCGGATTGGCCATAGACCTTACAGGGAAATTTCCCGGTGGGCTGATGCCCAGGGGACCGTCTGGGCCCTCTAAATGGCCTGCCAGTGGAAGTTTTTGGGGTGTATTTTGTGCTGCTGGCAGTATTTTGTGATGGGACTATGGTATTTGGCTCTGTTGGGGTGGTATAATGTGCCAGAATATGGTATTGTTGGCCCTGCCTTCCATCAATTTGGACTCAACTACACAATGGGGCCACTTTTAGTATTTTTTCCAGGGCCACTTTAAGTTCCCAGTCCGCCCCTGCATGTGGATGACTATTAAAAAAATATTTTCTACCAAGACAGACTATTTACATGTAATACATGCCCAATGCTCTCCGATATCACCGGCTAAAGTGTCAAGAGGACGTTTAGGAGTCAGGGTCAACTGCTGCATGGATAACAGGCTCACAAAAAGGCAAATATTTAGCAATACGATGTCAATTGGAAGCGTACTTTAGTGGTAATGCTGCCCTAGATTTGTAATTTACTGCAGGCACCCAATTACTGAAAATATCTTGGTTTGCTGTTCACAAGCACACAGCGCATAGGTTTATAAACTACTTTACTTTGCTCTCAGTAAGCAAGAAGAAAATCCTTTGACACGAGAGCCTCACATCCTACGTCCAACCTGGATAATAGGAAATTCTGATGTTTCTGCCACACCGCTAAGATTTAATAAGACGATTCTCAATCCTGGTGGGTTTTGTCTCAATACAAATGCTCTAAGCCATTTACAGGTTAAAAAGATCAGGGCTATCCTATTATGTGTTTCGCAGTCCTTCAGACACACACATCTCATTGGAACCATGCAGTCTAAATCCTGATATTTCTTTTACGACAGAGACAAGCAGCCTTGTCAATCACATTTGGCAGCCAAAAAAGACAAACCACATGTCATTGGGAACCACATTAAAGGGGTTGTCTCGCTTCAGCAAATGGCATTTATCATGTAGAGGAAGTTAAAGGGCTTCTGCAGTTCTGTGGGCGGGGCTAAGCTCCATTCAAGTGAACAGAGATTAGCCCCGCCCAGGCCAGTGATACTAGTCGTGACATCACTGGGCCTGCGGTAAACACAGAGAAGGCCGCGGCGCTCCTGCAGCGCCGCTGCCTTCTTAAACAGCTGATCGGCGGGGGTCCCGGGTGTCGGACCGCTGCCGATCAGAGGCTGATGATCTATCCAGAGGATAGATCATCAGTTTTAAAGAACTACAGAACCCCTTTAATACAAGGTACTTCATAATGTATAGTAATTGTCCATATTGCTTCCTTTGCTGGCTGAATTCATTTTTCCATCGCATTATACTCGGCTTGTTTCCATGGTTATGACCACCCTGCAATCCATCAGTAGTGGTCATGCATGCACACTATAGGCAAAAGCACGGCCTCTCTGGTGGCTGGGACAGGGAGGGCACACATAAACTAATGCTTTTTCCTATAGTGTGCAAGCACGACCACCACTGATGGATTGCAGGGTGGTCATAACCATGGAAACGAGCAGTGTATAATGTGATGGAAAAATGAATCAAGCCATCAAAGGAAGTAACATGGATAATAATACACTAGTAAGTGCCTTGTATTAACTTCCTCTACATAATAAATGCTATTTGTTGAAGTGAGACAACCCCTTTAAGACTGTATTACACTGCCCGGTATTTCGGCCGATCAGCATTCGCATGAAAGCTTGTTAGCGATCATCTTGCAGAGTAATACTGCAGTCGACTTCCCTATGAACGAGCAAACCGATTGTTCATTGGCAATTCTGATTTTTAAGCATGCTTAAAAATCAGCGCTGTCGTGCTGTCTAATAGTGATCTGCCGCTGGCAAACCGCTATGCAGCGTAGGGACAAACAATGGGATAGTGATCACTCCTCCCCATGCTGCAGAAGTCGCTGCCTGTAATAGCAGAGGTCTCCTCCACTAGCGAGTAGGCGATTGTCGGAAGGGAACAACAATCGCTTGCTGATCTGTCTAATACAGGCTTTAGGGAAAGGACTTTGAGAATACAGTATAAAGGCACATTAAGGCCTCACGTACACGAACAGTCCCCAATGCACAGGAACCATCCGTGCTGTTGCCATAGACAGATCCAGACCCATTCAACTTGAATGGGTCCTTGATCTGTCCACACTGCCAAAAAATAGAACATATCCTATTTTTTTGCGGTGCAGGGGCACGGAGAGTAACCCCATGGAAGCACTCTGTACCGCTCCTTCTGGTTTGTGGACCCATTCAAGTGTGCTCACTGCCAGTGCCCGTATACTGCTGTTTGCGGGCCGCAATACAGGCTAGGCCGTGCGGAGCATTTACGTTGCCCAGTTGTTAGGACGGTAGATCATCGAGAAGGAATATTCCTACAGACGCCCGTTCTGTCAGCGTAAAGTATCAAAGATCATCTATTGGTTTAATCGGCTGTTCACAGTCTAGTTGGTTTAATGTGAACCTTTTCGGCAGGGCATCGAACGCCTTATCATAGATTTTGCACTGAGTTGATTGGTTGAACCTGCATTTCACATACCAGCAAAATAGCTGATACGTAATTTTAACGATGAGTGCTTTGATTGAATGCATATGCAACACCCTGAAGTTAGGGTTGCGAGGCTTCGAGATCACACTGAATAAAGATTTATAATCAAGACCCAGTCGCTTGTATATCCTGGCCTTGTATGGCAGGCAAAGCGGTTCATCTGACCGCTCCCAAGACGACTACACAACTGAACATTTTTTATAACGGTTATTCTATACATAAGATATATGGAATGTAATCTAGATTTTAAAGCCTGACAATCCCCCTAGCTGATGCAGTATGAATCTTTTAGATTTCACTAACTTTAACGTTCTGCCTCTTCATTTTAACCCCCTGAATCTATTGTCCAATGGTGGTTATTAGATTTTTTAGGAAGTTCTTGCAAAAGAGAAAAACTAGTTATTATCTCAAATAATGCTCAGGTTCAAGTTATATTACTCTGGATTCAGTCAGTATATTGTTGGAGCTGAAATGGTGGTTATATTGACGCCAAGCTTTTCAAGAAACAACAACATTAGTAAAACAATAACATAAAACAACAACGTGTAATTATATATATATATATATATATATATAAAAATTTATAACAAATTTCTAACCTGCCCATGTTACACCATACGCATGCCTTTAAACGCAACTGTAAATAGTAGCTGTCACCTCTCTGGATATGTCTGTTTAAGTAAATAATTTAATTCCACTTATCTTTTCTTATAACTGTCTGTGGGGGCAGTCCTCTATTATTCCTACTCGAAGTTTCTAAATAAATTGTCAACTGGGTGTTACCAGTTGGGGGGAGTGTCCCTGCAGTGTCTGACCATTGAGTGCTCCCAGACAATGTAGAGGCTCATCTTTTTGACAAGGGGGAATGTTAACATCCAGGTGGCAATGTATTCATAAATTTATAGTAGGTACAATACAAGAAGTTCTAAGACAAGATGCTCCAGAATGGTTAATAAATGGGGAACGCAAGCAGTTACTTAAAGAGACATGTTGGGATTGATCACAATCCTTTCTCATGTATCGGCTGATCACTCACCCACTATAACCTCTTACCTCTACATGGTCGGTTGGTGAACCAGAATGCCACCAAATCTGCAAAGATCAGTATTAGAAGTCAGACAGAGGCCCAAAAGTCACTGCATCTTGGGTGCCTTCTTCCAGACATTAAAGGGAATCTGTCAGCTCCGAAACACCCCTCAAACTAAAGTAACTGTTGTATAGTGTAAGTGATGTAGAGTCCGGTTATGTCATTTTTATCTTCATACTCACTTGCGCTCTGACACTGTGCTCCAAAGAACCAGCAGTAAAATGCACTGGCAGGACTCCTCTTTGAGTCCTCTCCATTATGTGTGTGAGCTCAGGAGTCCTCTCAGTGCATTTTTCTGCTGGTTCTTTGGAGCACAGCGTCAGAGCGCAAGTGAGTATGAAGATAAAAATTACATAACCGGGCTCTACATCACTTACAGTATACAACACTTACTCTATGTGTTTTAGAAGCTGATATATCCCCTTTAATATCAAAATCTATGCTTGCAAGCGATTTAATTCCTGCTAAAGCTACTTTCACATCAGCGTTTTTGCTGTACGGTTTTGAGATCTGGCAGCGATCTTACAACGCTTCTGTTGTAATAATACAACCGGCTGCATCCGTTCAGAACAGATCCGGTTGTGTTACATCGAAAATGAAGAAATCAGATCCAGCACTAAAAACCATGTAAGTCAATGGGCACTGGATCCATTTTTTTTTTGTGTGTCCAAAAAACCCAGATCCAGCACCATTAACTTACATGTTTTTTGGTGCCAGATCCGGCTTGTTCAGTTTCCCATGCCGGACACAAAAACGCTGCTTGCAGCGGTTCTATGTCCGGCATGGGAACGCAACAAACCGGAACGGAAGGCATTCTGGTGCACTCACTTCCAGTTTGTTTAGTTTTGTCCCTATTGACAATGAATGGGGACAAAACTGAAGCGTTGTGCTGCGGTTTTGAGATCCTGTGCCAGACAGCAGAACGCAGATGTGAAAGTAGCCCAATTCATCTAATCTACTGTGTCTCATCTTTGGCAACCATGACAGTTGACTTCTTATAATATTTAGGGTATATTTTACCAGGAAAACCCCCTCCTTGAAATTAAGCTGGCCCAGTGATCGGGTGATTGACACTGATGTGGCTGCAAACCCCCAGTGATCAGCTGTCGTGGGTCTAGCGCTCAGCCATACCTTTCAACAGAGTATTACATAGTAGCCATTGAAATGAAGGACTATTCATGTAGTCCATGGATGGGTCTGCGACAGCGGAGCCTCTGGTATTTAGCATTTCTCAGCTCTAGGGCATATGAAAAGGAGTGGACATGAGTACATCCCTTTAAACGCACTGCACACCAATAATAAAGTAAATATTAAAGACTTGCCATTTATTCAGCTTTTCTCATGTACATTTGTGTGGATTCACCATAAGGTAACCCGCACCACATGGATCAAGGTGTCACCTCCTCTTCTCCATTATATTTAAAGGGATAGATGTCACAGATACAAGTGGATACTATGAACTGCTGTAAATGCAAACGCACAGGTAAACTAGAAGAAAGTATCACATTACAGATATTTAATGGAATTCCCTATTACGCGCGTCATCGCGTATTACCTGCAAACCCGACAAACAGGCAGACACCGCCTTTAAGATGAGCACGCTATAAATCTTGAAGAAAAATGAAATATCCACGTGTGAAGAATAGGCGGTTATGAAGAGGAACAAGTCACACTGGTTTTCATAGGCTCAAAAAACAGTAGTTATTGCTAGATACAAAATATATTTTGTGTCAATACACAGATACATAGACTTAAAGGAGCAGTCCTTCCGTTTTTACAGCTACACTGACTGAATGCTTGTTCAGTAAATCGAGTGCTCTGCAATGGCAGGACTAGGAATGGGCAGGGCTGTGACAACCTGTAAAAAGTGAACGGTTATCTTTATTTACAGCACCGAAAAAATGAAATAGGTCTCAATTTACAGCAATAATTGGTCTGGGACAGGAATGCTTAACCCGTGGCCCTCCAGCTGTTGTAAAACTACAACTCCTACCGTGCCCTGCTGTAGGTTGATAGCTGTAGGCTGTCCAGGCATGCTGGGAGGTGCAGTTTTGCAACAGCTGGAGGGCAGCAGGTTGGATATCCCTGATCTGGAAGAATGGTGTGTATTATGTGTACCCAACTTTCATATGATTAGTTTTACAACTGACTACAAGGCAGTACCCCCCCCCCCACCTCCACCACCACCACCCCGACGATGATTATTGGTCACTGTCCAAATACCACAATGGTCAGTCTGAACCATATGCTTTTTGAGTCAACCAACCAAGGGGACCCTTTCTTCATGGATTTTACATCACCTTAAAGGGGCTTTCCAGTGGAGTGAGAGGGGCTTAAAGGGGTTGTCTTGGTTTTGACATTAGATATCAGGATAGGTCATCATTATCACCATTATAGGTCATTATTATTAGCAGTCGCATGGTCTGCTCCTATGGTAGTTACGCCCCTGCACACGGGGAATACACAGCCGCGTACCAAGTCACACTGCCAGACCCTATATCAGTGGCCACTGACACATCTGGAATTGTATGGATTGAGATACCACTTGCCATAAGCCATCAGTAGAACTATTGGTGATGCTCATAGGAATTGAGTCACTGACGTAAAAAACTCTGAACCGTCTAGTTTAGCTGGTGGACCATGACGGCTCTTACTGTCGAGGACCTCCAATTCTGGTTATAATGGCTACAGTGGTGGTTTTTTGCAAGCCCTAGAATAAGCACAAAAGGACAACCCATTCATATGTGACTGGTACATGGCTGATTAGCTGATCACAGGTGGTTCTGCTGTTGGGTATCCCCGGAGTTAGCCAATAATGGTCCCAAGTTTGGAATTTTCTTCCATTACATTTACGAGCTCTAAATCAGAAAGAGAAGTTGGATGCTAGCACTCTTACTAAATGTGAATGACACAAGTATCTCAGATTGTTACTTGACAGGCTGACGCTAACCATTTCATGGACTGCTCTGAATTATTAGGCTTTTATTGCAGAGGAACCATTTATCTCATGGCTACATCTGAAATAACATTTTGAATTCTGGGTAAAGCCGACCATAAAATGGTCTTGTGTAATATAATTATGTTATTAGGACAATTTCCAAACCACAATCTTTATCAAAATTCCTTGTGTTCGGGAAGCAGTAAAGCATGACAATAACTCTTGATTTGGCAAATTCAATTGACCGCAGGCACTAGCCCAATATTGAGAGTACTAAATTCTGTAGAATGACTAGGTTGGCTCTGCATGTATTTAAGGGGTTTTCTGGGATTTTGATATTGATGGTCTATCCCCAGGATAGGTCCCACTGCATGGGTCAGCACTCTGATGAGGGCTGTGCCCTCTCCCTAGGCCTGTGACATCACGTACATGGCCTAGACGCAGCTCAGCCCTATAAAAGTGAATGGGACCGAGTTGCAATACCAAGCACCGCCGCTATACAGTGGCCGCGACTCTTGGCACCCCTGCCGATCTGATATTGATGACCTAACCTGAGAATAGGTCATCAATATAATGTGGGCAACCCCTTTAAATATTGATACTATATAAATAATTCATAATTATTAAGGACAAATTAAAGGAACTGTCTGGGTGTTTAATATTGATGACCTGTTCTCAGGATAGGTCATGAATGTCTAACCGGTAGGCGTCCGACTCCTTACACCTCCGGCGATCAGCTATTTGAATAGACTGTGGAACTCCAATGAGCGCTGTGGCCTTTCTTATCCTGTGATGTCAGGTTCATCGGTCACATGCCCCATTGAAGTGAATGAGGCTGAGCTGCAATACCAAGCACAGCTGCTATACAATGGAAAGTGCTGTGGTTGGGGAGCAGCTGATCGGTGTGGTGGCAGAAGTCGGACCCCTGCCAATCTTACATGGATGACCTATCCTGAGGATATGTCTTCAATATTAAACACCCAGACAACCCCTTTTAAGTTGTTATTAATAATTATGAATAGAGTTGAGCGAATCGAAGTATCCGAAGTGGATCAGTATCTGATCAATGGGGGTCTGACACCTAGGACCCCTGCCGATCAGCTATTTGAGAAGACAGTGGCACTCACAGAGCTGTGACCTTCTCCCTGCTCACCAAACACAGCACCATCCATTTGATAGCGGCTGTGCTTGGTTATCACAGCTCAGCCCCATTCACTTCAATGGTCTGAGCTGTGTGAATGTAAATGCTCATACGGCATAGGTAGGTTTATAGTAGGACCTACCTTACTGAGACCACCTTGGCACAGGTAGGTGGGCACAGATGTGTTTTGATCAAAATATATCGGATGAGAGTCTCAGATTTTATCATATCAGAGTGAGGGTTTAGTCCATATAGAATGTTTGCATCTATTGTGCACCAGTGGGGTCCCGGGTGTCGGACCCCCACAGATCAGATACTGATGACCTATCCTGAGACTAAAAATCGCGGAAAACCCCTTTAACCCACTGACGCTGGTGCCTACTACACCCGTACATGAAACGCATGCACAAGCACAGTATTCTCTATGAAAACAATGCAATATTATAGAATGTGAAAATGTGGAGCCTCAGAGGGAGTGGAGAGGTCTGAAAATCTTATGATGCCAGCCTGCCCATCCCACCCCACGCACGTGGACCTTCACTGGCTAGTAACCTGACTCCACATAACATTTCCTGACTAATACTCTGCAACAATTCATTAAATAATACATTAAACTTTTAATGTGATTGTCCTCGGCTGTCACCCCCTAGGCCCAGCATAATACAGGACTGCACACTAACATGACATTTCCCATCATCCCCTGCAGCTGTCTCCATCTCATCCAGCTGGTGCATCCTCCCGAGGGTTAGCATTAGGACACATTCACATATGCAGTTTGTGCTGCAGTTTCTGGGCCAAAGCTTGGAGTGGATCCAAGAATATAAAGTGACGTCTTCTCCGCTGTTGTATATTCACTGCTGTGTGGCTCAAAAAACTGCATCACAAAGTGAATGCATGAATCCAGACGTGCTTAAAGCGGTTGTGTCGCTTCAACAAGTGGCATTTATCATGTAGATAAAGTTACTACAAGGCATTTACTAATGTATTGTGATTGTCCATATTGCCTCCTTTGCTGGCTTGGTTAATTTTCCAATTTCACACTATACACTGCTTGTTACCAAATTTACGACCACCCAGCAATCCAGCAGCAGTGGTCACTCTTGCACACTATAGGAAAAGCTGATGGCCTCTCTGGAGGGAGAGTGCATAGGCCATCAGTTTTTTCTATCATGTGCAAGCACGACCACTGCTGCTGGATTGCAGGGTGGTCGTAACCATGAATACGAGCAGTGCATAATGTGATGGAAAAATGAATCCAGCCAGCAAAGGAAGCAATATGGACAATCACAATACATTAGTAACTGCCTTGTATTCACTTTCCCTACATGATAAATGCCATTTGCTGAAGTGAGACAACCCCTTTAAAGGGGTTGTCTGCTTTTTACTACTGACCAATATAAAAAAAAAAAGTGGACAATCCCTATCCTCAGGATAGGTCATCAATATCAGATCGGTGGGGGTGCCGAGATCAGCTGTTTGAAGAGAAGGCGCTGCCTTCTCTGCTCTGTTTATCTGCCCCCCACAGCAATTGCAGTGGTGATGAGGTGTAATTACAAGTGTGGCATCCCCATTCACTTTTATGGGATAGCTCTGTAGTATTCACAGGAAGGAACCTTCCCATAGAAGTGAATGGGGACGCCATACTTGTAATTACACTGCTCACCACTGCAATTGCTGCGGCGACCAGGTAAACAGCAGAGAAGGCCCAGCTTTCTCTTCAAACAGCTGATTGGCGGGGGTGCCGGCAGTCGGACTGCTTCCGATCTGATATTGATGATTCCGATCTGATATTGATGACCTATCCTGAGGATAGGTCACCAATATAAAAAAGTGGACAACCCCTTTAAGTACCTGTCCTATCAATGCCTGCGTATATGGCTGTATAACTGAAGCCTAGATTATTTAGGATGCAGACAGTTCCTAGGGGTATGAATAACTGCTTACATATATGTAAATGCCTGGCTTTTTGGCTCAGATAGCACTTTTATGACAACTGTCTAAAATCCCTGGCCCATACACATTAGGCCTCATGCACACGACTGTACTTTCGGTCCGCATCAGATCGGCAATTTTTGCCGATCGTATGCAGACTTATTAATTTCAACGGGGCCACAGATGCTATTCGCATCTGTATGCCTGTTCCGTGAGCCCACAAAAAAATAGAAAATGTCTTATTCTTGTCCGTTTTGCGGACCAGGATAAGACGTTTCTACAGAAACGGCCTGGATCCGTATTTTGCGGATCCGGTTTTGTGGCGTTTTATGAGGCCTTAGAGTATTTTCGTCCAAACTCGCCATCAGTATAGGTCAGGCAACCATCTAATGTCTATGGGAGCTCTCACTGATAATTTTGGGGGAGAAAAGGATCGGGTGCTTTCAATTTCAACACCCGATCCTTGTGTTTGCCCAGGAGGTAAGCCGCCATCACAGGCTTTCTCCTCTCTCTCCATTCAATATACATACACTCTCGGCTGTGCAGGGATTCAGAAGAAATAGCTGTCAGATGACAGCTATTGAAGGCGTATGGGCATCTATAGTTGCTCAACCAATCACAGCACAGCTTTTATTTTTCAACACAAGAACACATAATTAAAGCTGTGCTCTGATTGGTTGCTATGGGCAACAAAGACTGTTTTTCCATTAGACAGGGCATCTGTCAGCAGTTTTATATCTATGACACTGGCTGACCTGTTACACGTGCATTTGACAGCTGAAGGCATCTGTGTTGGTCCCATGTTCATATGTGCCCGCATTGCTGATGAAGTTTTAATATATGCAAATGAGCCTCTAGGAGAAATGGGGGCATTGCCGTTACACCTAGAGGCTCTGCTCTCTCTGCAACTGCAGCCACTTTGATTGACAAGGACAGGAGTGATCACATTTACACAGCCTGTCCCTGTCAATCAAAGTGCAGAGGGTGCAGCAGTTGCAGAGAGAGCAGAGCCTCTAGGTGTAATGATAACGCCCCCATTGCTCCTAGAGGCTGATTTGCATATATTAAAACATCATTTTTTCAGAAATGCTGGCACATAGGAACATGGTACTGTGTTTTGCAGACTATAGAATACATATGGTCCTGTGAATGTACTGTTACAGAATGAGAGCTGCAGCAGAAAGAACACACCCCCGAGAAAGGACACGCCCCCTGAGCTGCCAGATTGAAATACATCTAGCAGAATAATTGGAGCAATTAATAGGGAGATCGCTGGAGCCATGTGAGATACAGGGCTGGTTCTAGTTTTGTTACAAATAGATTGTCATGTACTAATATGATGTCTGGTTTTAACTGTTTTACATCAATCATGGCGTAACTTCTTTAAATGAGGGGTCAGGGGTCCTGCACTGTTAACTTAATTCCCTAACCTAATTGAAACTGGATTTTCCTAACCAGACCTCCCCTTTAAATATGTTCTATTTGGTTAATAAATACAAAAAAGGCACATACAAGGATTTTTCTGTACACACAAAGCAAAAGTGACTCTAAACACATGTAGCAGACATGGCGCTCTGTATTATGCACACAATAATGAATATTTAAAGCCTTAAAATTGTCACTGACTGCCGGACAACTAGAAAGATTTCCTTCCACACAATTAAACCTTAGTGAATGGCCTAGTTTACACAAAAAATTCTGGCTAATGGAGCAGGATTAGCGGAGGGGGCTGAAAGGACGGCGAACACGGAACATGACCCCTGCGAGAGGCTGACGAGGAACGTGAAGACCCTAAAATCATTATCATCATCATCTCAGCCAGAAGTACAGGGGCTGCCGGTTGTCAGGGTAACCTCGCAGACAGTGTTCTTGTCATCATGAAGAGCGAATTGGTTTTAGAGCTTCCACCAGTCATCAGAATGAAACCCATGAATCCCTTCACATAAATTTTCAGGATTTGTCTTAGGTCATGGAAAAGAAGCACAATTTATAGGTTGGGCTCTTCTCAGAAGATGATTCATACCCTCAGGATCAGGTGAAGGAAACAACCATCCAGGTGGAATGCTTCCTGCTTTACTGCACAATTATACAATTGCTACAATGTAACCACTCCTCAGAGACAGGATTCATACTACTAATAATAATATTATTAATAATAATCATAACAACGTCTTCTTGCAGTGGCCTGTAGAGGTGAATGGGGGACGAAAAGTCACCAGCAAACGCAACAGGACTCTGCAAAATGCGGATCCAGAAAAAAAACAAAAACAACGACGTCCGTGTTGCATCCGTTCTTTTTGCGGACCCTTTGTAACAATGCCTATTCTTGTGTGCAAAACGGACATGTTCTATCTTTTTTGTGGAACGAGCTTACTGATGCGGACAGTGTGTTGTCTGCATTTTTAAAGGGGTTATCCAATGTCTAAAACACGCCCCCCCCCATATAGATTAGACTTATCCCGCTTCCACGTCCCTTCTGATCCCCGTACACGCCCGCCGCTGCATCTCCCCATCGCACAGATCAAAACATCCGGCAACTGAGGGAGCAGCCAATAGCAGGCCATGACAGAGACGAGCCCTACTACCATCACCCATGATGCTAGGTCATCTCTGTTGCGGTTTGCTATTGGCTGCTCCTCCGGTCGCCAGATGTTTTGATCCGTGCAACGGCTGGCGTGAAGGGATCAGGAGCAAAGTGGGTGCGGGGGAGCAGGCATGTTTTAGACATTGGATAACCCCTTTAAGGACCCTTTGAAATGAACGGGTCCGCATCCAATCTGCAAAAAAATGTGAATTGGATGCAAAGCAAAAATACGATGTGAATAGGGCTCATGACACAAATGTATTTTCTTTCCGGGTCTCTTCTGTTTTTCTTCTCGGACTGTATGTGGAACCATTCATATCAATGGGTCCGCAAAAAAAAACTAAAGTTACTCCGTGGGCATTCCATTTTTGTATGTCCGTTCCGCCAAAAAATAGAACATGTCCTATTATTGTTCGTATTACAGACAAGTATAGTTCTGTTCTATTAGGGGCCAACTGTTCCGTTCTGCAAAATACGGAATGGACATGGACGTCACCCCTATTTTTTGCGGACTGCAGAATACATACCGTCGTGTGCATGAGCCCTTCATCTCATATTTTTAACAAAAAATTTTAGATTGCAAGAAAATCGTGTCTAGCTGAAGCATAGGCAAAACACATGGAAGCCACTTGCATACTGCACCTGTGTGCATCCCTATGGAATGCAACTGTCGCTACTATCCAGCCACCCCCTCCCCCCCCAGCCTCCAAGTTGAGATTTGCTCTAGCCCTTTAAAAAAAACGACATTGCAATCAAACTTTGTGAAGGCGATGATTACAAGTTTAAAGCAAGCAATACCCTGAGGGCCATCTGTGCATGTTACAACCTTACGAGGTGCCACCTCCAGCCTTGCTACAACGTGATGCTGGTAGGAACCGCCGGAGTCATCCTCAAGGACATACGTAACCAAAGCTCCGAGGGTAAAGATCAATTTGCAGACAATGAGGAATGCAGAAAGCGCATTATCGGACTTATATGAACCCGCAAGCAGCCAGACAGGAGCAGAATGAGCCTTACCAGTTATAGATCACCAACATCTGCCCTCTGTGGTGAACGCCAGGTCCCCGTCTATCTTCTTTCCCATAGAAACAGATAATTCCCCAGCTGGACCAGTAATAGTTGGGGAGGTCATTTGAAGGTTGGTTATTTTCTACCGCTCCTTGGGCCTCTCCGGGACGTAGACATCTCCTGTCCCCTTAATTCATTTGGAGCTGTGCGGACGCGCTGAGCCCTGACAATGCCAGCTTGCACGGAGAAAGTAGTTTGCAGCCTGCAGAATGCCTTGGAATTGTTGCCATGGAAATAAATGTGAAGAGGGGAGGGGAAAGGAGGAGGGGTAGGGGATGACAAAAGCATCCAGTGCACACATTGAGGAGCTGCAAGGAAACTGCCTGGGATTCTGCGGCGGGGATGAGTCGTCCTGTTCTCGCTCTATATTTTTCTTTTTTCATTTTTTAAGGAAAAAAAGGGGATGGGGGGGGGGGGGGGGCGGCTGCACTCTCAAAGAAAAAAGGCGAATCCCCGGCTTATTCCTAGTGGTGCAGGGGCTGGGGATGCGCAGACACATGTTCCATTAGCATTATGATTGGAGGCATTGTTGGGGAGAGACTTGTAAATGGGATGGGGTTTTACTGATTTCCAAAGGATCAGTGTCCCTCCCACTTGTCCCAAGTGAGATCTATAGCACTAAAGAAAGTGTCAGATCAGAGGAGGCCGTCAGCACTGCCGCATGAAATCACCGTCCCCTGGGGCTACGTTTTCTTGGACGTCACAACAGGTGCAGACTATGGTTTTCTTTTAAAGTGCAGCCCTTGTAACCCACATTACAGTCCTGAAGTGCAACACAAACACATACATTATATCTATATTTTATATTTACATTACGCTATATAACGATGCTTTATTATGTAATTATATTATATATATGTATAAAATAAATAGATTCAATAGAATAAATTCATTCAAAAAATATTTTTTGTGTACTGTATATATACTGTGTATGCGTTATAATAATAATTATTATTTGACACGCTTATATGGCGCTGGCATATTCTGCCGCGCTTTACAGACATCAGCATCACTCTATCCCCAATGGGGTTCACAATCTGCGTTCCCTATCACTATGCCTGTGGACTGTGGGAGGAAACCGGAGAACCCGGAGGAAACCCACGCAAACACGGAGAGAACATACAAACTCCATGCAGTCTTTAGTCAGATTCGAACATAGGACCTTGCATTGCATACATGCAAGGGTGCACCTAGCCTTTCTGCTGCCTGAGGCGAAAACTAAAACAGCACCGCTCGCCATGCCAGTTTCTTAACCTAACCCCTTTGCCACAATGAAAGCGCTCATTGTCCATAGCCCTTCTGCTGCCTCCCTCTTGCCCCAATCTGGTGCTGCCTGAGGCGATCGCCTCACCTGGCCTCATTGGTGGTGCACCCCTGCATACACAGTATATATATACACACACACACACACATACACGGTATATGCACACACATTCACTTGGTGGCAGACGGCCATCAGTATAGGGGTTCACTCCATACATTACAAGTGGGCACTACATTTAGAAACTGACTGCAACATGTATGACTCATGAAGTTGTCAGCTGGTGACAATCCTAACACACCCGGTGTACTTTGAGGGTGGCAGCTGCACACGGTACACACGACCGTACGTATTTTGCGGTCCACAAAACACAGATCTGCAAAAAAACGGATGACAGAAGTGTGATGTCTGTGTTACATTCGTTTTTTTTTTTTGCAGATCCATTGTAACAATGCCTGTCCTTGTCTGCATAACAGACAAGAATAGGACATGTTCTATTCTTTTGCAGAACGGACATGCGGACATACAGATGCGGAATGCACACCGAGTCATTTTTGTTTTTTTGCAGACCCATTGAAATGAATGGTTCCGCAAAGAAAATGGAACGGACCCAGACAAAAAAAAATACATTTGTGTACATGAGCCCTGAATTCTACATCAAAACCACACAAAAATGCAGTATTTATCGTGTATTCATATGGTTTTTGTCATGGATTTGGTGCAGATTTTCCACAAATCTCGCCTTTTCATTGAAAAGGATGAAATCCGCACACAAAAGACGCAACAACAATTGACATGGTGCAGATTACAAAATCCACACAGCAGGTCAATGTCCACACCTAAGAAAAAAAGTATACATGAGATAAGACAAATGGAAAAACCGCAAGTAATCAGCACTGTGTGCATTTTTTCCAAAAGCCATGCATTTATTCATTCTGACAAATTAACGTTTTCACTAATGTATAGCGTTGCCCCAAATTATATACATTCTTTAGAATTCTTAAATTTGTCAAATTCTTAAAGGGGTTGTCCATATCTATCGATTACCTATCTTCAGAATAGACCTTCACACCACAGCCAATCAGCTGTTCTGCAGTAGTTCTGATGCTGGACAGCAGTGGCACTATACAGAGTAGCGAACAGAACTTTTTACTGCAGTACTGCTCCCACTGAAGTGAATGGGGGCGGTGCTGCAGTTACCAGCCCCATTCACAATATAATAAACAGAGCTGTGTACCAGAACTACTGCATAACAGCTGATCGCGGTGGAACGACCCGTGCCAAGAAGATATTGATGGCCTGTCCTGAGGACAGGCCATCAATAGTAAAGGAGTGGACAACCCCTTTCAACATTATCCCATTTTCTCAGACTCCCAAGTAGCAAATGGGTTTAGACAACAAGCATTACATCACTTGCTCATGGTACATTTGCCATTAAGTCTGGAAAAGCTGGGTGACAACCACAGAGGGAGAGATGTCCTAGCGGCTATATAAGTTGTCAACCAGCTTTCCAAGAAACAGGAATCTAAGAAACTGGTAACCGGAATTATATTTGATGCACAGAGGAGGACATTTCAGTGACATGGCTCTTTAATGATTTATAGTACTTATGCATATAGAGGATTAACCCCGTCATGAGACTGAAACCAGAACACAGCCTCTTAATCCTCTTCATGTTTTAAATCAGGATGTTTCTTCTCCCCATGTGTTTCCTTTGGGTTCTCCAGTTTCCAGCGTGTGTATCTGAGATAGGGAGAATTAAACAGGGAGTCAGCTGCACGGGGAATAGGGGCTGATGCAGGCACAATCGAAAATTTACAGGGAGGCTTCAGAGGTTTACGCCTATAAATTCTGGCCAGACAAATGTGTCCTTTAGCTAAAACTGGTAACGTAAATTAACGCACATGTTCATCCCCATGGGGAAGCCATTGCAATCTTAGGTTTCCATATTGCAATGTTCATCCACCACTTGGTGCCTATGGCTGTCACACAAGAGGGGACGTGGAGCCCATGGAATCTTTGTATTCACTGAGCCCAATCAAACCACTCTAGATCCATACACTCCTGGCACAGGTGAGCTACCTGGTAAGGTGTACCCACCAATGGCCTATATCTACCATCATCTAACCTGCAGGGAGAGTCATAAGGATTCAGCTTTCACTACATGCTGACAGATAAAGGGGACAGCATTACATTATTGTCATTTTAGGACAACCTCTCTCCATTGCCTTACAACAGGGATGTCCAACCTGTGGCCCCCCAGATGTTCCAAAACTACAACTCCCAGCATACCTGGACAGCCTACAGCTATTAGGGCATGCTGGGAGTTGTAGTGTTGCAACAGCTGGAGGGCTGCACGTCGAGCATCCCTGCCCTACTAGAACACATACAATATAAGGGACTGCAGTACACAGCTCTCATTCTGCATGACCACCAATGTCCATACAAAAGATAGTGCCCAACAATGTAATGTAACACAACATCTCATACAGCTAGTCTTAGAAGGGACCTACTCTATAATAAGGGGATGTCAAAAGACTGTCAATTAATAGACAGGTGGACATCAAACTGGAGTGTGCAAAGAATAACCATGAAACAACTATAGCAGGAGTTCAGATGTCCACGTAACACATGAAGAAAAGAAAATTCAGACAGGCTGAGAGCCACCGACAGACCGGACCTCCCTTCAATGACACTAATGTGTTGACAGATTGAGCTAGTAAGCGGACACCGTTTACAGCTCCAGGTATGGTGGTTGCTGTCGACACTCACTGTGTTAACACCTCATGGACATCATGAAGCTGCCCCTATTTAATCTTTGTTGTAAAGTGGCTGTTTGGTTTAGAAAACCCATTTTCAAATATTTTAGCAGGCAAATAGGGGTTAATAGAGGAAAACGTATCCGTCAGGATCCAAGCCTGTCAGCCATTGTGGAGAGCGCCTGCGCAGAAGGCTTCTCATTTTGGCGTACCCAGCATGTTTTTGCAATTTATGGATAGCCCATTGATTTATCCCCTTTAACAATTTTAAATGGTAAAAGGGGCTTTCAGGTCCTCAGAACGGACCATCAATATCTGATCGTTAGCGGTCTGACACCGCACATCCCCGCCAATCAGTTGTTCGGCAGTAGCTCCGGCACCAGAACTACAGCTTCGTCCATTTCTGTAGCGGATGGAGGTGGTTACTGCAGCGCTGCTGCCATTGAAGAGAATGTAGTCGGGCACAGGTCCAAGTCAGAACCAGAAAAGAGATGTTAGAGATGTGATTTTCAGCTAATTTCAGACTAGTGCTAGAGATCCAGAAGGCTGTTCCAGAGTGTGGTCGGATCTCTGCTGGTCCCCATTATAGATAATGGGGCCAGAAGGAGACAAAAAAAAGTCACAAAAAATTTGCAACGTTCAAATTATTCAGCGATCCCCTGGGCATTGGCCCACTGAAAAGTTTTCCTGTAGGGTCAATGGCCAGTCCACCCCTGCTGATCACAAGAACGGGGCCTCATGCTCTCCATTTGAATGGAGAGTCAGATATAGATGCATAACCACTCCAGCAGTCGGACCCCCACTAATCACACACTTGTGGAACGGCGATGAGTGAGGATAGCATAAAATTGATGACTGCTTCCCTTTAATTCCTGTTACATTCTCATCTTCCCCTTTCTAATCTATTCACAGCAGGGGTAGGCGTACCTATGGATTTTCTATTAGGGCAAAATGCCTGAACTCAAGCAATACATTCAGTCTAAACTATTTTTTCAATAGGATTTAATGCATGCATTGATATTCTTCTGACCATGCTGTTTTCTCTCCCAGTGACTCACATCCAACATCAATGAAACACTTGGAAGGATCTACCTTGTCTCTTAGCAACAAAAGGACTTACACCACCACTTCCACCTCAGAGATTTGGAAAAGAACCACAGGAAAGACCCTTCCCCCAATCCAAAGGGATCTGACTCAGGGATTTTTTTCTCACATTCATCCTTGAGAAGCCTTAAGACCTTCTGGGTCATTTCTAATGTATACAGTCTTCTGAATTACAAATATGGTAGACCTCACGTCGTACATCACCAGCCGCTACCGACACTTGGGATGAAACATGGCCAGATGCTGCTAATTGGACCTAAACAGTGCAGAGGTCAAAGATCAAGTGTGATTAATTCACAGCCACAAATCAGAAGCCCCTATAAGCCTGAAGATGAATGGTGTTAACTGCTCGCCCTTTGCCCATAGTAATCTCTGCAACACAAAATATAGGAAAAATAATCAATAATTGAAAATAAGTGAAAAAAATGTTTTTTTTTATATATATCTGTATATACACACACACACACACATACACTGTATTTAGCACTGGCGAATTGTAAAATGGACTCTCACAACATTGTAAGTGTCCTGCATACTTTTTGTGCAGACTAGGTGAAATTGCACTGATGGTATAATTACTCCTGGGATTTCCTAGGTCAAGGCTCCCACCAATTATCTCCCTCCTATAATGACCAGATCCAGTGATTGGTTAATGGCAGCATACGGAAATAATGTCCCCTATACACTAGTATTAAGACCATGCCAGAACGGCCAAAAGATAAATTACCCCAGGATTCCTTCAGATTTGGGATTGCACAGCCTGTGCCCACCACACATCGGTGTTCTCTGTGGTTTTCCAGCTGCCGCATAACTACAACTCCCAACATTCATGCAGCTATCAGGCTATATTGGGAGTTGTAGCTTCACAACAGCTGGAAAGCAACACATGGAGATAGATTGTGTATATCATGGTGACTGCATTGTTATTTGGACATTGCATGGCAAGGCTTCCTTATGTGTCCACTGTACGGAACTATATAGCACTGTCATTGGGGCAGTATTGTGAACTTACTGTATTATGACCATTTCCCTTCTGCAAAAATAAATAGGCATTTTGTTATTTTCAGTTTAAATGTCCTCTGGCCTTAGTCTGCCTTGTCATACTGATTCTACATGAACTCAAGACAACATCCACTTGTTTGTTTCAATTTTCTTTTCTAATGTATACAAGCAAAAATAAATATTATTGTTTGTAAACCTTTCTGTTGCTTTTTAATACATTTATTTTTAAATAAATAGAGACTGAAATAAGTATTGTGGCCAAAATATTATGACTGTTTATCAAGTTTGGAGCTATATCTACAGATATCACATGGTCAGATTTGTCAGTACTCAGCTCTACTACATCTGTAGAATGTACTATCTAGGTATAAATCAGTACTTACATGTACTGATCACTGATGTCTCAGGTTCTCCAGGTCACCTGAGGCCAATACTATGGAGAATAAGACATGATGTCATATAATACAGGTAGTGATATTTACAGTGTGGCAGAAAGGTCTCTGATCATAAGTGTAAAATAATAGTATAAATAGTATAAAGCAGTATAGAGCGTCCACAGAGAGAGATGATGGCAATGGTACCATATAGCAGGAGAATATTGTTGTACATATAGCAACAAAATAGACTGTTCACATTCTGCTTATTACTACTACCCTCAGCATTATCTGATGTTCAGAGGTGGATTGGTAACTTAAAGTGGAAAAAAAACTAAAAGTGGCCTCATGTTGTAAGCAGGTCCAAATTGACAGAAGATGTACCAACTAAAGTAGGCAGGGACAACAGAATTTGGCACGGTCAGCAATACCATAGTGCAGCATAAAATACCGCCCAAGCAGAACCAAATACACAGTGCAGTACAAAATACTGATGCCCTCACAACATCTGTATTCAACTGTATCATTGTCATGAGGATAGTAACACAGTTGAGTTCAGGAGGGCTCCTGTGGCTGTTGAGCATCAGATCATTATGTATCTGGCCTGCCACTATCAGGAGGGCTTGGGTGGCCCCCTGGTCATCAGCCCACCAGGAAATTTCACTGTAGGGTCTATGACCGATCTGCCTTCAAGTTTGGCCAATTTATAACCATAATCCCATGAACTGTCCACCATTAGGACTAATTTTGTCTGTGATTGACTCAGGGGCGGACTGGGAACTTAAAGCGGCCTTGGGGGGGAAAAAAAATTAGAAGTGGCCAGATGTTGTAGGAAGGTCCAAATGGACAGAAGGGAGGCCTAGCCACACCCTAGTGAGCACAAAATACCACCCCAGAAGAACCAAATTCCATAGTGCAGCACAAAATATTGCTTCCCCTGCTGCAGTATTCAACTGTATCACCGTTCTGAGAATGGCAATATCGTTGAATTCAGGAGATCACCTGTCCCAGCCAGGCAGCCAGGTGCACAAGTACCTGATGCTCCTAGCATTATTTAAGGCTGAAAGCATTATGTCAAGAAACAATACTAAAATGGCCTGCAAACCAATAGCAAACAGTGGTGTTTTAATTCAATAAAAACAAATCTTAAACAAAATATCCCCTAATAAAAAAAAACAACATATAATAAAACCCCACAATAATAATATTTCAAATGGGTCACGGTCCCTCTCATAATTCCTGTTGCGGAGCTTTCGCAACATGGGAATTAATTACAGTTCATATGCTGCGGTATTTATGCATACTTCTTTCTCTTGTTCCAATGCACATGTAAGTATCTTGGATAATGTCCTTGACAATATAGCTCTTAATGGATCTTAGTAATTCTCTATATAGGTATATAGACATATGTAACATGCTGGGCATATAGAGATGTATAATAGACGCTCCTTATCAGCAGATTGGTATCCGCAGTTCAAGCCACCTGTGGATAGAATGGTGCATTATACGCACTTCTTGCCGCCACCTGTGTGTACAAGCCGCCTGCTTTTGCAATGTTCTCTGGCTGTGCTAACTGGTAGAATCACTCCCCTGTAGATGGGATCGCTGTGTCTTGCAGTTTGCTCTCCCCTCACTTGTGCCAGCACATGCGCACTCGGGGCTTTGGAACGCCAAGATACAGTGCCTTGCGAAAGTATTCGGTCCCCCTGGAACTTTTCAACATTTTGCCACATTTCAGGCTTCAAACAAAAAGATATAACATTTTAAATTTTTGGTGAAGAATCAACA
This sequence comes from Rhinella marina, assembly GCA_900303285.1. Taxonomy (NCBI): domain Eukaryota; kingdom Metazoa; phylum Chordata; class Amphibia; order Anura; family Bufonidae; genus Rhinella; species Rhinella marina. Next base: position 5,945 of record ONZH01013157.1, on the reverse strand, counting down.
ACAAGTGGGTCACAATTGTGAAGTGGAACGAAATTTATTGGATCAGTTAAACTTTTTTTGTAATAATAAAACTGAAAAGTGGGCGTGCAAAATTATTCGGCCCATTTAATTTCAGTTCAGAAAACTCACTCCAGAAGTTCATTGAGGATCTCTGAATGATCCAATGTTGTCCTAAATGACTGATGAAGATAAATAGAATCCACCTGTGTGTAATCAAGTCTCCGTATAAATGCACCTGCTCTGTGATAGTCTCAGGGTTCTGTTTAAAGCACAGAGAGCATCATGAAGACCAAGGAACACACCAGGCAGGTCCGCGATACTGTTGTGGAGAAGTTTAAAGCCGGATTTGGATATCAAAATATTTCCCAAGCTTTAAACATCCCAAGGAGCACTGTGCAAGCGATCATATTGAAATGGAAGGAGTATCAGACCACTGCAAATCTACCAAGACCCGGCCGTCCCTCTAAACTTTCATCTCAAACAAGGAGAAGACTGATCAGAGATGCAGCCAAGAGGCCCATGATCACTCTGGATGAACTGCAGAGATCTACAGCTGAGGTGGGAGAGTCTGTCCATAGGACAACAATCAGTCCAACACTTCACAAATCTGGGCTTTATGGAAGAGTGGCAAGAAGAAAGCCATTTCTCAAAGATATCCATAAAAAGTCTCGTTTACAGTTTGCCACAAGCCACCTGGGAGAAACACCAAACATGTGGAAGAAGGTGCTCTGGTCAGATGAAACCAAAATCGAACTTTTTGGAAACAATGCAAAAGATATGTTTGGTGTAAAAGCAACACAGCTCATCACCCTGAACACACCATCCCCACTGTCAAACATGGTGGTGGCAGCATCATGGTTTGGGCCTGCTTTTCATCAGCAGGGACGGGGAAGATGGTTAAAATTGATGGGAAGATGGATGGAGCCAAATACAGGACCATTCTGGATGAAAACCTGTTGGAGTCTGCAAAAGACCTGAGACTAGGACGGAGATTTATCTTCCAACAAGACAATGATCCCAAACATAAAGCAAAATCTACAATGGAATGGTTCAAAAATAAACGTATCCAGGTCTTAGAATGGCCAAGTCACAGTCCAGACCTGAATCCAATTGAGAATATGTGGAAAGAGCTGAAAACTGCTGTTCACAAACGCTCTCCATCCAACCTCAAAGAGCTTGAGCTGTTTTGCAAGGAAGAATGGGCAAGAATTTCAGTCTCTAGATGTGCAAAACTGATAGAGACATACCTCAAGAGACCGCAGCTGTAATCGCAGCAAAAGGTGGCGCAACAAAGTATTAATGCAAGGGGGACGAATAATTTTGCACGCCCCACTTTTCAGTTTTATTATTATTATAAAAAAAGTTTAAATGATACAATAAATTTTGTTCCACTTCACAATTGTGACCCACTTGTTGTTGATTCTTCACCAAAAATTTAAAGTGTTATATCTTTTTGTTTGAAGCCTGAAATGTGGCAAAAGGTTGAAAAGTTCCAGGGGGCCGAATACTTTCGCAAGGCACTGTATGCTCCGCAATGTTTCATATAACGCACCATTCTATCCACAGGTGGCTTGAACTGCCGATACCAATCTGCTGATAAGGAGCGCCTATTATACATCTCTATATGCCCAGCATTTTACATATGACTATATATCTATATACTGAGAATTACTAAGATCCATTAAGAGCTATATTGTCAAGGACATTATGCAAGATGCACATAAATGTGCATTGGAACAAGCGAATGAAGTATGCATAAATAATACGTATGAACTGTAATTAATTCCCATGTTGCAAGAGCTCCGCAACAGGAATTATAAGAGGGACCGTGACCCATTTGAAATATTATTATTGTAGGGTTTTATTATATGTTGCATTTTTTATTAGGGGATAATTTGTTTAAGATTTGTTTTTATTGAATTAAAACACCACTTTTTGCTATTGGTGAGCAGGTCATTTTAGTATTGTTTCTTGGTATAGTCTTATATGCCAATCTGGTGTTAGCAGGCCTAGCCCTGATCAGGTGAGCACTTCAAATACCGCTCTATACATGAAAGCATTATGTACCCAACCGGCAACCATGAAAAGGGCAGCTTCCCTGGGCATCAGCTCACTGGGAAATTTCCCTATAGGGTCTATGGCCAGTCCGCCCCTGGATTGACTTTTGGCAAAACCTGTGATAGTTTTAGGCCAGTGTCACACATGCATACATCCCTTTGATGTTGTGAGCACAGGTCAGTAGATCAGTGGTCGGACTAAGACACTTTGCTGTAATAAGGGCGCAAAAATGTGCCCATAATACGCCTGTATGAATCTGGCCTTTCAGTTTTTATATCTCTCGGGCAAATTAGTGAGCTAGGAGGATCCAGTTTCTCATCTGTACATAGATGTGCCAGGCATATTTAAGACCACACTGGCTTACCGTTTTGTTCAAAGAACATTGGCACTTATGGGGGGTACAGTAGCTTAATCTTATTAGGCCCCTTGAATTGTCTTACGTGGCTACACAGGGCATACTTTTGGTGTATGTGGGTGACAGTGTTGTAGTGGACCATCTGTCTACCCTTAACAAGCATAGGGTACGCTTACCCAAATCTCTATGGGCCCCCTAAGTACAGTGGGCCCTGGTATCTGCTCATGTTTGGTTGGTGCCGACATGCAATCTATGGCTACCACTGCTGTACGTGCTGTGACCCAGTCGCTCACTGCAGAGGGGTTAATTGTAGAGTTATGTATTTATATTGCTTTTATGTTTTCCTCCCTGCAGGTTGTGAATATGAGGTTAACAGAATTCCCTTAGATACAGTTGCTCCACAGCAGTGGACTAGTCCTGAAATCGGCAACCTCCAGCACTCTGGCTGTAGTGAAACTACAACTCCCAGCATGCACACTTGCCTAGCTGTTCTTTGAACTCCCACAGAAGTGAATAGAGCATGCTGGGTGTTGTAGTTTCAACACAACTGGACTGCCAGAGGTTGCTGACCCCTGCTCTAGCCTGTGACAGAGCACTGATAGAAGGCGAGAGAGAGACCAGCACTGGAAATAGCAGGAAATAGCCACCCAAGGACAAGAGGAGACAGGACCATGTGCCATTCTTTGAGGAAAAGAAAAATCGCCGTATTCTGGAGTGGTTAAGCAGCGATATAGAGGGACAGTGCATACTACAAATCTGTGAAGGTAATGCACACATTCCTGCTTTTGACTTCATAGCATTGGCTTCATTTGCTAGTTGGGCTAGTGGCTTCAGGCTCCCAGTCATACCGAAGAGACAGAATGCAAGTCTTAAAGGACTACAACCCACAGTGGGTATTATAGAATGAGATAGATAGATAGATAGATAGATAGATAGATAGATAGATAGATAGAATTTAAGTGTTGTGCCTACACCACATTGGGTGTTGGGTGTATGGAAATGCTGCTGAATTTCAAGTAAAGTTTGTTTGCACTTGTTCAATTTTACCACCATACCACTGCTGGCGGACAGTTTATTTCACGTTCCCTGCCCTGCACCCTACAACTCACCAACACCAAGGGCAAACCAACCACCATCAGGCAAGAGACCCGGAGACAAGGGTATGCCCCGAGGGGTACAAAGTATGTGCTTGGCCAAGGGGAGTGGTGGGGAGGACCATAGCCACCATGAGTACTACTGCCACCACCATGCATGCCGCCACCACTGTTTCTGTCCTCTCGTCTACCCTGCGGGCTGCTGTATATGTCTGTATAATTTTGGGTGATAAATATGTAATATATATGTATATACATATAGCCTTCAAAGGGAGGAGCAAAACATCAAGATAGAAAAAGATGTATTTTTTGGATTACCGTGTGCTATTATTATGCAGCTGAACTTTGAAAATACTAAGATCTTGTCAGCACATAAAGGACTTCTCATTCACCGTGAATGGTAAACAATGGTCTGTGACGTCTGTAACGTCAGTAGCAAAATTACATGTAGACAAGGGGATGATTCACGTCTACAATTTACAGGTCACTTCCCAGCTTAGCAGAGGTTCTGAAAGCAGAGCTTTATTACTCTGTGGGTAAGCGCTTTCCGCAGTCTTGTGCAATTTATACAGTAAACATCTATGGCCATCTGCTGGTCATCAGCACTACTGCGTCCAACACATTTTTTGCATGGTAACAGTAGCATTACCATTTTTCCATTAAAACACTATTTCTAGGGCTGGCTACTGTACCTTCCTATCACGGTATTCTATATATAATGCCAATTGTCAAGGGGAAGAAAATCTTTCATTCTGATTTGTGTAAATTCAAAGCTATATGGTTATATAGAATGGGCACAAACAGTGGCATTAATGGAGAAGTAAGGGCCTCATAGCAAGAATAAAACCAGGCCCCCCACACAGGACAGAAGGGTTTCTGCCTAAACCCCCTTCAATGATTGGGCCATTTTTCCACTGCCTCATTTGCTAAAGGTTGTTCCTTTAGAGGGTAGATTTACAGACCCAAGCCCAGATACCTCCTGTTTAAACATCCATCTGTTTACAGACCCCAGACCATTTCCCATCTGTTCACATACCCCAAACCAGAGCCCCCTGTTAGGGTCCATTCACACGTCCGTATGAATGGTTCCGCATCCATTCCGCAATTTTGCTGAATGGGTGCGGACCCATTCATTTTCAATGGGGACGCAAAAGATGCGGACAGCACGCAGTGTGCTGTCCGCATTCGCACTTTTATTCCGCGGCCCCGCAAAAAAAAATAGAACATGTCCTAATCTTGTCAGCAGCCACGGACAAGATAAGGCATTTCTATAGCGTCCGGTGTCCGTGTTTTGCAGAAAAACACATGCGGACGTGTGAACGGACCCTTATATTGGGAGGGCCCCCCCCCCAAAAAAAAAACAAAACAAAAAACTGGTTCCTGTGGTGCCCTTAGCTTCTGGCTGCTGTTGTGGACAACTCCAAAATGCAGAGGGAAGTGTAGGAACAGCAAGGTAGGTGACTATATGGGGCAACCAAGAGGTTTACAAGTTCTTCCAGGATATCTCTTGACATTGCAGAAAAGTTGGCAAGAATGTGGCAAAAGTTGTATGGTAAAAGTTTGGTAGAACCGTGGACCAGTTATTTGAGGCTTGATATGGGCCTTGGGCCTGTTGCACATCACTGCCATAAGGGTAGGGTGACCAGACGTCCTCTTTTTCCCGGACATGTCCTACTTTTGGGACCTAAAAAAATGTCCGGGGGGAATTTCAAAATCGTCCGGGATTTTGTTTCGACTGCCTCAAACTGTTTGAGGCAGTCGAACAAAATCATTTTAACTGTTAAAATGACCCGAACTTCCCTTTATTATTTTCTGTTATAACATGGTTATAACAGAAAATAATAGTTAAAGTGGCCTTTAGGGGTTAAAAATAATAAAAAAAAAACTCACCTTTTCCACTTGTTCGCGCAGCCGGTGTCTTCTTTCTTCTTTCCCCTGCAAAAGGACCTTCGGTGACGTCAGCTCGCTCACCACGTGGTGAGCACGCTGACGTCACCAAAGGTCTTTTTGCAGGGGAAAGAAGAAAGACGACAGCGGCTGCGCGAACAAGCGGAAAAGGTGAGGTTTTTTTTATTATTTTTAACCCCTAAAGGCCACTTTAACTATTATTTTCTGTTATAACTAGAGATGAGCGAGTAGTGAAATATTCGAAAGTTCGAAATTCGATTCGAATAGACCCCGAAATTCGACTATTCGACCGAATATCGAATCCCATTAAAGTCTATGGGAAAAAAATGCTCGCCACTTGGAAATCTCAATTCGACCACTTGGAGGTCACCAAGTCCACCCTGAAACCTCAGAAAAGGATGCCAACACTGCTGGAATGCAACTGGGACAGCAGGGGAAGCATGTCTGGGTGCATATAACGCGCCCAAGTCGCACTATTACGCCACTATCACAGCCTCTCAACAATACACTCCAAAGACAAAATAACCTCT